>NGKI01000021.1:283695-303078 GCA_002162615.1 Myriosclerotinia duriaeana
CCCCCCTCCCTCCAAGCAACCGGCCACTACGGCAAAGCCCCCCTCCTCATCACCGGCCCCAAAGACGGAAACCGCTACATCCCCGAATCCCTCGCCATCGCCACCTACCTCATCCGCACCTTCGATGCCGCCGATACCTTCGGCCTTCGAAACGGCGACTGGGTGCGCGATGATGTTCTTGTCAGTATCACGCTGACCGATCTCGGGCGCGCATCAAATATGATGCTCATGCTTGATTTTAACGCGATTGCGAATGGCGCGGGACCGATGGGGAAAAGATTTGATGGCCCGGCTTTGAGGAAGGTGTTGGGCGATTTGGAGAGGGAATTGAAGGAGGGTCCTGAGGGGGGTTTCTTGATGGGGAAGAATCCTGGGAGAGCGGATATTATGTTGGAGTTTCCGATGGCGATGATTAAGCAGAGAAAGTGGGTGGATTTGGAGAGGGAGTTTCCGGCGTTGAATGCTTGGTTGGAAAGGTGCTATGAGAGGCCGGCGTGGAAGAGAAGTATTGAAAAGGGGAATGGCTATGATTTGACTATTTTTCCTCAAAAGGCTCATTTGGAGTCTCATTTGTAGATGGGACTGAGTGGCTGGGTACTCTTTTCTGGAAGACAGTGGGCTTGGAAACCTGTGTTGTCTAGTTGAACTTTTATCACGTGTTTATCGCGTTCTGGATACGTTTCTTTTTTGGGTTAGAATGCTTTAGATTCGGTCTGTACATGTACAAGACTAAGGAAGCCTTTACGGAAAGTCAAGAGAAAAACGAACGAACATGTCTGTAAGCACCTCCAGCACGGTCCATATATAGTCGACGCAGAGTAAAAATCCAACATGAGGTATGATGCTTTATCCGATCCAAATACGGAATGGTAATCTATAGGTATATGTGAGATTCCTCTTGAATTCAAGAGCCCATCAGATTGCCAAAATATACATTCTGTCACTACCACTATGCCGCCAACTGTTCATACTCCACGCTAGCATAAACAAATGGCCCAGCACCTTTCATATCATTCTCATCAACCTCTATCGAGGTATAATACTAAAGAAAAAAGTCAGTCAGATTGTCATATCGAAGTACCATCTAATACACTGCACTAACCTCAAACGTAGCATTTGATCCCAAACTGCCAACCAAAACCGTGCCCTCCCAATTCACCGTCCCATGCGTCCCATTAAATGCAACGAAAGTCTCGGCAATATATTCATACCCCTTCTTCATGGGAGCTATATATTCACTTCCCAGATATCCCTTTCTGACACCCTTTAAGATTGCATAAACGAACATCGATGAGGCGCTGGACTCGATATAGTTTCTTGGTTTTCCGGGATACGGTTCATTCATTACTAACCACCATCCACCCGTTGTATCTTGCGCAGCAGCTACACCTGCTGATGCGGTGATGAACCAGTCCAGAAGTTGTGCGTATCCAGCATGTGATTTGGGGAAAAAGTCAAGAATATCGACCAGCGCCATCATATACCAACCTAATGCTCGATTCCATACATTAGGCGACGCACCCGTCACGGGATCAGCCCATACTTGTGTTTTACTTTCGTCATAGCCGTGAACAATGAGATTGGTGGTGTGATTGCGGCAATGTTGTTCAATAAGTGAATATTGTAACAGGATATCATCCCAAGCCGTAATATTAGCAGCATCGAAGTAAGAAGTCCATTGAGCGTAGAATACATCAGCCATGAAGATGCCATCCAACCACATCTGATTCGGGTATGTTGGCGCACGGTGCCAGAAACCTCCAGATGCTGTGCGAGGGTTGTAGTTGAATTGTTGGCGCAATTTATCGGCGGCAACTTTGTACCTTTCCTCGTGAGTTCGAGCCCAGGTATCGAGGATGATGGTCCCTATTCGGATGTCGTCAAGAGAGGCTGGATATGTTGGGTAGCTCAGAATTGATCCATTTGCAGAGACGGCAGCATCCATTTGGGACTTGACCCAGTTGATGTATGTCGCGTTTCCCGTAGAATTATATGCCATTTCGACGCCACGGTAGAATACCGCCTGGGGGTATTGTGCCGTTTTGGCCACCCCCCTTTGGATGAACGAATCAGAGACTAGAGTTGAATACTTGATAGCAGCATCTTCAGCCCTTAGTCCAATCACGCTTGCTGCAGATGCAGATGCACAGCTGAGCAAAAAAGTAAACCGCATCTTGATATAATTTTCGAGCCGTGATATGGAATAGAAACAAAGCAGGAAAGTATCAATATCTTTACATATACTTTACATGTCACCGCCAGATTGCTTATTATGCCAAGATTGACATTGTGCCTATTGAGATTGTTGAGGGGTAAATGTACGGAGTAGAGACAGCCAAGTCTTGGCCCTCCAGCAACCGCATATTGAGTCGTTGCTTCCCCAAAGTTTTTCCGTCGGGCCAGGGTTATGCCGAAAGACTATAAGTTTGTGCAATCATCATGTTCAGAGTTACACATAATCCAAATGAAAGACAAGATCTACTTGGATCTGACTTGATCAGGGTCTTATGCGTACGTGGGGTGTGGGGACCCCGGACGGAATAAATCGTTGAAACACGGAGATATGTCTAGTTCTGCAGAAGCATCGAACCATACATGTGATATATCCTCTTATGCAGCTTGCTTGAACTAATGTTGTAACGTCCAATTTCTTTAAAAAGTATAATATGTATATATAAACAGAGACTCAGAGAGCAACGCAAACCGAGACAGAAACAATGCATCATGGGACATATCAAACCTATCTACTATGCTGCTAGAGCTGGTAATCCTTCTGGACAAGCAACGTGCATATCGGACTAATATCATATTGAGTACTTCGTAATTGGATGGCAGTTGTAGACTCATCAGACCTGAGCCACAACTTGGAAGTGTCGGATATACAACCTCAGAGCTTGGCCGAACATTGAGCCATCCTGAGAGTGGAGGGACTCCACGGAGCATTGCAGGCAATGGAGAGGCAAACATGAACGCGAGAAAGCTGACGGAGTGAGCCCCAGAAATCTTGTCCTAAATCCAGTAGTCCTCTTTGATTGAAATCAAGTATCGTAAGCATACACTAATTCCAACTTCCTAGACAAGTACTTGTTGAAAAGCTCCTTGCCTTGGGATGTTTCCGGTAAACCAAAACGCCAATATTTTCATGTCATATAGGTAAATATACAATCATCCAGTCTATCAACCCCATCCCACAGAAAATCCCCAGGAGCCGTCAAAAGCTGCGTCCTCGTCTTTCAATGGCCGTAAACATCCCAAGTCCCACGATTTATCTTTCATTGCCTGCAAACATTTGAATCGCGGGACTTTATTGGGGGCATAGAATCTTAGTAGTACTTCCATATCTTCTTCGTTCATCTCAAATAGGTCGTCTAGACTGTAAGCGTCGCTGACTTTGATCATCCTATGTGTGTGAGCAAAATGATGATATCATTCTCTTAGAATGCTTACCATGACATCCTCTTTGGACCTTCTTCTGGCCCAGGTGCAATCTTTCTGAGCATTTGCCTCAATTTTCCAATCTTCTCTATCCCTTCTCCAATATTGTTTGGCAAGTTTGAAGCTATTTGCCTCCTTACAATATTGGCAAATCGTGGACCTTTCCCATTTGTGCTAACCATAATTTGTAGAGGCCCATCTCGATGAACACTTCCAAAATAGAAGTCACACTCGGGTGGCACATCTGCGATGTTTGCTGCTATTTTCCTTTCTTTGCACAACTTCCATATCTGTGAAGATGCTTCCGGGTCATCGACCGCAGTCAAAACCATATCAACATTATCGAGGTCTGCGGGTTCGAACTTTCTATCCACAAAGTCTACTTGCCCCTTTTGTACTCGATATGCGACTTCTGCGTTGAGACCTTCTCGAGGTGATACGACAGTAACCTTTGCATCTGCATTCAAAACGTTCAAAATCCGACCTGCTGCGACCTTTTTGAAATGGTTAATGATGAAGAAGGATATGATATGATATGATATTGGAAAGACGGAGGGGGGTTTTATTTACCTCTCCACCCCCAACTACCAGTACTCTCTTATTCTTAATTTGCCATGCCAGTATCAATGATCCGCCGCCCTCGACTTTAGGAAATTTATCTTCTTCACCCATTATTTGTATTTGTATTTGTATTGATATTGATATTGATATTGAAGTATTTGATATTTTGCATAATTAACAATCAATTCTTTATTATTTGCCGATACTTCGGTGCTTTATCGTGAATTTGAATCCTTGATGACATTTTGCGATAAGCATGCCGCCCAGTAGTTTCGCTTACTCAGGAACGATTCGACGAAACCACCGTCGCAGAACGAACAAGGCGGAAGGAAGGCCTCAAGGACAGAGAGAGTCCACGGTACCTTCAACAAGCCAATGTCTTAATCTGGAGAGATTCCGAGGTAGAATTCCTCACAATTTTGATATATTTCAGTCATGTCCAGTCGAAAGCTGGGAGGTGGGAGGATTTTGGGTAGTGGGAAGTCTTTGGCACCTCCTGCCCCTCAGGCGCAACAACGCAGTTCTAGTTTCATCACTCCCTCGGAAAGTACTCTGTCGCTGAGTTCGAGTTATTCAACATCTCCTTTAGAAACGTCGCCTTTACGGAATGGTAGCCAGGATTTGAGTTCGAGGGTTTCTTTAGAGAATGGACGCTTGTCAAGTGTCGCCGCTGCGAGCTCGAAGCTCCTATGTCCAATATGCAGCGAAGAAATGGTAGGGCAACTTTTAATACGTTAGCATGCCAGAATAATATTAACTTCTTGCAGATGACTCTCTTGCAACTAAACCGGTATGCTTTATATGATTGAAAAGGTAGAAAGGAAACTCACTCTTGACAGACATCTCGATGACAACCACCAAGAGCTCCCAGAAGTAGAACAGGACGAAGTAAAGAATTGGTTTGACAAGCAAGTTTTAAAGGCGAAAAAGTTCCAACCATTAGCAGTAATAAATCAGAAACTCAAGGGACTGGACGTTTTCGAATCGAACGATATGCCAACCTTTTCAAGCCCTATACCAAATGCTCTTTCTGGAAATCGCATGTCCACGCCCGAGCCAGTCAGACCGGACCCCGATGAAGTAATTACAAGAACACACTGGCAGAAATCTGGTTTCAACGATATATGCACGGAGCCAATTTGTGGGAAAAGACTCGGTGCAGTCAACGGAAGTGTTAATTGTAGGAAATGCGGACGTCTATTCTGCGAGGACCACACGATGTACCAAATCAAACTCTCGAGATCAGCACAGCACGAACCTGTACGGGGCTTATGGTGTAGGGTTTGCGAGACTTGCTTCAAGTCAAGAGAAGGATATAATGATCATAATGGCTATTTGCGAGATCATACAAACGATTTTATGGCCATGCGAAGGAAGCATGTGGACAAGGCGTATCTGGAAATCTCGAGATTGGAAAAGCGGCTCACGAAATTGACTCAACTGCTCGCTAATACACCAGAAGAAATGGCTAGTAACGGGGCATTATTATCTCTAGCCGGTCAAAAGAATCCGCGCAAGATACTAGAGCAATCGGTGGTGACCTGGGAAGAGGATGCAAAGGTTCCAAAGTGTCCTTTTTGCCAACAAGAATTTGGTTCATGGTCATTTCGACGGCATCACTGTCGACTGTGTGGACGAGTTGTCTGTTCAGATCCTAGAACAGGATGTTCTTCTGAAATTGGATTGAATGTTACAGCAAGTAAGTTACAAATGTTTCCAATAGATTCAGTGTCATTCATTGACATATTCCAGTAACTGACGTCCAGTCAGAAAAGCATACAGAGAATGTTACTCTCGATATTCGAATGTGTCGTGACTGCAAAACAACTGTTTTCTCTAAAAAGGACTTTCAAGCCGAGCTTATGGAGAAAACACCTTCTCAGCGGGCTTATGAAAATCTTTTGCAATTCGAAAAGGGTATTCGTCTACTGCTACCTAGTTTCCAACGACTATTAGTTGCTCTTCAAGATCCTGAGAAACCACCGTCGCATGTACAGCTTGCTGAAGCTGCCAAGGTTCGAAAGAGATTAATAGATAGTTTCGGGAAATATGATCAAGCTGGAAGACGTATACGTGACTTGCCGACCACCTCACCCACACAAAGAAAAATCCAAAAAGCTATATACCAACAGTCTTCTAGCTTTCTTCACCTTCACATGCTACCCCTCAAATCTCTGCCCAAAGTTCTCAAACACGCTACGCCGTCCTCCAGTCACTCATCCCTTCTACCCCAAAATGGAAGATCCGTCCTTTCAAATATCAAATATAATGACACGAACACAGAGACTTCGTCACAAGTATCGGATATAAGTCAAATATCACAGATGGAACAGGAAGAAAAAGAATTAAGGGAACAATTAATAGTATTAGAAGAACAAAAATTCTTCGTTCAGGAAATGGTGGCCGATGCAGGGAAAAGAAGAAAATTTGATGAGGTGGAGGCGCTAAGGACGAATTTGGGAGATATGCAGAGGGAGATTGATAGGATTAATGGCATGATTGAACAGTTGGATTTTGAGGGCGCTTACAGGAGAGAGATGGATGGGGGCGGCGGTAGTATTTTGGGGT
The DNA here is from genome assembly GCA_002162615.1 of Myriosclerotinia duriaeana. Taxonomy (NCBI): domain Eukaryota; kingdom Fungi; phylum Ascomycota; class Leotiomycetes; order Helotiales; family Sclerotiniaceae; genus Myriosclerotinia; species Myriosclerotinia duriaeana. Next base: position 290,260 of record NGKI01000021.1, read on the forward strand.
TAGGGAGGCGATAAAAAAGGGGGAAGGATGAGGGAGAGTGATCGGCTGGATACTGATAGTTGTTTACTTTAAGTGGAAGGGGATACTTACGGACGCACTTATTTACATATTTACATACCTATACGCATTGTTAGGCGTTGTTAGGCGTTGGACATACGGGACTGGCAGGCTTCGGGGATAGGACTAGGGGTTGGTGTCTGTTTTTCGTTATATTCAATCAAGGAAGCGTGCACGCAAGCAAGTCATTGGGCGGTGTTTGTGGAGTGTTACTTTTTCAGGATTGAGTTGATTGGTATTGATTGGAGAGAAGTTGGAGGGGATATTCGATTACCATAAATGCATTCGTATGTATGTATGTATGTACATGAGTTTCATGGGAGAATTGAATGTGATTTTCCTGGTGGTGGTGATGGAGGAGTAGTAATGAAAGGGATGATGATCTCTTATCATCCTTCATTCTTGGGTTCGCGAACTTAGTTAATGAGTTGGGAATGAGAAGATACCGACCGGTATGTGAATGTGATACTATGGGGTGGTGGTAAGCGATGATCTGAATGAACTCTGTGGGTATTTGAAAAGTGCGGAAGGATGGATGGATGGATGGATGGATGGAATAGATACCGAGACTTTGTACTTTGTACTTTTGTATTCGGGAGGTTATGGGGGTCGGGTGGAATAGTGGAATAGTGGAATCGCTTTACCGTAATTACTTACTTACTAGGTATTCGTACTTACTTCCTACTTGTATAAACATCGATGATTTGAAATATTAATATCAATTAATAAATACCAGTATCAATTAACAAACTAATCAATAGATCAATTTGCTGTATATAATATTTACACCATACTATATATACTCCACTCCTAGCGATCTGATCGCCGGTAATGGAACGAGGGATTGATTCCATGCTATACATATATGGGAAGTTTACTCGGAGCTCGGAGCTCACCGGGAGGAATAAAAGATCGTAGGGCTCACCGGGAGTTGTTATCATTACCTATGATGAGAATTTGTGCGGGTGGGTGTTTACCGGGTGTTTGGGGATATGGAGGGAGGGAGGGGTTCACCGGGAGCTGTAACAGGGTTGAGGATCTTTAGACTTTGGGAGCTTGGATAATGTGATGATGGGCTCACCGGTAAAGAGGTCAAGGTTGTAGGGGTGGAGAGGGTGTCTTTATTCTTATGATTTAAAGTAAGGCTATATAGTCTTTAGCGCTATTAGACTTGCATTTGCTATATTAATGCTTAATACGGTTTTTTATCTAGGAAGAGCTAGAAATGAAGCTATTCCTATCCTATACGCATCCCCTTTTGCTTTCAAACCTCGATATTAGAACTTAAAGCTATTTCTACTATTCTCCTGCTTTTCTGCTATTGTATAAACTTGTAAGCACTACGGAACTCTGAACCCTAACTTCAAACTCATTATATATCGAAACCCATTGCTAAACCTGCTAACTACGGGATTTATACTTCTGGAATTTGGCATCCAATCTATAGATATTGTGAACTATTGTTATATTTATTTGTTTAGCTTTATAATCTAATCTAAAAACCTATTGAACTGTATGCATCGCTGTATGTTTATATCGAAGAGTATTGTGTGAAAGGAGTCCGCTGAGGATATTCGGATCAAAGCTTAAATATATTAAGAGTTGAAGTGTAAGGTACATCGAAGGATTCGAGTATATCTTCATTTTTCGTATTGGTAGGATTCGAAGGTTTTGAGGACGGCAACAGCGTAAAGCGTTGATTTTGATTGGACTTCGAACTGGTATATTAAAATCAGGACCCTTTCCAAGAACCTATTCTTGCGTTGGTCACCATAAAGAGGTCAAAGTTGTAGGGGTAGAGAGGGTGTCTTTATTCTTATGATCTAGAGTGAGGCTATATAGTCCTTAGCGCCATTAGACTTGCACCTGCCATATTAATGCCCAACACCGGGGATTGTTAAATCTTGGTTGAACATCACAAATGGGGTATGATTTCATATTTGCAGAAAAGGCAGAATGCATGTTACGAGGAACGTTGATTTGATTGTACAAGGAGTTACATGGGGAATCTCTTTTCTTCTTTCATCGGTATCATCAGCCTACATATCGACTGGCCCTCCCCATTGGTCTCTCTAGCCTAGCCTAGCCTTAAACCACCGAATTCATGTCATGTCACATTAATTCTTATAGCAATAACTCTAAAGGATTCTCCACCACCTTCTTGAACTCCTTCATCCATTCACCACCAACGGCACCATCTACGACCTTGTGGTCAAAGCTTCCAGTAACGGTGATTTGGTCATCCCACTCAATTCCGCCGTCTGCGCCTTGGATGGCGGCCTTTTGGGTGGTTCCTACGGCAAGGATGGCTGCTTGTGGTGGGTTGATGACGGCGGTGAATCGATCGATGGCGCTGTTCATTCCCATGTTGCTGATGGTGAAGGTTCCACCTTGGTATTCATCTGGCTTGAGTTTTCCGTCACGAGCACGCTTGCCAAGATCCTTGACTTGTGCTGAGATGGATTCGAGACCGAGTCCTTCGACGTTCTTGACGATTGGTGTCATGAGACCAACTGGGGTGGCAACAGCGACCTGAGTAGAGTTTTAGTACGCTGCTGGTCTGACAAGAAGAGTAAAGGATAACTTACGCTGACATCAACATTGCTGAACTGGCGGATGAAACCATCTCTCCAGCTGGAGTTAACAGCTGGAACCTTCTTGCATGCAATAGCACAGGCCTTGATCAAGAAATCGTTGATTGAGAGCTTATATTTCCCTTCTCCGGAGGTGTTAAGAGCTTGTCGGAGCTTGATGAGCTTGGTAACGGAAACGGTAGAGGCGACAAAGTAGTGTGGGTTTTGATTCACAGACTCGGTAAGACGGTTGGCAATGGTCTTACGCATAGATGTGATAGGTGTATCAACGTAACTGGATGTAGCGGTGGTTGCTGGTGCGCCGCTGCTTGAAGCTCCGGAAGAAGCTTTCTTAACATCGGCCTCAGTAACCTGTCCACCGAATCCAGTACCCTTAACACCGGTAATCTTAACACCAGTATCAATTGCTAATTTAATGGCTGCAGAGCTAGCATTGATTACTCTATCCATAGCAGGTTGTAATCTTCCACCACTTGATGCGGATTCCTCCGGAGCTGGGGTCGATTCGGTTGGAGGCGGGGGAGCAGTTCCAGATTTTGTGTCAGATTTCTCTGAAGATTGACTGGCTTCCTCCTTTGGTGGTGCTGGTGCCGATTTCTCTCCCCCAGCATCTGCGAGTGTAAAGTCCGCGAAAGCTGATATATCCTCTCCTTCTCCAACCATAACAGCAATTGGCTATTGTCCCGTCAGCACTCTAACTCTTCTTCAGCTCGAAGTAGTACAAACATTTCCGACAGCCACATCCTTCTCCCCGGATTGCTTGAGAATGGAAGCCAAAACACCCTCTTCTTGGAATTCGAAATCCATTTGCGCCTTATCAGTCTCAATCTCTACCAAGACATCACCTGGAACAATTGCATCTCCAGGCTTCTTTTGCCACGATCCAATGTTACCTGCAGTCATTGTTGGCGATAAAGCTGGCATGGTGACCACGGTATGAGGAGGGAATGATTTCGAGGCATAACATCTGGCTAATGCATATGGCAGAGATGGCGATTGCAGGGCACGCTTTCTCAACACTGCGGAAAACATCTTGACTAGGATATCTAGATACAAAAATACAACCGCGAAAGCAGTAAAAATGAGTGTAGAAATCTAAATCCGTATCCAGACGATATGAGCCTTGGATATTAGAGCCCGGTAGTGTAGGATTTGGGCGGAGAGGTGGGAGATAATTTGGGTGGAGTGGGAGTGGGAGTGGGAGGAAGTTATTCGCGACAAAAACACAGATTTATAAATTGTTTCTGTTGAATTACCCATCGGAGTTGAGTAGGCCGGAGCTCAAAGGGTCTAGTACAAAAGTGGAATAGTCAGAGATTATGGCGTTCGGGCGTATATAATTCCACCTTTAAGACGTTCATTGGTTTATAAACGCCAATCATGCAATTTGAGTATTCTATTGGTCGATAAGCGCGTCGTCAAATTTAGAAGCTACCTAGTCTTAGATAGGGATCCTCGAATGAGTGGATGGCCGGACCAGATATGTGGCAGCTAAGGGTTCATAGGTAATTCATAACCTTGGAAGTTCAGACCCAAGGAAAGAATTTGGAGATTATGATATAATCCTCTTCTCCTCATCCTCGAACGAACTTCGCAAGATTATAAATTTCATAAATTTAACTTAACTCACAAGATAATAAATCGTACCGACTCTTTTCTTATTTCTTTTTCAAGGATCCATAGGTTATTTTTTCTACGAATGGAAGTTGGCGCATTTGATCGACCACCATGAGCTCCATCGTCTTTGTGGTTTCAGCTCTGGAAGCTATTCATAACTCAAAAGAGGCTCAAAAAAGAAAGGGATTAGGGGAATCGGTCGAGAAGGCTTTGAAGGATATTAAAGAACATGAACCTCAGTTACCTGATCCCGAAATCATTTTCGACCCATTACAACAAGCCACAAGATCCGGAAGTATCCCATTAACTACGACTGCGTTGGATTGCATCGGGAAGCTTATTAGCTATTCTTACTTCTCAGTCCCTTCATCACCGAACGCAGATAGAGAGGCCGACCGTGCGCCATTGATCGAACGGGCGATAGATACGATATGCGATTGCTTCCAGGGAGAGACTACCCCAGTCGAAATTCAGCTGCAGATTGTGAAGTCATTATTGGCAGCGGTTTTAAATGATAAAATTGTGGTACACGGTGCGGGATTATTAAAAGCAGTGCGACAGGTCTACAATGTCTTCTTACTTTCGAAAAGCAGTGCGAATCAACAAGTGGCGCAGGGAACGTTGACACAGATGGTTGGAACAGTCTTCGAAAGAGTGAAGACAAGGATACATATGAAGGAGGCCAGATTGAACCTTTCAAAGTTGGATAAAAATGCCGAAAATACTAGCGGCTTCACGGTCGATGCCCCGGAGTCGTTAAATGGTGCGCCTAGAAGCAGCATGGGAGAAGAGGCAGTGGAAGAATCGGCGCCGACAGAAGAACCCTCGAATGGAGATGCGCCAAAACTCACACTCAAAGACCTCGAGCACCGAAAAAGTTTCGACGATTCGCAGATGGGAGAAGGGCCAACCATGGTGACACAAGTCAAGCCTGCGAAAGCTCCACCTCGATCAGTGTCAGAACAAACAGCTCCCGACAGTGGAACTGATTATAGTCTAGAATCCGAGGATATGGAAGATGAGGTCTATATAAGGGACGCATATTTGGTCTTCAGATCTTTTTGCAATCTCAGCACCAAAATTCTTCCACCGGATCAATTGTTCGATGTAAAGGGCCAAGCTATGCGCTCCAAGTTAATTTCTCTTTACCTCATTCACATGTTACTCAATAATAATATGCTCGTCTTCACTTCTCCATTGTGTACGATTACCAACAGCAAAAGCAACGAGCCCACTGGCTTCCTACAAGCCATTAAATTCTACCTATGTCTTAGCATAACTCGGAATGGCGCCAGTTCTGCTGATAGGGTCTTCGAAATTTGCTGTGAAATTTTCTGGCTTATGCTAAAATTCATGAGAGCCCCATTCAAGGTTTGTATAGAATAATGAATGATTTTGATCCTTTGACTGATTATTTTACAGAAAGAAATTGAAGTCTTTTTGAATGAGATATATTTGGCACTCCTTGAAAGACGAAACGCGCCGGTCGTTCAAAAACTACATTTCATGAACATCCTCCATCGTTTCTGTGCCGATCCTCGTGCGCTCGTTGAGACATATCTGAATTACGATTGCGATCGAAATGTTGACAATATGTTCCAGACCTTGATTGAAGACCTCTCTAAGGCAGCCAGCACGGCTGTCATGGTAAGCCCTCTTCATCAACAGCAGTATGAGGAGAAGAATAGTAAAAGCACGGGTGGCGATTGGCAAGCCCGAGGCACACTCCCCCCGCCTTTATCTACAGCACATCTGAGTAGCCATACCGAAAATGGGGAATCTGAAATCCCTAAAGAGTATATTGTCAAACGACAAGCTATGGATTGCCTGGTAGAGACGCTCAGATCCCTGGTGAATTGGTCACAGCAAGGAATTGCTGATGTGACTAATGGTCCAGAAGGCGACATTAGGGCTTCCGCAGATGTTAGAGAATCACTGGAACCTGGGAACGATAGTTCGTCAAGGATCACCGGTGAAAATACACCGATGCCTTCAACACCTGTCATGGATGATGACCCTGAACATTTGGAAAAGGAGAAGCAGAGAAAAACCGCAATGACAAATGCCATCAAACAATTTAACTTCAAGCCAAAGAAGGGCATCAAGCTCTTACTCGCCGACAAGTTCATAGCTGAGGATACGCCAGAATGTATTGCGCAATTTCTACTCCGAGAGGATAGATTGGATAAGGCGCAAATCGGAGAGTTCTTGGGTGAAGGAGAGGAACGAAATATTGCGATTATGCACGCATTTGTGGACGCTATGGATTTCACTAAACGTCGATTTGTGGATGCTCTACGTCAATTTTTGCAATCATTCCGTCTTCCTGGTGAGGCTCAAAAAATTGATCGTTTCATGTTGAAATTTGCAAATCGATATGTGGTTGGCAATCCAAACGCATTTGCTAATGCTGATACCGCTTACGTTTTGGCCTACTCTGTCATCATGTTGAACACGGATCAACACAGCAGTAAGGTTGCCAAGAGAATGACCAAGGAAGATTTCATCAAGAACAATCGCGGTATTAACGATAACGAAAACTTACCCGATGAGTATCTCATTGGCATATACGAAGAAATTCAAACAGAAGAGATTGTACTCAATAGTGAGCGCGAAGCTGCCGCAGCCACAGGCAACTTTCCTCCACAGTCTGGTGGTGGTATTGCTGCAGGTCTTGGGCAAGCTTTGGCTACAGTTGGACGTGACTTGCAGCGTGAAGCCTATCTGCAACAATCCGAAGAGATCTCACATAGATCTGAACAACTATTCAAGAATCTTTTCCGAAACCAACGAAAGAATGCATCTAAATCCGGGGATAAATTTATTCCCGCAACTTCGTTCAAGCATGTCGGTCCTATGTTTGAAGTGACCTGGATGTCATTCTTCTCTGGGCTCTCTGGTCAAATGCAGAACTCGCACAATATTGAAATTATTAAGTTGTGCATTGAAGGCATGAAACTAGCAATCCGTATTGCATGCCTCTTCGACCTTGAAACCCCACGCGAAGCTTTTGTTTCTGCTCTCAAAAACTCCACTAATCTCAACAACCCGAAGGATATGCTGGCCAAAAATGTGGAGGCATTGAAAGTTCTCCTCGAAGTAGCACAAACAGAAGGAAATCTCTTGAAAGGGTCGTGGCGAGATATCCTCATGTGCATCAGTCAATTGGACCGCTTGCAATTAATATCTGACGGAGTCGATGAAGGGGCTATTCCAGACGTCTCAAAGGCCCGAATTGTAGCTCCATCGCGCTCAGATACCACGGCATCAAGAAAATCCACAGCTTCTCAGCGACCGAGAGCTCGTCCTCGGACGAACACTCAAAGTACCACCTATTCAACGGAGATCGCCATGGAAAGTAGGTCCGATGAAGTTATTAAGGGAGTGGATAGGATATTTACAAATACGGCCAATCTTTCCGGTGAAGCTATTGTACACTTTGTCAGAGCGCTGACAGAGGTCAGTTGGGATGAGATCAAGATATCAGGCTCCAACGAATCACCACGGACATACAGTCTTCAAAAACTTGTGGAAATCAGCTATTACAATATGACTCGTGTCAGGTTCGAATGGGCCAATATTTGGGCTGTTTTAGGCGAGCATTTCAACCGTGTTGGGTGTCACAATAACACTGCCGTCGTATTCTTTGCTTTGGATTCTCTCCGCCAACTATCCATGCGATTTATGGAAATTGAAGAACTCCCTGGATTCAAATTTCAGAAAGACTTTTTGAAGCCATTCGAGCATGTAATGTCGAATTCAAACGTCGTTTCCGTGAAAGATATGGCTTTGCGTTGTCTCATACAGATGATTCAAGCCCGTGGGGAGAATATTCGCTCGGGATGGAGGACAATGTTCGGTGTATTCACGGTCGCAGCTCGGGAGCCGTATGAGAGCATCGTCAACCTTGCCTTTGAAAATGTCAATCAAGTGTATAAAACTCGTTTTGGTGTCGTCATTTCTCAAGGAGCATTTGCAGACTTGATTGTTTGCTTGACCGAGTTTTCGAAAAATATGAAATTCCAAAAGAAGGGCTTACAAGCCATGGAGGCATTGAAATCCATTATTCCTAAGATGTTGAAGACACCGGAGTGTCCACTATCTCACAAATCCAATGCAAATTCGGATGGCTCCGTGAAGACACCAGAGACCGCTACAAACCCTATCAGCCGCACGACTCAGGAAGAAGCTTTCTGGTTTCCTGTTTTATTTGCCTTCCATGATGTTCTCATGACTGGGGAAGATCTGGAAGTCCGTTCTAATGCTCTAAATTACCTCTTCGACTCGTTGGTCAAGTACGGAGGTGACTTTCCTTCTGATTTCTGGGATATTCTATGGCGACAACTCCTTTACCCTATATTCATGGTTCTCAAATCGAAGTCCGAGATGTCGAATGTCGTCAATCATGAGGAGTTATCCGTATGGCTATCGACAACAATGATTCAAGCTCTCCGAAACATGATCACCCTCTTTACTCATTATTTTGAATCGCTCGAGTACATGCTGGATAGATTCCTTGACCTACTTGCTTTATGTATATGCCAAGAAAATGACACAATTGCTCGCATAGGTAGCAATTGTTTACAGCAGTTGATTTTGCAAAATGTCACAAAATTCAAACCTCAACATTGGTCAAAGATAGTGGGAGCCTTTGTTGAGTTATTCGAAAGGACCACTGCATACCAATTGTTTTCGGCTGCAACATCGTCTGCAGCAGGGGGTAATATGGAGAGCTCTGTGTCACCAATGGAAGATCTTGGAGATGATCAATCTTTAAGGATCAATGGTACAACTGGTGCTGCAACATCTGATGCAGAAAGCATTGCTGAGCAAGAGGGTCAGACACCGGTAGTTCAGACTCCAGATTTGGAAGACTACAGGCCACAATCAGGTCTTCAGCAACAGCCAGTAGTCGTCACTGCAGCCCGCCGACGCTTCTTCAATAAAATCATTACTAGATGTGTTTTACAACTCTTGATGATTGAGACTGTCAATGAACTTTTCTCCAACGATACTGTTTATGCGCAAATTCCTAGCCCAGAACTTCTCCGGCTCATGGCTCTACTCAAGAAGTCTTTCTTATTTGCCAAAAAGTTTAATGAAAACAAAGAACTTCGCATGCGCCTTTGGCGTGAAGGCTTTATGAAACAGCCACCCAACTTGTTGAAGCAAGAATCTGGCAGTGCAGCGACATATGTGTCCATTTTACTTAGAATGTACCATGATGAAGGCGAAGAGCGAAAACGAAACCGAGCAGATACAGAACAAGCCTTGGTACCTTTGTGTGCCGATATTATCCGTGGCTTCACGCTGCTGGAGGAAGAAAGTCAACAGAGAAACATCATTGCATGGCGGCCGGTGGTCGTTGACGTTTTGGAAGGGTACATGAATTTCCCACGGGAAGGATTTGAGAAGTACATAGAGGTATTCTATCCACTCGCGGTGGACTTACTTTCTAGGGATATGGGAGTGGAAATTCGATTGGCGTTACAGGGACTTTTACGACGGGTTGGAGAAGTCAAATTGGGTCTACCACCAACGGCAAGACCTACCACGCCGACGAGTCCCACTTCGTTTCAATTTGGAGGTGGAAGGCGAATGAGCCGTAGGGATTGAAAATATTAGATTTGTCAGCTGTTGGGGGATTTCATTATCCGTTTTCTTTTCTGGGAGCTATTTGAGCGTGTCATATAGGGTAGTGGGTGGGAGTTTAAAGGGCTTTAGGTGTTTCTGATCTGTCACTTGAATGCTGACCAGATGGCGATTTTACTTAGAGTTTTTGGCTTGTATGAATATACTTTCTTCTGGTGTTTTGAAATCATTCGTTGCTTCTATATGATACTGTGGTTCAAAGTCTAGTGGCTACTCGTGCATCCTTTATTCTTGGTACCAATAATTAATTCTCACTCAAATTTATGAATAATGTTCTGAGATCAATCGCCAGCCGGTTATCAGTGGATGATGATTGATTCGTCATTTTTCTCCATATACGCATCATGGCGGTAGTTCCTCGGCAAATGTAACCCCTCGTGAGCAACTACCCCGCCATAGCTACTTGACGTCAACCTCAAATGCGCTATACACTTTCTTCTTTCACTACTCAACAATGTCTCAATCCAATCCCACCACTAAAAAGTCCTACAAAATCGCCTCAATCCCAGGTGATGGTATAGGACCCGAAGTAATATCTGCTGGAATTACAGTCCTCGAAAAATTAACCCATGAACTCGGAACTTTTGATCTCGAATTCACACATTTCGATTGGAGTAGTGGGTATTATAAAAAACATGGGAGATATCTTCCTGATGATGCGTTAGATGTGGTGAGGGGGTTTGATGCGGTGTTTTTTGGTAGTGTGGGGGATCCGGGTTTGTAGAGTTCATTCCTTTGTGTTATTACTCATCTACTTCATCCGCTAGTGATCATATCATATTACTATCAGATTGGATGTGAGGAGCTGATGATATGTATTTGGTTTGATATAGATGTACCGGATCATATTTCTCTGTGGGGTCTCAGGCTGGCTCTCTGTCAACCGTTGCAGCAATATGCTAATGTGAGACCTACGAGGATTCTGAGGGGGATTACGTCGCCGTTGAGGGGATGTGAGAGGGGGGATTTGGATTGGGTGGTTGTTAGGGAGAATTGTGAGGGGGAGTATGCGGGACAGTATGTTCATCTTTTCTTTTCCTATCGCTCTTCTTGTTTGATTCTATTTGGGCGGTTCATCTCCTTCGATTTTATGGGGAGAATTGGTCTTCACTTACTTCAAGGGGGTTTTTTGATAGGGAATTACCTGACTGACTCTTGATTTTGCAGTGGAGGGGTTTCACATAAAGGGGAGAAGTGGTCTGTGGCTACTGAGACGAGCGTTTTTACTAGGGTTGGGGTGGAGAGGATTATGAGGTTTGCGTTTGAGACGGCGAGGGGGAGGGAGAGGAAACACTTGACGGTTGTTACGAAGAGTAATGCGCAGAGAAATGGGATGGTCTTTTGGGATGAGGTGGCTGCGGAGGTGGGGAAAGAGTTTGAGGATGTTAGGGTGGAGAAAATGCTGGTTGATGGTAGGTATTTCGTCCCATTTCTTCACTCGTTACTAACATGACCTAGCAATGACGACCAAAATGGTCCTCCAACCTCAATCAATCGATACAATCGTGGCAACAAACCTCCACGCGGACATCCTCTCCGATCTTGCCGCAGCTCTCGCAGGTTCAATCGGGATTGCACCTACATCCAATCTCGACCCTACTCGAAAGAACCCATCGATGTTCGAACCCATACACGGCAGTGCATTTGATCTTGTAGGAAAAGGGGTAGCCAATCCTGTGGGGACTTTCTGGAGTGCCGCGGAAATGTTGAGGTGGCTTGGTGAAGGAGAGGCTGCGGATTTATTGATGGAGTGTGTGGAGAATGTTTTGGAAAGTGGTGTGAAGACACTGGATTTGGGTGGGGAAGCTAAAACTCAAGAGGTGGTGGATGCGGTTTGTAGCGAGATTGAGAGGGTTGTTGGGAAGAAGAAGGTGAATTGATCGGGTTTTTTTTGGCGGGTCTTTGGATATCGACTAGGTACCTAGTCAGCCTTCAAGCCATTTATTAGTCGCTGCAAACACCAGATCTAATTTGGAGATTGAGAAAGTGTACTCCCTAGCTCAGACCAGACGAGAACTATGCAATGTTCAACTTGACATGGAACACCAATTACCCGGATGATATGTTACAATTTTGCGTTGAAAAAAATTACATTCTTTACGCAATTTACAATGCTAACCACAAGGCTTCATATTTGAATGCATCAGTTTATTTTGTTAAATGAGAAGCTCGATAGACTTTTATAACCCTTTCCAGAAGAATGCTATGGATGTTTACGCAGAGAGGCCTAGGAAGCAGAAGTCGGGACTTATACTGTCAAGCCAAACTATAGCAGAAGTAACATATAATGATGTCTATTGGAATGTAGATTTCATTTACAAAAGTGTTTTAGTATCACGCTTCTAACCACTCGCAAAAATTTAATTGAGCTTAAGCTTTTACGGCGGAGCTCAGCTCAGAGGGAACTAAAAAGTTCTCCACTATTATCGCTTAAATCTGCGATATTTTCACTTCCCCACTTCAATTCTTTTTGATATGTATTTTAATAATTACCCCTCGTACATCAAATACGATAAAACATATCCGGCATGGTGTAGTGGCTAGCATTTCCGCCTCTCATTCGAAGCTTACGAGCTTGCAATCAGGTCGCGGGAGACCGGGGTTCAATTCCCCGTACCGGAATATTTTGTTTGTTGGATTTTGGTTTTTGGTTTTGTTTTGTTTTTTTGGAGGGGAGATGAGGGGGGATGAGGAAAAGGGAAGATGGCGGGGGTGATGGGTGTTTGGGTGTTTGGGTGGGAGGGGGTATGTATGTATTTTTGGGATTATTTAAATAGAGGATTTCCAAGGTGAAATGGGATGGGATGGGATGAGATGAGATGAGATGAGATGAGATGAGATGAGATGGATGTACTGTAGGTAATACGTGTCGAGGGTGCTTGGTTACTTTTTTTTTTTG
>NGKI01000021.1:312974-344853 GCA_002162615.1 Myriosclerotinia duriaeana
GGAGGGAGCAGGAGGTGCGAATTCTCGAGTTGGAGGAATAGATGACTTGCGTTATTGGATGTGTTTGGAAAGTTCGAGTTTGGAGTCCGTTCTTTATAGATTATGTATGTCTTCAACACCCAAGTAGGTACTTTATAATTCCGGATGGCTTGGAATTATTCTTGATATCTGAGATGTCAACAAGATTGTCGATCCGTGATTTTCTCTCATATTCTTCAAACGCGCTTTCATGCACGCTGCCGTGATTGGGATTGCATGTGAAATTAACAAGAAAGCAAACACATATAAAAACAAATTTATTTCTACTATTTAGACCTTTCATTTCATCAGATTTCGATAGCCCCTTTTGGCACGGGTAACTGCATTCATAGAAATTCCGTTTGATTTCCCAATGATATTGCTAGGAATAGGCTTATTATCATTTTTAGTTATATTCAGCAAACACTTGAGTACAAAGAAGCCCTTGATATATGGTATCATTCTCGGTTAGATTGATCTAGTCTCTAGAGCCTCTGCTCACATGACTCTGCCGGGAGACTGCATCATAAAACAGACAGGGTCTCGAGCTTGTCAACTGCCATATCGAAGAAACTTGTTCGCACTCCTCACCATATGGAAGAACACAAGGCTGGATAGTTTATAGTCTGTCTGATTGACGCCAAGCTTGGCATTGCAAGAGGTGCAACCTTGTTGTCGGAATTAAACCGATCTCGATCCCGGATACATGGCACAAAGGTTAGGGGAAGCCTTTCATTATGGTTCAGGAGACACATTGCGCAGGGTCTGTACTAGACCCGTCATATGTAACACTGCTGAGTCCTAGGGCCCATGCACTCATCGTTTGATTGCCAATTGCCAAGTGGATTATTGATAGTCCAGTTGGAGCCCCAATTGCAGGATCGCTCTGCTGCTGCTAGGGTTGAGCATATATAATTATTAAATCAGGGTATAATAGTTAACAGATTATAGTATATAATAATAATCAAATTTCATTATAACCATACATAATAAAATACTAATACTAATCTAGTATAATTATAGCTTGCTTAGTATTAATAACTAATCTAAATTAATTATATGATCATTTTAAGTTTTTTTTAGTAAATTTAAACTAATAAAACTTTTTTATTATCTACCTAAAAACCTTTCCGAATTGGCTTTACTTTTATTCATTCTAGCTATTTAATTGATTAGAAAAAGAAGGGCATAGTTTTGGTGTAATATTTTATTAAACTTAAACCTTGTTATATTATAAAATTATATAATTATACCCTAGATTATATAATTTGCTTAACCCTAACTGCTGTGTATTAGAGTTAAGCAGATTATATAATTTAGAGTATGATTATATAATTTTATAATATAATGATTTTTAAGTGTAATAAAATATTATGCTAAGAATTGTACCCCTCTTTTTCTAACTAATAAGATTGTTACAATAAATAAAAATAAAACTAACTTGAAAAGGTTTTTAGGTAAGTAGTAAAAAAGTTTTATTAGTTTAAATTTATTAAAAAAAACTTAAAATAGTTATGTGATTGATTTAGATTAGTTATTAATACTAAGCGAACTACTACTATACTAGATTAGTACTAATGCCCTATTACGTATACTTATAATCAAATTTGATTATTATTACATACTATAATTTGTTAACTATTATACCCTGATTTAATAATTATATATGCCCAACCCTACTGCGTATGTAGTCCCGGTTGAAACAGGCCGCCTACGGTCTGTGCCCATAGCAATGTCTAGCAGGTTACAAGCATAGGGTCGGGTGGTGTGATCTCATAGTCATATATACCGCAACCTACAGTCACGCTGCTCTTCGAAGACTTTCCATTCTGTTTGCCATCGTTAGGAAAACCTTGATGATTAATTAGTATTTTGCCCGAATTCTGGAGAGCGAGTGTAAACTTGCAAGTTGATTTTGCAATTCCTGAAAAGGGTCCCGTATAGTCGGTACTGTACGACAATCAACGCCACTATTGCCTGACCCGCTAAAATTGAGATTGTAGTCTTGATATTCATTGGAAGAAGCAAGGGAGCGGTTAGACTGAAGAAAAACATTCAAAGAACTAAATAGATTTTCGTATTTCTTGGACGGATTCTTGAAGTCTACAATTTTTCGCAGTCTGGTTCGAAGTATATGAACCAAAGAACTGTGAATAGATGGAGTTGAACCGCTGAGACTGCCATCACAGTCAGGCAAGTGGTCGACTCTTGTAAAGACAAGAAATATCCGACATATGTGGGTATCCAATATGCATGGTCAGGTAAGATACCTAACATTCGTATTCATTTTCGAGTTTCGAGGAAGTATTGCTGTTACCCCTTTCAGCTAGACTTTGCAACCCTCGCTAGTGCTAAATATCCATATATGCGCCCCCTGCCTCCCATCACGTGTTCATTGCACTGTACTATTCTCAACTCTTCTTTCACTCTTCCTTTTCTTCCTCCATTTGGATTGATTAGCCACTCAATCTGTGACATTCATACATAGATTTTACGGTGTGTGGGCATTCACATCAACTCTTGTTCATTTCGTGCCGCTGTTCCACTCATTGCAGCATATCCGCTAGCATGGCAGCCCCCGTTGTCCTCGAACCACAAGATCTCGATCGAGATTCAGCGTTCAAGCAGGCACTACACGGCCGAACTGGTCAGGACGATAATCCGTTCATGAACATGATGCGCAAAGACAAGGACGCCCAGAAGCTTGCCGTGGAGGAATACTTCAAGCACTGGGCTAACAAGGTTGCTAAGGACGAAACTCCGCTGTATCGTGATGCAAAACGGAAGGATTATGCTACCCTCACACGGCATTACTATGATCTTGCGACTGACCTCTACTAATATGGCTGATGAGAATACATCTGTTTTTTGTGCTATTGTACTCTACAAACTTTTCAGCTAATGGATTAATACTGACTTGTATCTGTTTCCAGGGGACATAGCTTCCACTTCAGCAGTTTCACGAAAGGTGAGCCATTTAAACAATCCGTGGCCCGACATGAGCACTATCTGGCGTTGAAGATGGGACTTTGGGAAGATCAACTTGTGCTAGATGTTGGTTGCGGTGTTGGTGGACCGGCCCGGGAGATTGCCAAATTTACTGGCTGCAAAGTCATTGGCCTGAACAATAACGACTACTAAATTGAACGTGCGACACGTTATACGCAGCAACAGGTCTGGCCGATCAAGTTAGCTTCATGAAAGGCGATTTCATGCAAATGAGTTAGCTTGACAATAGCTTCGAGGGTGTCTACGCGATTGAGGCTACTGTGCACGCTCCCAGCTCGGAAGGTATTTACTGCGAGATCTACAGCGTTCTAAAACCAGGTGGCTCTTTCGGCGTGTACGAGTGGCTCATGACCGAGAAATACGACAACGACGACCCTCACCACCGTGCTATTCGCCTGGGTGTAGAGCAAGGGAATGGAATCATTAACATGGAAAAATTTCTGTTGCGCTTCAGGCGATGAGGAAGGCCGGCTTCCTTCTAGAACTTCATATTGACCTAGCAGATATTGAGGGTGGAGATGAGATACCATGGTATTGGCCTCTTAGTGGCGAATTGAAATACATGCAAAGCATTTGGGACCTACCCACGTTCATTCGAATGACACATGTTGGTCGTACAGTAGTGCATAGATTTGTTGGGGCTCTTGAGACTATCGGCATGGCTCCGAAAGGCACTCAGAAGACGGCTGACTCTCTAGCAACAGCAGCGGATAGCCTTGTTGCAGGTGGCAAGGAGAAATTATTCACACTGATGCACCTCATGGTTGGCCGTAACCCAGTAATATACTAAAGGCATGGCGTCCTAACGGCTTTGCTAGTGCTACGCGATTCAAACTCGTGGGATCGTCCCGAATACTCGGGTTTGTCTAGACTATTTTCGGGGGTTTTGGGGTAGCAAATTCTTAACAGGTCTGACAATATATTCAAAGGTGTTCAATTCCGCAGTCGTTCCAACAATCTCGGGTTTCGCATTTTCATCCTGCTATAACATCAAAGTACATGTAAAACGGTGAAACATGTGACGTCTAAATCCGATCTAAATTATTGTGAGCCGGCAAAACTTTAGGCATTATGGAGGAATCGTCGATCAACGGAAGGCTACCGACAGTCCAGTACATTGCTGTCCTCAAAGTGACCCATATTTGAGCTACAAGTTATATCCCCTGTCAACAAAAATCCCAAGATGCTCGAGAACAATAAGAAGAAGCAGAACTCACACCATGGCATCTACGTAGTTTTATAGGCGCTGATCTTGGCCATTATAGCGAGTTCGTGCGGGATTAAAGTATGTGACATCAGTGCATTCGTAACAGAACAATGAATCAGGACATTCAAAATCCTTATTTGATTTGTCGCCCAGTGACGCCTCATTTCCAGCATGCCCATCTTGAATTATCGCAGCAGACGATACATTATTTAACAAAGCAGAATCTTTGCCGGGCACCAAAGGGTTAAGAATCAGTGCGAATCAGTCCGAGGTATTTGATGAAGAGCTGGTAGAGTAGGAATTGTAACAGGAATAGAGGCTTAATTTTATTGACCAGGCGTATTTAATGCTCAGGATCTTGGCGCTCGCGCACATAAGTCGCTGTTGGAAGAAATGGGATTTCGATACTAGCTGGGTACACCATCGGAAAGATTTATAATAAGATATTGGAACGGGGAGGCGCAAACACGCGACGAATGGAGAAATATGATCGAATTAGTAGCCCGACGCAGAACTGTCAACTCCAAAGAACGCCGAAGCCGTGCATCCAGAAGGATGATGTGGCGGGTGCTGGTAGCAACGAAAACCCTCTATGACAGGATGAAGGGGTAAAACAGTGTGGATCAACTCGGCTAAAAAGTACTGTTGACCAAGAAGATCAGCTACACAAGTTACGAGATACCCCAACTAAGAAGTCTTTAGTTGAATATCGCAGAATTTGTGGTCCCGAGGGCTGGTCAGGCAAGTGTTATTATTGTTGTGTTTGTTTACATGGTTTAGTCCAATTTGTCAGAACCTTATAGACAACAATTACTGGCCACAGCATCGAATATGTCTATGCGAAATAAAGACCCTGGGGATTCTTGTCTGAAGGGTTGAGAGGAAATAAGAAGCCAGATAGTAGTCGACTCGCTCATACATTTTGTGTGAGTGGGCGGCGAACTACAGATGAAATTTATCCGATATTAAAGATAAGTCCAAAGTGCACTACACTAGTAATTATCCAAGGATAAGATGCTTTGCGTTTATAGGAACATTAATTAAGCAAAGAAGAAAGTTCTCATGTATTTAGTATATCAACTACAAATAGGTAACCTTAAAACCCCTCTCCCAAATGAAATAGCAGGAAGAACTCGCTAAAAACTTTCAATTAAACATAAGTAAATCACCATTAGAACCCTGTCCAACAGCAGGTTGATAAACCTGCTCTGGTGCATTCTGATTAACCACATATTGCATCTCGCCTCGGCCGACGGTAGGACTACCACCAAATCCCTCATCCTGCCCATTTAAATTCATGCTTGCCATTTGCTGACCAACGCCGGCAAAGAATGCATCTGCTGCATCGACCGCTGCAGCGAGATCGCCTTGCCCGTTGGGTTTCACTATAGGTTGGGAATTTCCAAACGCGGAAAGCGATTTCTGTGCATCAAGGTCCCCATTTGGGAGATGCTGCTTTTGTAAAGCAGGCGACTCTGTAAGTCGACGTGGGCGGGCGGATCGAAATACTTGTTGAACGGGTTTGAGATAAACAGTGGCGAGAGTACCGACGTTGAGGCACATTTCTTCAAGGGTGGCAGGGTCGAGTTTCTCCGATTCGGCAGTAATAGGCGGCTTCTCACCCATGACGATAGCTTTTGCTGTAGCCATATCTGAGGAAAGCAAACGCCAGTACATGTAGCCCCTATCTCGCAAATCTGGATTGTCTGTATCTTCCGTGGCCCATTTCAGCACTTTAGGGACGAGTTCTTGGCCCTTTGTTGGTCTTTGAATAAACAGCTTGACGGTGGCCGTGAGAAGAGCAAGTTGGACTTCCACTGGCTCATCCGCAAAAGAGTAGAGGAAATCTTCAAGCAAAACATCGGAGTTTTCTATTCGAGAGGCATATTGCCCAATAACCCAAATCATGGCGGCTTTGGCTTCGGGTTCATCTAGCGAGTCCAGATTCTCGCACAATGTACCAATGATAGACTCGTACTGATTGGGGTACTTTCTGAATATGTTCCGTATCACCACCGTTGCTTCTTGCACGATATAGGTGACCTTTGTAGCCACTAACTCTAATAGAGTATTGATACACTGTCTGGCCGCAGGCTCGATTTTGATTGCAAGCTTTCCGATTGCTCGTACTGATTTTCGAACGAAGTGGACATCAATCTCTGTGGCGTATTCTCTTAATTCAGTAAGAACTTCTTGAATATTCCTCTCATTCGCCAACATGAAGATTAACTCCAGTTTTGTAACTTTGACATAAATTGGGTCATTATATTTGCAGAAAAAAACTCGAATATCGTTTCTTAGAACTTCTGGTCTTCTCTGCAATATCAATAATGCATTCCGCAATGCAAGATATTGAACTTCTGGGCCTTTCGCCAATAAAGTGACTAAAGGAGGTGAAAGCTTCCGACATAATGCCGAAATTTGCTTTTGATCATTGATATAATTCATGAGGTACAGAACTACCCTTATGCAAGTAAGGACGACTGCAGAATTTGAATGTGATAAACGTGGAGATATTCGCTCCGCTAGCAGTAATGCTTCAGAGGATTCTTGTGGAACATAAGACATCAAGGCTTCCAAGATATATGTTTGGCCCCATCTACTATTGTCAGTCACTCCCTTTGAAATAGGACCAGGAAAATTACTCAGAGCAGTCTGGAAGAATCTGAACCATCTTTGAAGCGTTTCCATAGTCAATGGTGAGCTTTATGGCATCACTCCTCTCCCAGATATCCATTAAACTTGCTAACGCACTAGCCACGACCGTCGGATTATCGTCCCTCAACATTGAGTTCAGTCTATCGATCAGATCCGAGCCTTCAACCAAATGCCTGTCGTGATCATATAATTTTGCGACACAAAAAGCCGCCGTCTTGCGAACATACGGGTCTGCATCTCGAAGGAGTTGTTTTGTGGGTGGTACTGTGGCTTCGACAAAATCGCGGACATGGATATACGACATCGTGCGCAAGGCAAGAGCTCTCACCAGAGGATTTGAGTCATTTATATCCTAGTTGAAATTGGTTAGCTTTAGCATATCAGTGTGAATAAAGAACTTGCCTCTTGCAAAGTAGGCAGAGCTTTAACAGCGACATCCGGCTTCATACGAGCATAGTTGACCAGGAATAAGAAACACCTGTATCAGCATCAGTCATCAGTTCACGCGATCGTCGCTGTAAATATTCCACCCACATCTTCTTAATCTCCAAGCTCGGTATTTGCATACAGCCAACAATATCCGGAAACAGGGCAACCATATCGTTGTTGCTCATGGTCATATTGGCCACGATCTTCTTTAAAGCAATCTTCTTCGCGGCATGGTTTTTGTCCTTCTTCCCACCACTATTCAATTCCGTTCGTAGCTCTGCGACTTTGCCCTGTGGAGAACGATTGTAAAGTGAGCCAACTGATCCATATCCCGATGGTGGTATATAGGGAGGTAGAAACATAACAGCAGGATGCGCCTTCATCGTGAACTCCGAGACAAAGGAAACCTTGAGTTTATCCAAACGATGAAATCCCAAGAACCTTAGGTGCTACAAATATGCAACAGCTAGGGCGACGGGGGAGCACATGGAAGGAAAATGAGGCGCAAATCATATGTAATATGTAGAAGAAAGACAATAAATCGAAGGCACATACCCTTGCAAAGAGCTTCGCATCTCCCCCGCCCGAACTCATGATGTGCGAGCCTCAATGTCTATATGTGTATGGTGACTTTCTCGCTGTACCCTCGATTGTACACGGAAGCCCCTCCCAATTCAGTCTCGCAAGGAATTCCTCGACCACTGAGATCGTTTGTATCCCAAGGCGGCACACCGCAGGGTAAATCGATAATGCGCCACAATCACCGGCAGTATATCATTTGGCTCTGTCGCAGATGTCTCTCCATCGACTTGGGGAGAAGGGAATCTTGCAGATGTAATTTATGGAATGTTGATGTTTCGTAACTTCGTAAGAGCTCAAAACGGACTTTGGGAACGAAGTAAAGATCACCAAAAGGGGTGGCTCTAGTAACTTCGGGATCGCGGCTTTAACCTAGCGTGCAAAGCTTACTTCTTGAATATTGCCCTATCAATGTCATTTGGACTTTTTTACCTTAATAATCTGATACGACGTGCGACGACGACATATATGAAAATACGCTTTATTTTCTACCATCAGAACACTGCATCTTAATAACCCAAAATGTCGACAACAACGACTTTACCACCTCCCCCTCCACCTCAATGGGTTGTAGATCTCAATACTCTACCAATATCGAAACCAAAATCGGCCGGTATTCCAGACCCTCCAGGATACACAGCTTCCTCATCTTCAAGCCGAGTATGCAATCTTTCACTCATCTACCCGTTGGTCATCTGCTGATGCTCATGTTCATTTAGAAGCAAACCGCTAAAGCTCCACGACAAGCTCCCACTCCCGCCGAAATGGACACACTTAAACTCAAGAAGGCCTGGGAAGTGGCTCTTGCACCCGTCAAACAACTTCCAATGACCGCGATTATGATGTATATGTCGGGAAACTCTCTTCAGATATTTTCGATTATGATGGTGGTTATGGCATTCAAGAATCCTTTGATGGGACTAATGGCCACGAATCAAGCATTTGAACGTTTCGAGAGCGAAGGAACAAGAGGGCAATTGGGTGTAGTCAAATTAGCATACGTTGCATGTCAAGTGCTAGCTCTAGCGTTAGGAATATGGAAGGTCAACGGAATGGGATTATTACCGTAAGTTACTTGTCCAATGGGTTGGGGGATCAAGAGCTAATGGCTATACAGGACTACAAGATCGGATTGGCTAGCATGGGAAACAGCAAGAGATCCTCTAGAACGAGCTATACCGGCGTTTTGAGGTGGTGGTTGATTTGCAAGAAGTGCTCGCTATGGCGTTGGGATATCATGTTACTGTTAACGATCATGGATTGGGGCGTACATATCACGTTGATGAAACTCGAACTATCATGCACGAAAGTTTGATGAGAGGGCACAATCTATAGTCAAAAGACAGCATGCAAAAGAGACTGTCGTACGCTGTGTGCAAAAAATGGAGAGATTGAAGATCCAATAGTTTATCTTGGAAATTGAGATTATGTATTTAGTGGAGGTACGAAGTCGCACTCTTGCTAAACATTGACCTGTGAGTGCAGACGCAAATTGTTATGTCCCGCATAGGTCCCCTCACTAATTTCCTTTTCTGTCTTTAGACAAACAAACTGAAATTAAGGAACATTCCCATCGCAATTATATTTCTCCTATTGCGCCGTAGATACCTGAGGCGCCTATCATTTGGGAATAGCTTCATTTTAGCGAGTTCCGAAAGCTCAAACCCTGTTCAACTTCAGTAGTATGAATGACGTCGAACCATCCCCTCCATCCATGACTTCCACACACTGTTATCCCTCATTTGCACAGTTTGCAAACACGCCCTTTCGCTCAACATTTTAAGCTAAGTGTCGTCACCGTACATGCATTGCACTTCTCGTGAGAACATGTTTCGCACTTTGTCGATTTCATCTTGTTACGTTTTCCGCACTTGACACTGGAGTCAGTATGTTAATGGCACTTTGGACTGAAGAAAAAGCTTACCATACGAATGCTCCCCGTAGGCCTATGGCAGCAAAGCCACATTGTGTCGTTCAAGGTGGAAAAGTAAGGCATATTGTTTGATGAATCCTATGTCGGTTGCTGGCTCCGAAGTGATGTAAAGTTGGTAAAGTGTTTGGGATGTTTGATGGTTTTGTAGACGTGATGATGCAACTAGTGTGTTGTAGTGGGAGGCTAGATGGAAGCTAAGTCTAGATGGCCTTCGGTTAATTACACAAAAGGTAAACAGATGAGCTGTACTACCAATGCGGAACTTGTTAACAATCTTGTAAGTGATTAATCACTTTGAATTTGGTGAAGTAAACAGTACTATAATCACATCACCTCTGTATTATTTGCTTGAATAAAGTTAGCTAGGAGTTGTACGCAACTATATAAAGTCCGCGAGAGCGCCGATGCACTAGCGTCACGATGATACGACAAATCTCTATGTCGTTATTTGAATTGAGATCATTCACCAATTGTTATTTGTATATCGCAGCTGAAGTAAAGATGATGTACTCAGTGAAGAGGGGTGAATAATGTTTGAGCTTCGTTTGGAATTATCAGCAGGGGAGAAATGAGATTACCTCTGTAACCCTGTTCTTGAAATTGATCTGTATGGAAGCAAATACGGATGGGTCTATGTATCACTAAGATCTTACATAACTTGAACGTTCGAAAGTGGTTTGATTGATAAAGATTTATTATCCAGAAGGAATATATGTGTAGATTCAATACTCGAAAGGAATATACAAAGAGGCCTGATAGTTCAGTTATATTTGTTACTGTTTGTATAATAAAAGCTTATAAAATCAAGATAACAACAACAATAAAAGGGTTATAGTCAAACCGATCCGTATGAATTTCTATAGACCTTGGCGTATAACCCCAGGTATCAAGAGGTGCGGTGCGGTCGTTGGGCCAGGATCGACATTTGTAATTGTCACAGATTGCAGGTAATTTGTATGTATTTATATTTATTATAAAAGCAGTCCAGATCACATTTGCGAAATTGCGAGTAATGAAAGCATTATTCAAGAATGCCTTATTTTTAATATTTAGGTATAAATCCTTCAACGGCACCATCAAACGCGGTTACTTCCCCAATACCCTAAAATCTCCAAAGTAGTGAACCCCAACATAATGGAGTAATTTTCTTTACAAGTAACAAATGTAACTTGCTGTCATCCGTGTTTAAAATCTCTTCAAGATCTCATCGTCTGGTATACCTCCCGAAGACTCGCTGACATGACCTTCTCTCTTATCTTCAATATCAGCAGAAACATTTACCCTCGTCAGGCTGGAAAGGGTTTCGATATGTGTGGGTCCAGCTCTTGAGCGCGCGATACATAGCCGTTTGGAATCCTTCAACTTCCGTCTCCTGCTTTTCGAATGGCGACTCTTTTGAATAGTTCACTTGAAATGCCAACGCAGCTTCAGCCATGAGTACTCGGAGACAATTTCCATCTTTAGTCAAGGAGAAAACCAGTTTGATGTACTCGGGCTTCAAGACACGCATTTCATATTGCTTTAGAGCACACCGAATGGGCTCTCTCAACTCCCCACTAACGTCACCCAGGTCGTACTTGTCTGCGAATTCTAAGGACATGCAGCGCTTAACAGTATCCAGGCGCCATCTCGTGATTGAAAGTTTGTCGCCGACACCGTGATGGAATATATACTCTATCAATACCTCAAAATCCTCAATAGTATCTTCCGGCAATTCCATCTTTTGCGTTTGGCCCTCTATAAATCCCCCATTAAAACATCTATCGAAGACAGGTGAATAGTGTGATAGGAGTTCTTTCGGCAATGGGAAAGATCGCTTTTCAGGACCTACGAGTATTTCCACGGTCGGACCTTTGATCATCCTATAAAAAAATAAGTTGGCTAACAAAATCCCTTTTGCGCATCGAGACTGGATACTGACTGAAGATACATCATAGTTGTGGGCTTCTGAGGAGCGTGAGGAGCCCTACTTCTGGAAATGCGCTTTACCAGATCGGTATTCCCAGGCTTGTTTTGTTGTTGTATGGTGTTACCGTCATCGATCTTGGTTGCAGAAGTTGCAGGGGTATCATCATTTGCGTCTTCGGACATCTTCACCGATTCATTAACCGCTAACTTGGTGGGTGGTGAAATGCGAGCGTTTCTTGTGAGTTTTTGGGGAGGTTTAGCCAGACCGCATAGCTTTCCTGAAGCCTTGGGCTTTTTTTTCGGAAGAAGCTTTAGGTTTCATTGTTACTGGATCTGCATACATACAATTAGTTGTGAACATAGATGAGGTGAATAGCAATATCACTCGTGATGATTGTATCTGGTGAGAGTTGAACTTGTTAAGTATCAACATGGAATAAAAGGTGACCAACTTACTTTGAATTTAGAAGGAGTTTACCTCAGACTAAAATTTCTTGTTGGAATCAGCGGGTGGTGAAGATCAACAAATAGTACTATGTAACTTCATATGATATTCATTGCTTAAGGAAATCAAAAGACCGAGGTTATCAATATCTCAAGTCACGCTGAAGACTTAATAAACCTGGATGAGATGGAGACAGACTCCAAATATGAATGATAGTGTGAAGGCCAGAAGTCGAAACGATATAAGTAAAGTTAAAGAGAGGAGAAGTTGAATTTGATGGTAAGTTGCCCTAGTGTCTGTTTGTGTTACACGTACGTTGGAAAAAGCAACTTCTAGGCTGAAGCTCATTTGACGCGAACTTATGCCAATATACAAACTTGCATTTGCTGTCCACAAAGGTTGGAACAATGATTTAAGTGGAAAACGAATCAGAATTATTCAACATTTATGGAGCCATCAAAGTACAAATCATAGATATATTGTCTAGCATCTCATCTCCCGTAACAGTCTTCATCTCATATTCCTGGTTCCACTTGAATTACATTCTTTTTCTCGATTCTTTGGTCCCACAACTCTGTGAAAACGCTTCTTGTCATCCTTCTTTGATTTTTTGGAGCTTAGATGGTAGCCCCTTCATACAACTCGTCCTGCAGTCGATGCCCATTCTTTCGACTACCAAAATTGCAAGATTTTGCTTCTGCCCACACCGAATCTGACATCCCTCAAAGACTAAGTCGTTGTCGATTAGTTCTCCCCGGAGCTAGGTTGATGTTAGTCGGTATTGATCAATGTAGTATGTCTGCTATTCTTGCTGTTGTGGAATGGTATCCCAAAAGAACATCTCCGTTCAAGCAGTGTTTCATGGCTGCGGGAAACCACGCTGATGACTTCTAATCTGAATAAATTATAACAGCATATGAAAGGCATGTTAGCAGCCCCGAATGTCACAATTCCAACTGCCGGGGTGTTTCCGCCTGGATTCTGTTCACTGTTCTGGCGTGGACTTCTTCTCTCCCTCAGGCTTGGATACCTCTTATCATATTGCTTACTCTCCCTCAACGCCGATTGCTTTGACAGAACAACTTTCGTCAGCTCCAAACTCATCTTTCGAAAATGACCTAGAGAGAGATTAGCACCAACAAGTATGCAAGACCACTCGACACGCCGAGCTGCTTTTGAAGATAGTAACTGCACCTTTCCAAATACTTTGTAACGAAAATCGGGCTATGAATGTCGTTTCTCATGTGCAGCTCAACGTCAAAAGCCTCGAAGAAACTACCGCCGCTCTCCAATCTGCGTACGTCTCACCCTAATGTAGCCGCCGTTTTAGAGGGACAGTCTGTAATCCAGTGTTTCCACTAGTCCGGACTGCAGTCCGATAATGCGAGAGTCTTCATTATTCAATCAATTTAAAATACTTATTCTGTTGAATACATCCAATCAATTTGAAGCATTCAAATAAATACAATGTCAAATTGGTTACGATATTTGAAAGCCCCTTATTGTCGGATTGCAGTCAGGACTATTGGATACACTGCTACCATCCTTAAGAAGCTTCTCACAGCATCCTGAAAGAAAGGTTGTAACACAAGTCCCGCCTTACACACTGCTATCCTCATTGCCACGCAAGAAATGGCTTCGGCCTGCCTATATCGACAAATTTTTGGAGCTTTCGCTTGTTTTGACTGCCGTCCTATATGCTACAGCCCTAGAGCGATGTCAAAGCTTGGCCAATGGAGGGTTTACATGCTTGGGCTACCAACAAGTCTAAAAGTGCGGGGGATCTTTCTACACAGGCGAAAATCCCACAGAAGATCGACAAGCAGCCGCTTTCCCGGAATAAAATTTTAGCATTAGAATACTTTGATGAATAAAATTGGATGATGGCTGCTGCAGTTTCACTAAATCCGCCACCGGGGGTGTCTATACCTACCACACCTCCACTTAGTGGCATTTGCTCTATTGATCGTCAGGCGAAAGAGTTATATAAGAGAAACTAAAGGTTTTGGTTGAGAGTATCATGCTTAGAACAGATATTCTCGAGTCTCCAATAGCTATGTATGGGTGGTATTGGAAGAGAAGATTTGCAATTACTGCATGCTATAACGAGGTTGCCTACCGGAAAGAGTTCGAAGAAAGATGTTCGTGCAGGGTTGAAAGTTTTCGATTTCAGGGGCTGGGTATTGACAGTTGAGCCTTCTGGGTAAAAGATTGGGAGGAAAACTATAATTCTTGATTTCATGGTGACTGGATACGAGGGTGCAGAGGCTTGGAGACATCGATAGGCTTATATGACAGGATCATTGATTGGGGTGATGGTAGCAGAGCGGCGGCAAGAAATAGTGCTTAATGAAATGCAACAATCATTCAAGGTTCGCACCCATATATGTAATACCCGGACTCTATCGAATACCATGTGACATGATATGAACCCTCTGAAGTAACATAACAACTTCACCAAGCATCAAAGCATCTAACGGTAAGTCGGCGATCTCACGTACCGCTATGATATGCTATTTCGAAGTCCTAATAAGGTCATTCGACGTGATCAAATCCATCAACATCACCGACACCAACTTCGACATGGTTTATTCAATATAATATAATAACACTGCCATATAACGGCGAGGCAATCTCATGCCGATGATCATTTGCAGGTTTATCAGCCCACTTCTCTCCTTGAAAGCGACTCAAGACGAAGATCTTCATTACCGCACAGGATGATGCACATCTCACATGATCTGATGGCAAGCCCCTCGATATACCTAGGTAGATAACGCGTCCACATTCCCAAAGAAGCTTGTCTCTCGGTCCACACTAAAAATTGAAGATGTTTTTCACTGAAATTTGCAAACCCGGAAACTTTTGACGGGCCACGATACTTTTAGATGCGAGAGAATAATTGTGAGTAGACGTGGGGGAAAGTTACGATAAGAAAGAGAGGTTAGATCCCTTTTCAGAGTAGTAAGTAGTAATGAAGTCCAAGAGTAAAATTAAGCTCAAGGTAAATACTCGTGGTACAAATGGTATCATGCCTAAATATTCGAAAAACACTGTAAATGGTCTAGTTAGACTCGTTTTGCACGATGTGCGCATTCGATACTGTGATGATCGCTTCGGCATGAGATAGCCAATGCGATTGCATTCAGTGGTTGATAAACTGGTCAGAAGAATCCAGATGGTAGTCAAATCTAATTGCGCATCGGAAGTCTAATCCTTATTCAAAATCGGCTCAGACGTTCTTGCTGGACACATTTGAGCCCTCCGGCCTATCCGTCCATCCATGGCTGGAAATCGAGATAAAGGTACGGGATATTGGGAGAATTTCTGGCCTTAACATAGGTGGTTGTTTGGATTGATGCGTTCGTGACCGCGTTCTATATTTACAGCCAAGCCTGCGTAGCCCATTGGCAAAAAACCCCAGACCTCATTCCCAATCCATCAGGTATCCTTTATCTTCCTGCATCCTTCTTGGTCGAATCTGCGTTGTTTCCGTTCTTGCCGCCCTCGATGCTGGCCATAAAGTCCCTAGTAATGTTAGAACCCAAAGAAATTCTCAAGTATATACCTGCAAATCTAGCAGATCTTCCTAGAGAACCTACTTGATGTACTTCTCCTCGTCAGGGCTTTTGGCGTTAATTGGTGGAGTTGACTCTTTATTTGCAGCAGATCCACCACGAGTGGACAAAGTGACGAGCCCAGCCATCGAACCGAGAACCGCCATTGCTAACTAATACCGTATATCCTGTTAGTAAAGCTTCTCGAATTCTACCCAGTCCGTGGCTTGTTTAAATTGGACGAGGGGGAAAATTGGCGAATTAAACAGAGGAAATTTCGAAGGGCCACCTACGTAGTGAGAGCCAACTTGCTTTCCGGCGATTTGGTAGTAGGAAACCATTTTGGCGAGTTCGGGGATTCGACTAAATTGAGAATTGTTCGAATAGGATTCAGCGACGGGATGGAAGTTCGTGATAGTGTTGATACAGATTGATTGATTTGGAGCTGCCATACAAATTTACAAGCTAGGCGAATTAAGCGCAAGCGCCCACCGAAAGGTCCCGAGATGCCGAGATGCCGATTGACTTCCGCCCTTTCGTCCCGAGAACAAAAAGGAAGCCAGCCAGGGCTCCGCTCTCCACTACTCCACCTTCACCGTGACACCGTGCGACTGTGCCAGGGAAATCCTCTCCCCCCACTCGTTTTTAACAAATCGTCATTTCCCCAGGCCGGACGAGAAGACCGGATAATACTTGACGAGCTCTTCCGTCCGAGGTTATAGGGAGCTAGGAAGGTTATAGAGAAAAACATCCTTCGATTCAATAACCCCAATTTAAAACGTATCCTTTGCAAACAAAGCTACTTACTGTTCGAAGTTACTTATTACATGATCAACTGACTTCGATTTGAAATCAACTGCCAATACTAGAAAGAAATGGCTGGAAAGGATAGCAATGGCTCTCGAGGTCCTCCTCCAACAGAGTTACCAAACGCGGAAAAGCTTCCAGATAGTCTGCAGAGGATCGTGGACAATGCAGACAAGGAGGAGAATTTTTATGATGAACTATACGATGGATAGTATGTGTCTGCGATTGTTCTCCGAGCCATCTTCTCCTTCGAATTCCACACGGGCTCGTTAGGCACCAATTTTCACGACGATATGCTAACTATATTGGCACAGTGCCCCTCCAAGTACCGAAAGCAAAGTTCGATATGCGGCATATGCTACTCGCATCCGAACAGGTAGGTTATCTTCTACAGCGAATAGGACTAGGACTCTGGCTAATACTCTCCATAGCTTTATTATCCGCGCAACGATATGTAGCTTACACTTCTGATATCGGGGAGTCTTTCAGACCGGTAGCTCATCCGAATTGGGTTCGAGCAGCTTATGGCGTTTCATGGGCCTACCTTGTTGGCGATGTTACACATGAGGGATACAAGGCGTACTGCAGGAATCAGGAAGTTCTGCACCCGGAGCTTCCACGAGAAGCCATGCACGATCGATATAATGATGCAAAGACGGATGTTAAGACGGTCGCCAATGAAACGGGGGTGTCACTAAAGCCTCGTCAAGTTGCACCGCTGGAAGATTACCGGACAGTGATGGCACAGCGAGCCCTATTTCAAGGAATTGCTTCAATGGGTAAGTGCATCAATTTCTCTCTGCTTGATTCGTGCGGATATGAATATTAGAAGATCTACATGAAGTATTTATCACTAATGCAACCAGGTCTACCTGCATTTACCATTCATTCTATTGTGCGGTATTCCGGTAAATACATGAAGAATGTCAAGAATGTTAAGATTAGAACATGGGGTCCAATAGGTCTGGGCTTAGCGGCAGTACCTGCTTTACCTTTCTTATTTGACAAACCTGTCGAGGAAGGAGTTGAATTTGTATTCCACAAAGGCTTTGAGACTTTCGGTGGCAAGGCTGCCGTCGGTAACGCACCTGTCACTGGACGGGAACATTTGTTGGAGCGACCCGAGAAAGTTAAGAAGGAGAAGGAATTGTGACGAATAGTAGCTTTTAAAATCGGAAGCATGGCGTTTAGGGGAACACTCGGCTCTAGGTATTAGTGGCTGGTCAGCACAATATCACCTCGATTTTAATCTGCGATGATTTTTTCTTTTCTGGGGTTGATCACACACAAGGTTGGTCACACCCAGTTATGTTTCTGTCCTCAAAGAGTCGTACGAGGGAAATTTCAATTTTGCGATTCACACATTCATCAAGTCGTTTTTTCATTTCGAAAATAGGATCGACATATTCTACACCAAGTGGCTGTACTTTCTCAGCTCTCTCAATATCCAATGTCCCGGTTGATGTTCTGATATTGAATCACATATACGGCTTTCTTACCAGAGTAGTATCTTGATGGAAACAGGAGTCGCTTTAAACCTTCCATATTCATCAGTCACACCATATTAATCTGGGGTATAGGTATATGGGTGTGATTCATTTTCATTTTTCTACAGTGTCTTCATAAACCTTGAAAATGTCTTTTGTTTTTCTACTTGTCTCCAAAAGGGAATCAACAACATGGCATCCAAAAATTTCAACCAAGAATTGATACAGATGGTCGTTGGTGCCGACATTTCGACGCCTATGTGTGATGAGTTTAAGAAGATGCTTTCTGGGATGAAGTCAGTACATGTTCGCTCGGTACCAAATCCAAAATATCACTGATACTCATGGCGTTTAGCTTCAGGGCATGTCTAGCCGAGTGCATGCCGGCGTTCAAGCTAAATGTCCGCAAAAAATTACTCAAGTTTAACGACACTTTCATCGATGACGAAGATACTATAGATACTCTCAGGGAGCGTCGAATGGCCGTAGCCAAGACTTTGTTTGGAAGACTTGGACCTGGTACCAATATCGAGTCTCCATTGTTCTGTACCTGGGGCTGCAACACCTTCATTGGCAAAGATGTCTATATCAACAGGGAGTAGGTCGCTCCATCGCATCCAACGAAGTTATTACTAAGCATGATATAATAGTGTTTCGATATTTGATAGCGCGCCCGTCAATATCGGCGACCGTGTTCTAATTGGACCAGGCGTTTGTATTTGCACGGATACGCATGAAGTTGAGGCTGTATCCAGGAACGCAAGCCAGATGGGGTCTTATGCGAGACCAATAGTTATTGGTGATGATTGCTGGATTGGGGGGAGAGCAATAATAGTTGCTGGCGTTACAATTGGAAACGGATCGACGGTTGCGGCTGGAGCTGTTGTGGTCAAGGATGTTGAACCAGGTAAGTGATGCGCTTCCCTTGTTTGGGCCTTTGAGCTTTGTCGTTTGTTATGCGGGCTTCGTTCTAGTGCGATTAATTACATTTGGAAATTCAAGCCGCTTACAGTTTTTGGTCTTTGTACAGATTGTCTTGTTGCTGGTGTGCCCGCCAAGATCATTAAGAGATTTGATGGCGGAGCTATGTTGCCGAACTAACAATGTACGGCCCATTCTTCGAATTTGGGCAACTTAATTGCCTTCCGTCCTAGGCGTTTGGGTATGGAGGAGTATTTAGGGTTGGATAATGCTCCAAAGTTGTGATATTGCTGCCTCGGCGGTTATTTATCGTTGATATTTCCTGGGTTCTTTCAATAGTTGCATGTGGCTTGCACGCATCACTAGATATTAATGAGGGACCCAATTACTCTTCATTGCTGTTTCATGGAACCGTGTTTTTATTGGCCATTTTATACTTGGTGCTATGAGATGTTGGTCGTAACATCTGACGTCAGGTGATGCCTTATAATCTTTTGATGCTTCGACGCTGTTCATGATTACCTTGACGCTTTTAATACGTGAAAGTATTCTTGGATATAATGACGGCAGTGGAGCGAGTCCTAGCCTGTGTATTTCCACGAGTGGTTTCTGATAATTCGGAATGTATTTCGATTATGTGGGCCTTTAATTCAAGTATCTATCATTCACATATTATTCCATTTGGAAAGTGGAATCCACCTAGAACATTTAAAGCGTTTCAGATTCTTACACTGTTCGAGAGGTCAAATTCCATCAGGATATCAAGCTAAATTTAAGACTTGGAAGCTTTCCGCATCTGGGGCTTGAGCTGTAATCCCGACTTCCAGAATATTGGAACCATTTTCACATTAAATCGTTGCGACACTCAGGTGCCGACTTGATGGTCTGATGCTTCTTTCTTGTTGAATACTTGGGGTAGTCTACCCCAAGTATTCACTGGTTATGGGGCACATCGTTTGCGCTCGACCCGACCGACGCTCTTCCGATTCCAAGCAGGGTCCCACATACTCCTTAGATACCCCAGTAGGAGAGGTTAGTATGGCCCAATATATGGGACCGAGTCGAACGATGGGGATCTATCGGCTGAGTAAGAGAGAATGGATCGGCGCATCCTCAATATAGTGTTGAGAAATGAGCGAGCATCGGAATATGATGGGACGGGATTTTTAAATGTTGATTCATAGGTTGGTTGTAAACCTGGATCATCTTAAACTATTTTTTATAATGAAGATCCATGGTTCAAGGCAAGATTGAACAATAAGAACAATCTGCAAGACAAGATGTAATGAGATTGCTCAATATCTGAAATTTGCCGAATAATAAATGACATTGAAATATTATCAAGCAATCAAGGACTTTCGCACAAATCTTTCTTCCATAATCAGCTTGTATATCCCAATTTGTCAAATGACACAGAGTTATTTGGGGGGTCGCCCGTTGATACCATGATTTCACGGCCCAGAAGCAAAGTCATCTGTCAAAAGCTTGATTTGAAAAAAATACTCAGTCATCGATTAGTGAACTGTTGTGAGTCGACCATCGCGTGTCGGATATTACTGGGTAGATGATTCATCGATTCAAGTTGAATTGTAAGCTTACAAGGGTGCGAGGGATCTCTTCACTTTACTTTTTGTTACAACATAATACAACATACAACCTGTATTGACATCAATACTTCCAAGTACTTCATCCCAATACTTTAGGTTCAGTATATTACACTTTGTCTTACAATCATGGTTGACTTCTAGCCAAGAAAGTCAGGGTGAAGAAAGGAATCAATGTTGGTGCTGGTGCCATCATGATAGAAAAAAAATAGGCGCGATGTTGAAGATGGTGATAAGCTTTAGTACACCGAGTATGAAAGTCATCTAGATGACGAGCTTTTCCACCTCTTGTCCCCATAGCTAGATGTACATCAATAAATTGCGTCGATGTTCACATACACACCCTCCCTACTCCATATTTGAATTTTCAAAGTGATCGAAATCCGTCAACTGCTGGTATCATCAGTATAGGCATTAGTGCACGGTAGTATTATAGTGGCATGTATCAAAGGTTGAATAGGATGGCTAGTACGTATTATAAGGGAATTATACTATTCTAATAGACACTGTTCAAAAATATATTGATTAAATTTATACTAAAATGCTGGAATTCGAATTCGAATGCATTTATTCCACTATATTCTAATGTATCATAGGAATATGGATACTAACATAATCCCAATTAGGCAATAAATACTATATAAAGAAGCACTCTAAGCCTATTTTGTATATCTGTATATCTTCAGTAGTATGAATATAATATTATGTACGTATTTATCTTATAAAAGTATATGCGTACAACCATGCCGGCCGATATATTGAATACAGGAGGTACTAATGACTACCTAGGTACACTGAGAAACAAAATTCCATATGAATGAAATTAAATTTTCATTAACCCGCCAAAAGAATGATTCACCACAGATTCTTTACTACAGAGGAATGATTGGTCATACTTTGGCATATTTAAAAGAGTTCGATTCTAGGCTGCTTCCCTTCTTCTTCTTCCTTCTTCCTTCTTCCTTCTTCCTTCAGCCAACAATTTACTCAACATTATTGAAGATCTATCAACAACAGCAACAAGAAATAATAGCAACAACAACATCAACAGCAAAAACAACAGAAGCAAAAATGGCATCTCCGCTAGTGTTCTACTTAGTATTTCCCGTATTCTGTATACTGATCTGTACAGTAATATTTATTGAATTCTTGAAACCTACATACGTATATAATATTAAATTCCAATATTATTGAGAATATGCAATTTAGAAGTAATATTAAATACCACTGGAAATATATTAAAATACTGGAATCTGATTTGGTATATTCAAAATAGGTTTGGAATTCTATAAATTTCATATACATTCCAGATCTAATCTAATATACCTACTAAACCGTTTTTAAGTATACCAAATCAGATTCCAGTATTTTAGTATATTTCCAGTAGTATTCAATATCAATAAATATTTTAATAATATTAGAAGTAGTATAATATTTTCTAATACATACGAACTGTTATATTAAAGCCTTGATACAAGCCACCGTTGTACTACCGTATACTAAGTAGAACACTGGTATAGGGGGTTTGAGATTCAATGATCTAACTGTCCAGCGCACTGTTCTCTGACGCAATCGCATCTTCCTATATCTCATCACCCAATTAATTACCTTTGCTTTATTAGGTCTGTATTTCTCTGTTGCATTCTATTATAGTGAGGACCATCTCCTTCAAATCCAGTTGTGACCTTAGAATAGATGTAAAGAATTTTGACTGCCATTACACGCCTCCCTAATATTTACTTCCACATTAGGAAACGACCCGGTGCCTCTTTACACTTGTAAGTTGCGATAACGGCCAAACTTTGATAGCAAGCCTCCGGCGGTGATGGCGGCGGATATATGAAAATCATTGTTGGAAGAAGTTCAATTACCTACCTACCTTACTTCGCTTTCATGAGGTTCCAGTGCTCCAAGGTCCAAAGTAAAATCGATCTGAAACCCAAACATATGGTTTATTTCAGCTATTCCCAATGTTAACAATCATGCTTTGTCCTAAGTGCACCCACCTGTTGTATTCTAGTGGGCGAAGAGCTTAATTCCAATCCAAATCGCGTCAGCCTATCATAGAAGATCTTCTTGAATATTCGATGTGGAATGTCCAGCTGTATGCTCAGAATACTGATTTATACCTTCATATCACACATGCAAGAGACCGACCGAGGTTTAGTTCACTCTTTAGAGCAATCCTCTCAATTAGGACGTATCTGAATGGTAGAGGTGCTTACGGTACTTTATTGGTCGATATCATGTAGGATGCAAATTGCAATGCACATGACATTGATTATGTCATCGGACGACGCTCGCTTGTAGAGTAGATGTGGGGCGGCCCAAAGTCCCGCTAAAAAATTCTTACTTCTTCCGTCACAATCAATATCCTCAACTGAATGAGCATCACCATGCAAATTTGCCAGTCATCCATTTGACGTATGAGATACAGAAGATGTATTGATGAGATGTGCTTAAGTGATGAGCCTGGTATCATCCTTTACAACCTCGCAGATATTTTTCAGATCAATTCACACCACTTCCTTACCCTTACAATAACATACACGCGATGGACATCCATTGAAGGTCAGTCACTAGTTCTCTAACATACTTAATACCACCCTTAAGCTTTGTGATGAACAATTCATAGCTTTTTAACCCCGAGTGCATGCGCACCCTGAAGACTAAAAACAACAACTCTAATTTTTTCCTGAATGCTTTCAATCTTCATCATGTTCTAACACCACTAATGGTCTGATCATTTGCTGACTATCTGTACAGGATCTTCTATTACCTGAAGGTATTAGGCTCTCATTCAACCAATGTTCCGACATTCCTCCTTGGTTTTGAGACCACTACTCTGCACGACTTCGAATCCATGGTAGAATACTGCTCTGAAGCTTGAACTTTTCTTGGCCCTGTTTTCGGATCTCTGTTAAGGACTCGAAGAATACAACGCGAGCATCATAATAGATGGCCCAAATGTTGACCGAATGAGGGGGGGGTTGCAATCCATAACCGGTTCGTACCTCGCAGCCTGCAGAGATCTTCTGGGGCCATCACGCTACTCATCAGTAGTTGGCAGGTTCTGTCAACGGGCTTTCTCGAAAGCTAAGCAACACTCATGATACCCAACCCAACTAAACACCCATCTTTCCGTAAGCCCCGATTTGTAGTAAGACATGTGAGATGCCGTGTACGAATTGTATACCTACACGAAGAACACCTGGTTTGGTGTTCTATGAGTATGGTATGAACTGCCTTCGTGAGAGCCCCGAGACACTTTTTGCGAAGATTGCCGCCATTCAAAGAACCTCAGTTCCTTTTGGTTTCAGGTTCACTGATGTTAATTGTGGTGATTGTGTGCCTAGCAGAATTCTTTGAACATAGCAGGTTCACATCTAATCCGAGCTTGGATGTTCGAGCTCAAATATTTGGATTGATCTCAAAAACTCGCATTTTTTCCAATACTGCTTGTGTTATTTGCTATTAAGTCATTCCCGGTTATACATTCGAAGTTATTGTGATCCTTGTATTCTTCCACATTCTTGTGTGTGATGCCCACCCAATTTGGTTGAGAAGAAGGGCTACAAGGCAAGATGTTTCATGCTACTAATCATAATTGGCATTGCTCCTTGATCCCGAGCTTTTCGGAGCTTCTCCCAATGCGGATATTGCAGAATGTCTTCAATGATGGTCCAACAAAACGTTGCTGACTACTTCGTACCGTATTCTTTTGTCAGATTGAAGTAAGATAGGGATGGGGGATGTTCTTGGCCATACATCATAGCTCCCTACTCGCTAATCTCATTTCTGCGCCCCCTTAGCCAGATACCAGCGAAAAAAACGGCATAGGGATTAGCTTACTCTTATTACCGTACTTAAATGGGACGGGGTTCGCCTCTTTGATCTCTCCTTTCTATGGGGGTAGCTGCAAATAGTTTACCGATCTCTTGCTTTACACGCTGTTATGCGTAGCGGCACATCAAAGCCCCCATAAACCATTTACAATGACAATTTCTAGCATATTGAAGCAGAGTGGAAAATTTCACATGCATTGGAGAAGATGGAGCGATATGGTCAAATTTGAAAGGTAAATTCTTCTAGATATCACAGTGCCCTGTTCCACATCTGTCTATCGAATTTCTATTTATATCATTCTTATATATATTGACCGTCACATTTGATCATTTAGCCCTCTGATTTAATACTCAACCCACTTCAAGTGCTACTAATAGACGATGCGCCTACATAACTTCTTCGCGGTTGGTGTTTTCTACCACATTAATTTATGATAACATCCTAAATACATATTTTGCCTTAGAAATCAAGCTTGTTTTATTGCCCATAGTGGTATACGAATGACAAATTACAAAAAGTAAGATGCAGTGATCTTGATGCACTGATACTGATGAGTAGGCAAAAAGCTTTTGGAAAAGGAACTGCATTATGCTAATTACATGTTCGGATTACCAACGACGTTGATACATTGCTATTCCCAAGACTTTGAGTCACATTAACCACAGATCTATCTCTCGCCTGAGAATTGGAGACGCATCTTGTTATTCTTAGCTTGCTCGTCTCTCCCAATGACGCGAGGCGGAAGAAGTCTCTGGCTGGCCTTCTGTCATATGCTTGTTTTGAGAATATAAAAGTAAACCCAAGCCGCAGATGGAAAGCCAACCACGACGATCGATTGGACGAGGCCAGACTGGATGATGACGATCGCCAATCATCGCAAAACACTGCCAAATGGCCGTGAGAGCACACCAGATCATACCATACCATACCAAAGAGCCTGTATTTCGAGGATAAGAACAAAAATGAACATATTCTTCCAGAACAAAAACGTGCCTAAAAATGCATCGGAGATGGCCGATTCCAAAAGCTATTTCCAGAATTCGCCGTTCTTGATGACTTTCCATGCTCGCTCGTAGCACTGTATCATCCACCATTCCTGAACGCCTGAAGGCTTGGAAGTATATGTTGCGCCCCGTGCTACAGCAAATCTGCGTCGCGGAATCTCTATCGTGGACGACTCTATTGAAAGGTGAGTTACGTGTCATATTGATTTGCCACTTTTACTGACTTTCCCATAGTTCTAGGGGTGTACGTACGGTATGTACTGAGAAGATAAATACACACAGCCATGATAGCCCAGATCAGAATAAGCTCCAGAGACTGCTTGTTGAATGCTGCTTAGTGTTCTTGAGAGAACTTATGCAGGTGGCAGAAACTTCAATTTTATCCTATCGATGTTAACATCGACTCATGCGGAACAGGGGTATCTGTATTATATGAAAGAGATGGCGACGAATCAGTTGTTTCACTTGGAACGGCGGCAGCAGCTGAATAATAGACATACAACGTGAATTTTGAATTCGGGAATAGAGTCTGAAACGCAATGTGGTAGAAACCGCGAATCGCTACCAACGAGACCATTGATTTTTTGTAGAAATCTCCCGTCTCTCAACAAAAACCTTCGCATTCCTTAATGATGATGAGAACACGAAGCTCGAAGCTACGCAGTACCATTTCTACCAGCCCCACCCGATCCAAATAGACCACCAACAAGACTGCTTGCAACAGAACCGAGTCTCGTCGCTATATTCACAGCAGTAACCCCGTAGCCTCCCATACGAGCGCTCTGAGCATAAGCAAATTTACTCCCAGCAGCAACATAGCCAAACTTGCTTTGTAACATCGATGCGAACGAACCTATTTAAAAGTGAGTTTTGTGTCTCATTACGAACATTTTCTCACTTACCAGCCCTTGGACCCACGGAAGTGAACCCAAACATCCAAAGTATCGGGCCGCTTGCTGCAGCTGGTGCAAAGAAAACAACTCCATTCACAACATGGAAGGCTGTTTCCCATGGATGTTCCTTGATCCAGTCCTTGATATTGTTTGGCAAATCCTCCCATTTAATCTTGTAGAATTTGGCGTATGCTTCCTCTGATTGTTCCCGTAAGATAATCGGAATCAGTGCGTAATCTGTGTCTGTTAGTTCTTCAAGCGTGGCACCATATTTCTTGAAAGCGTCAACGACACCGGTGGTCCACTCAGCGCTGAATTTTTGGAACTCTATGACTTGAGGGGAGGAAAGTGTTTCCGTAAGTTGAGCATGAGCCCTCTCAACACCATCACGGAATTTACATGGCATCTGTGCATAGGTTTCTTCTGCTGTCTCTTTGAACGCGGTACCGTGTTTCTTGAAGGCGTCAATGGCATCGGTGGTCCACTCAGCACCGAGCTTTTGGAACTCGATGGCTTGAATAGAGGAGAATGCTTGCGAGAGTGGATTGTCATTGTTTGTAGCTTCGTTCAAGGCAGTGGCACAGCCCGCGACCGCGAGAAGCCAGACGATGATCTTTGGGAGAGGAAGCATCGTTGTATATTGTTGTAGAGTATAGCGTGTTGTAGAGTATAGCGTGTTGTAGAGTATAGCGTGTTGTAGAGTGTAGAGTGTGAAGTGCCAAAGATTCAAGATTTTTTGATCTTATCAAGTCGGTAAAAATATATAGAGAGCATAAAACCACGAGTGCAACAGTTGGTGCTTTTTATCGCTTTTTGGCCTGCTGTGCCGTATAAACCGAATGACCAACTTTTGGACCTTTGTTCACAATTGGACAGCGTTCATACTACACCTACCTCTTTCATCTCAACGTTGCTGTATAACTCAAATTTGATATGTACCATAAAATGAGTCTTCGATCTTGCCTCTAGTGATCCAGACAAGAAACATTGAATGCTCGAGATCTTTCAAGAATTGCAGATTTGTATGAAAAAGCAAGAGATTGTTACACCTAACCGATGACTGAATTGCCTAGGTCAAATTAAACAATCCATCTCAACCAAATCCGGATGCAAGTGTTAGATGAGGTGACGTCAAAGAAATATTTGAATGAAGTCGTGAATCAAATTGTGATTGAGTGAAGGGGTCAAATGGGTCAAATGGGTAAGGTTATTTAAGGTTTCGCTTCCGTCGCGTCCCCGCAATGCGCCAGTACCTATGTAAGGTTAACGCGACCAATTTAGGAAATTTATAACCTCAATCCTTCAATCCTTCAAAGCTCAATTACTACAAAACTCCCGTTTGGCTGATGCGGCCCAGAATATGCATATGTTATGAGTCAAATGTGCCGTTTTGAGTTGCTGGGTACTGTTATATTATTATACTACGACTTGGCAGATTGGTTCAAGGGCAAGGAGGAAAACCAGTACGAGCTACCACTCCACTGCACTGCGACTTGTGAGTTTACTGATCGTGAGAAGATCTAACCCTCAACCAAAATGCTCCACGAAATACTCCTCTCCCTCTCGGGACATCCTTCCCCGCTCCTCACTACCGATCATACATCCTCATCCTCTATCCTGTCCCCTTCCGAAAAGTCCCTCCTCTCCTCTGTCGCCCATCTAAGTGATCTTCACTGCAAACTTCGCGCGCATACAAATTCTATATCTTCGAAACACTCTTCGAGCATCTGTCAAGCTGTCGCTACATCCATAAGCTCCGTACACCTTGCAAGCTTTCAACGGAAAGTGCTTGAGGTCGAGAATGGTATCTTGCGCAAAGATGCTGGGAGTGTGGGTGCATACAACATTGTGCCGCTGACATTTATCGTGGAGAAGTTCTCGGGCTGGACAAGGCGAATGGAATGGTTTTTGGAGATTGTGGAATTCATGATGCAAGATTCGGGTGGAAAGAAGTGCAGTGGGGCAATGGTCATCGACAAGCTGTGCAATGCTATACAAACAGGATATGTGGATATAGAGGAAGCGGCATTGAGTCTGGTGAAGGTTGCGCAGACTGCTTGGCTGAAGCAGGTATCAGCCTGGATTCTATACGGAAGGCTGCCGAGTTTTGGACGTGGTGATTTCTTCGTCCAAGAGGACGATTTACAGGTACAATTTCATGGCTCACTGCCGAAATGAAAAACGGCTGACTAGTTAAGTTATAGGATTACAAGAATAACAAGGACCTACTACCAGCTTTCGTCTCGGATTCTACAGCTTCCTCACTTCTTTTTATTGGCCGATCCTTAAACCATATTCGAGTCAAGGCCACCTCGTCCACGTCCTCTCCCGAGCTTGACCTATTGTCCTCTCATCTAAGACAACTATCAACCCTGAAGTTCCCAATCAATAGTGCCAATTTTGCACGGGTCATCGCCTCTATACGCCTATCTCTATCCCAAACTACTTTACAAAAGCTCTTGCCCTTAAGCAAAGTAATCGAGACCTTGACATTACTACGGGAATTTTTCTTACTTGGCCGAGGAGAGTTTGCCATAGCACTGATCTCTGAGGCTGATGAAAAGATTCGGTCACGATGGAGAAGGTCTGATAATTTGGGGTATGAAAAGAAAGATGGTCTAGGAAATGTCGTCGTGAAGGAAGGTGAGGTTTCTGCTGTCCTTGCTAGAACCTGGGCTGCAATGGGCGCACAGCAGGGTCAGAATGATGAAGAGGATGATGATGATTTGCTTGAACTTGCCAGAGATCTTGTTCAATTGAACATTACTAAAGGAAACCCGAACACACCAGGAAAGGCTAACTTTAGAGCTTCCCAATCCTCTTTGATTGTCTCTACCCCCTTTCGGAACCTCCTACTTTCTGTTCCCGTGGCTCTTACCCTACATATTCCATCGCCTTTGGACTTATTCCTTACTCCGTCTGATACCCAGATGTATTCTAGCATCAATGCATATCTCCTAGCAGTTCACAGGGCACATTTGCGGCTGACTAATCTTTGGAAGATAACATCATTACGTCGTGATCATCCTGCTCCTCCTGGTCCACCGTTGGGAAGTTCTACGTTTGGTCGAAAGAAAGTACTCACACTTCGATCTAGAGCTAAAGAACGTTCCCATGCCATGCGTAGCGTATGGGCAACTAGCAGCGCTGCAGTTTTCTTTCTGGGTGAGACAGAAGCATATCTTCAAGGCGAAGTTGTACAAGGAACGTGGCTAGGTTTTACAACCTGGCTCACAGGAGAGACACAAACATTAAGATCCCAAGATGAAGATGAGGATATCTGGCTGCAGGCTGCTAAACAATCAACCTCGAGGAACACCAGCCATAATCATGATCCACAAACACTTGCGGATGCACATAGGAGATACCTCGCTGCTCTAGCATCCAATCTGCTCCTAACTACTTCATCATTTACAGACCCATTGTACTACTTACTCCAACAAATTGATCATCTTGTCGCTCTTGTCCACCGTATCCACTCTATTTGGCAATCCCTTGACCTCGAGGCCGACG
Source organism: Myriosclerotinia duriaeana (assembly GCA_002162615.1). Classification (NCBI taxonomy): domain Eukaryota; kingdom Fungi; phylum Ascomycota; class Leotiomycetes; order Helotiales; family Sclerotiniaceae; genus Myriosclerotinia; species Myriosclerotinia duriaeana. Next base: position 342,793 of record NGKI01000021.1, read on the forward strand.
AAGGAGTCGTCGATGCATTCTCAGACTTTCACAAAGAAGAACAGGATATCAAAGAACAGCTCGTAACAATTGCAACACGAGTCAAGAATGCAATTGAAGAATTAGTGAAAATCCTTCGAGATATAGATCAAGATAAGAATGGCTGGGATAGTGGATATGAAGAATTGGTTCTCGGAGAGGAAGGTGCATATGTTCCGGCTAAGGTGGGCAGAGTAGATAGGCTGCTGATGAAGCTTGATTTTGGAGGTTGGTTCGATAAAAGAGGGGATGGGGAGACGGGAGATGTTTTTGATGACTTGGGTGATGATGATTAATGAATTGTTGTATTTGAAACCGCGAGGGCGGGAAATAGGGACAATACCCCGGCGTTTGGGCTTCGGCTGTATTATTTTAGAGTCACAATAAAGCGTATTGTTCAAATATCCTACTGGTTATGTTCAAGAGCCTCCGTTTTTTAAAAGAAAAGCTGTTCAGTTTGGAATTGAAATACTCCACTAATTCATGTTTTCGAGTGGTACAGCTCATTCATATCTCGGGAAGAAGCAATTCAAAGTTTAAATGGCACAATTTTTCAAATTTGTCGCTCTAATACTCTTTCTCTTGCCCCCATTTCTTCTTCCCTGGTGACCTGATCTCCCTCGAGATAATCTAATGTTTGAAATTCGTCAGTTATTATTCTTTCATGTTCTATATAGATCGCGAAGAACAGTTTTATGGTTTATATCTGAAAGACTCGCTGATTGCTTTGCATACAAAATTACAAATTCCTCGGTCTCGGTCTCGGTCTCGCTCTTTGAGGTTCTGAACCGATTCTTTTGGATTTTTGGGTAGGGGGTTTTGAGGGGAGAATCGGTTGGTGCAGTGAAGATGATATGTGTGTTATTTTCAAAACTCGCAGTCAAGATTCTTTGCGATATTTCTTATGGATCTTGATCTTGATCTAAATCGCTTTAACGATACATAGTCGTAGGAAAGATTTCTTCTTCGGCTAATTAGGGAGGGACTCTTGAGATCTTTTTTTATTTAATTCCCGCTACCGCTATTCTGATGGATGCCCTCTTTTTAATATTTAATATCTAGATTCGTAGAATGAGAGGATTAGGGCTAACTTTTCGATGCAGGTCTCTTGTTGAGGAATTTTTTGGTGAGGATTATTGTTCTGTACTGGAATTTGGATATTAGTATGATTTGTTTTTGTATGATTCATATTATATGTATATGTTACGGATGGAATAGAAGAGATGTCACGGTATTCAAAATCACTACTTCGTAACATTATACCATCCACGACCCCGGTACTGTCTTTCATAAGTTTTTCTTTAGTAAACTGAGGAGAGGATAATCTTTTGTGCAGTTATTCATTCACGTCTATGTATGTTTCGAATATATTAAACAAGCTCTTTAAACTCAAAATCAAAGTACTGTAGTTGTATATATCAATAGCTTGGGTTTGTAAAATTGTGCATTTTCCAAGAAAGAAATAGATATGTTACATTTGTATATAAAAGAATATATACACATTACACTAATCCTTCCAATCTTCAGCCGGCCATGGAATCCATCGATAATAACAATTTTTACAAATAAATCCGTCCACAAGTATTACCATGTTGAAGGAAAGAAATAAGAGTATACTATAGAGATTTATTGAAAGATGATAAATAGATATATACTTATCAGTAGTAATCTTACGTTTATATCTGGGTGTGACTCGCGTTCCCTTCCCCAGCCTGGTGAATGAAGAGCTGGGTGGGCATGGGGATGTTTTGGTAGATGGGATTTGAAGTCTCAAATTTCTACTTTGTGTGTATGATGGTATGATTGTTGGGGTGATGTCGAGTTTTCAGGCGGATAAATCAGACATTATCATTCGTGGTCATTGCACGGACCAAGCACTTAATGTATACGCATACTTTTTAGACTCATTCTTAAACTTAAAAACATGTCCCTGCTCCAACAAACAACAAACAATAAACATCTTTGATGGTCTAACGGTCATGATTTCCGCTTGTCACTCACAATGAATAGCGCGGGAGACCGGGGTTCGACTCCCCGTCAGAG
>NGKI01000021.1:345022-357553 GCA_002162615.1 Myriosclerotinia duriaeana
GGGTTTTGGCGTTGGGTGCACGGACTCATGGGAATCATCCGAGAGTTGAATAGGAGAATTTAATGCTTTTTTATGTTTTTATAAGGGTTTGAAGATTGTTTAATATACCGATATAAATTATTTATGAATATTTTAATAACAAGAGTAATAATAATATAAAATTTAACAACAATCAAAGTAATAAAAGTAATAAACGCGATTTGAGACTAACTTATTATATAGCGGACCATAGGGCTGTGATTAGTCAGGACCTAGAACCCACTAGTAACCCCAAATCCCCTTTGTACAATTTTGATCTCCGGGTTTTCATACTAACCATTCACATTCACATTCATACCTCTGCAGGATTTAAAACTACTGACTGATACGATACTACTAGGTATTCATAACCATCGACAGATATTCCAGTCTCGAGTCGTGAATCCAGAGTCAGCATGCAATGCCCAAAACCATCTCAAACCACCCGGCATTAGCTGCAAGGTGCATCTTTGGTGTATGGATTTGCAGAACAGCTTTCCGGCTCCCGAGTCACCACCCCGGGGGGTTTTCGATACCTCTTTCGCAGACCATCCAGGGCAGCATCTGCTAATGTATGTAATGTCGAAGGCGTTGAAGGGGGCGACGGACGAAACTCCAGACTCTGTTGTGACCGAGGCTCTCATGTGAAAACTCTTGTAGCTCAAGGAGGGGGAGCTCCCCGTACTAGAGACGAGAGTGCTACCAATACCATATTCAGAATTATATATTTTTAATATATTCTTTTATTTTCACTCTCTTGGTTTATTTACCATATCTCTATATTCCTTGAACTCGAAGTAGAAAATGTGCTTTTAGTGATAAGTAGTTTTCCCTAACAAAATTAACTTTGAGCAAGTTATAGGAGGAGAAGATGGCTAGGAGTTAATCGAAGAATACATGTAGGCAAGATCAGTGTAGGAGATGTTTGGATTCCCGAACAGGAGTAGCCATGATTGCTTTTTATATTTTAACCCTGATGTGTTGGAATTTAGGCATCAATTCCCTTTCCTAGTAACCAAACGACTGTTACATTTCTAACCGCATAGCCTTCACTAAGTCTAATCTTTAAAACCCATCGAAAGCAGCAACCCCAAAGGCTCCAGCCTGCCTTCCACGGTACACATGGCGAAGTTTCGAAGCGCCTCAACAACGAGATATGCGAATTGCCCCTCGGTCATAAAGATCTGCCAAGTGATGTTGCCTTCCAGATCACGATTCACAAGCTCAAACCCCTCGTCTTCCCAATTATCCCTTCCTCGCGTGACAGGTGTACACTGTGCACTTGCCAAACAATTGCGGACCATGTCTGCAAACCAGGTCTCTTCTTTCTCGCCTTGAGGCCAAATGTCGATCATTGTCTCGCCGTAACGAGCTTTTAAAGCGGCCCCGTCATCGTCAGAGTATTTTTCCAGATGAAATGCCCCGCTCGCATCCTCCACGTTAGTGATCCTCTTGTAAGAGTAAAGGCCACAGCTTATCGCACCCCTTGCGTTTTCACACCAAAAACAGTCATTTTTCAATTTTTTATATCCTTGCTAATTTTTTAATAGTACATTTAAAGTTTTTAAAATTTTGATATATAATAATTATTCAATAAAATTTAATAAAAATTTAGCTAGTTTATTTTTAACTATTTTATTCTATATAAAGTTTTATATTTAAAATTAAATAATACAAAATTGTTTAAAAAATCGCTTATTTTGTATGAGAAAAACGTTACAAGTTAAGACTTTTGAAAAATCTCAACTTTAAGCTTTAATAACTTTTTATAAAAAATAGTTAAAAATAATCTCTATTATTTTTCAATTAGTAATTAAAGTTATTAATAATAATCTTTAGTTTTTTTTTAAAAATCTATTATATTGCAAAAGTTATTAAAGAATTAAATTTGTATGGGAAAACATGATTTTTGCGGTGATTTTGTCACGTTTTGAGAGGGGGTGCGATAAGCTGTGGCCGCAACTCTTACCTTTCGTAAGGCACAACGAAAGTATAAACAGCCAGGGATTCGATGGCGGACGAGCGAAGACCTCGGACAATGATCTCTTGCTCCTCCTCTGATGATTTGTTATCGATATTTTGTATAACGCCTGTGGTTATTTCGAAGAGTTTCGATATTATGCTGAGGGCACCCATAGTCTCTTTGAACATCTCTGTGGCATCTTCCTTATTGATTTTCGGGAATTTCATTTTGTGAGTAGTTTGCTGGTTTCTAATTAGCAAGTGTTTTCAAGATTCATTTGATATAAACTTACCAGGTTACAGATTTCGTATACAGTCTTGGGGTACCTGTCGCGGAAAGTCGAAATTCCAAAATTATTTAGGAGAGTGGGAGGGGTTTCGTAAGCCTGAGCTTTTTCTTTCGCATTCGTGATGTATATATCAATAGATCAATCTCTTATAAGTTATCTAGAGTTCATCATTTTCCATTTGATTCCCTTTAAGCGTATGTTTTCCCAACTCTAGCTTCCTGTGTGTTGTTTTTCAAATGTCTGGATTTGTTGATGATCTACATGAGTCTCAGCTGAAAGCTGAACTAGAGCCTCTAGTCTAGAGGGGCTCGGCAACATATAGTCAAAGCACGACTCCACAAATTTGTGATGATGAGATCATCAAAAATCCGATAGCTCCATTGTTTCAAATAGTAGTCTTTCCTCTTCAGGAAGGTGGAATTACCATGAAGGAACAAAAAACACAAAATAGGTTTGCGATTCGCGTGGCTGCCAGAGTTCCATATTTCGATGCAGAGAAGAATACCCGCACGATCCACTTGGACCCATATTGCAATGGAGACGCAAAATCATACACCAAAATGCCGAGCGACATCAAGTAAGAAGTATCATCACGCACTGCGATGTTATCATGTTACTGGACGCCACTGATATTCGCTCCAGCTGTAATGCAGAAGATGGTTCGTGCATGGCACTACATGCAGCATACAGAAACTGGAAAAATTGATGATCAAGATTTAGCCGCTTCAAAATCAATAGTGTAACAGGAAGACCGGAAGACCGGTACGAGATAATGGCCTAGATCCATAAACTATCCCTCTGTCAACGTCACTTACCCCTCTTTGGTCCCATCTTCAACCACGTCTCCTTTCCAATATGCTCCGTTTGTAAAGCTTTGGAGCTGGACTGCTATGAATACGGAGGCCTGTCAGTATGGAAGGATCGAGGCTTGAGGCAGAAAGCAGAAGCGTACGGAACATATGGTCCTATGACACACGTTCCGTCGCAAACATTCAGGAGCGGAATGATGCAAGTTCTGTTTCCGCTAGAGACGCGCTTGATGGTTCATACGTGGGACATCTCAGCTCGAGTCAGCTGCATTAGATTGTGCAACTTACACAATAAAACCCTAGCTCTGCAAACTAACATTGCACATTGACATAGACTATCGAATTCTAACTTACCCAGAAATATTTTCCCATGCTGATAGATCTTCATCTGTAAGTTGTTGGAATGAACATATACCTACCAGATACTCATCTTACCTTGCCACACATCACGCTGAGATTGACTGAATCATTCTATTCACAGTCATAGGTATATTTCTACCCGCAGTGTGTCCTTGCATGCGTACATCTCCGTCTGCTAAGACGGGTAAATTTGGATTGTGAAGGTGCAATGCAGCTGAAGTGATCATTAGGACATCTTAATGGTAGAAAGCTTTGTTCTAGCTCTTTTCAACTCTTTCAGCGACGCATGATAGCAAATGGATTTAGCAATTTCAGCGCATCTGCTGGTAGTGTTAGCCAATCCTTTTCTTCTTCTTTGATGAGCAAGATAGTTTAGTTATTGATAGCATCAATCAATGGCAGAGAACAGGGACATGGCCAATTTTTCTGCATACATGATAGAGTTTGCCAATGTAGGGTTGATCTATCAAGGATCCAAGGATAAATGTACTGGTTAACACCGGATTAGTCCGAACAGCTCGTTCAGCGGCTGCGACACAATCCAGATAGTTTCCTCAGCTTCTAAAATATATGCCGAGTTCAAAAGAGACCTTTTGGTCACCATGAAAACCCCAAAAATCTCAAAAACTCATTTGTCTTTCATGCAAACGTTACTCTGATCAATAAATTTCGAAAAGCAAAAAAAAAATACCAAGATGACTACCATCATTCGTCCTGCTCTTGGGCAGGCAGTTTCATTGGGTTCTCTTTACGATGCACGAACCGACACATTCATCCCCCTCTCTCTACTGAACGGCCCACCCCCAAAGGACGCCGTCGCTGAGATTGACGTCCCGAAAAGCGACATCAAATTCATCAAGTCAGAGACCAATCGCGAGAAGTTGAGCAACCTGAATATAAGCGCGGAGCTTAGTGCCAGCTTTCTAGGCGGTATGATCACCGTCGCAGGCTCTGGTAGCTACTTGAATAATTCACGCGACAGCAAAAAAGTCATGGAGTCATCGCTGATTTACAACATCACTACTAAAAGCGAGAAACTCAACTTTGGCTTCGCGGGTATGCGAGAGTGTTTGGCAGTCACACAGTTGAAGAGCTCCTTTGCAACGCATGTTGTGGCGGAGATCGAGTGGGGTGCACAAAGCATCGTTACATTCAAAGGCACCATCACAGATAAAGAAGACAAAACAAAAATTGAAGGTCGCTTCAAAGCGGCATTTGAGAAATTGAAGGTCGCTGGCAAGGCACAAGCAGAGATAGAGGGCACTGATAAAGAGAGTGAGGAAGGTTTAGAATTCACCGTCTTCGGGGATGTCTTGGCTGATGATGGAATTGTTCCCATGGACTCTCAGAGCGCTCTCCAGTTTATGAAAAATATGCCGAAATACGTCAAGAATGCCAACGGTGGTAAAGGGAAACCCCTGAAGTACACGCTTCTTCCGATCCAGCTCCTGTCGTTCCTTATCACAGGCATTCAAATTGATATTGATGTCCAGCTTCTAAGTTTGGGTACTAATTATCTCGAAAGATTCGTTGGACTTTTTGATGAGATACAGGATGTGGAGCGCACTTTGAACGACTACCATTCCTTCATATCTAGCCACAAGGCTTATGTTCCCACTAAGCACCGAGACGAAGTTATCAACAACAGGAATAAGGTGCGGGAGGGATTGGCTTCATTACAGTCGGAGTATGCTAAACTGCTGAAATTCGTTCGATCGGGTGAAGAGACCGCAGACAAACTCACAGTTTTGTATGAAAAATATCACAAGGGAGATGGTTCTCTCCACAACCTAGCCGAAGTCACAACCCTGTACGCCGACAAGATCAATTTTATTGTTACTATGGTCCAAAAAGGCGCACGCTACATTGGATACAATGGTTCCATCGACACTGAACTAGCCATGAATGAAAAGGAGGATGCATACGTCTTTTACTTCACAGAATCTGGTCGAAAAAAAATCGAAAATTGGGGTGAACTTTTCGCCCTTCTCCTTGAAATTGTCCGAGATGAAGGATCCAAGTCACTCGTTTTGCTTGTTGACGAGGAAGACCGGAAGACTTCTGACTCTAAGACGATACTCGTTCAATATCGCAATGGAAAGAAGATAGTCGATGATGTTTTCGAGGAACGAAAGCTCTTTGAGAACAATTCCCTTATGAGATACGACGCAGAGCAATTGGAGCGAAGCATGGTAGAAAAGCCAATTGCACGAAGAAATGTAAAGCTTCCTTGTCCTAGTATTCATTGCAGCCAGACGCAGGTCCTTGAATGGGTCTGCCGGTATTGTCAAGCTCCAGTACAATATGGATATACCGATAACTATATATACTGCGACTGCGGGCGCACCCTGTATTCTGCTTATGAATTTCGGTGCAACAATCCTAAACATGGCTCGCAGTTCCAAAAGTTTGACGATGCCAATCTTAAGAAGTTACTCAACGCATTGGACCCATTCCCAGAACTCAATATCTTGATTTTAGGAGAGACCGGCGTTGGCAAATCGACATTTATCAATGGGTTCCTCAATTATATCCTACACGAGAAGATGGACGATGCTCTAAAGTCTGAGCGTCTAGATTACTTGATTCCATGCTCATTTTCCACGCAAACAACTGACAAGGACGGTCACTTCATAACGAAGCTGATACAGATTGGACAGAGCGATTATGAAAACACAGGGGCAGAAGGGCAGTCGGCGACTCAGAAATCGGTTGCCCACTCCTTTTCGCTGGGCGACATCATAGTGCGCTTGATAGACACTCCAGGAATCGGTGATACCCGAGGGTGGGAACAGGACAAGAAGAATATGGCAGATATTCTTGGTCTTCTGGCAAACTTTCAAAAGATTCATGGCATCATCATCCTCCTAAAGCCAAACAATGCTCGCTTGAATGTAACTTTCAGGTTTTGTCTCCAAGAGCTGTTGACGCATCTTCACCGCGATGCTGCTCGTAACATTGTTTTTGGATTCACAAACACTCGTGCTTCGAACTACAAGCCTGGCGACACATTCCAACCCCTCCGGACTGAGCTAGAGAAATTCAAACATTTGAATCTAACACTGTCCTTACAGACAGTCTATTGCTTTGACTCCGAGAGCTTTCGTTACTTGGCTGCCTCCAAAAAGGGTGTGGACATGGGCAACCGTAAGGATTACGCATACAGCTGGGACTTTTCAGCGAAGGAGAACAGGAGACTATTCAAGCACTTTCAAACCCTGAGCGCTCATCGTGTGGAAAACACAATAAGTCTCAACAAAACTCGCCATAGAATCAGCGGGTTAACAAAGCCGATGGCCGAAATCGTGCAGACAATCAAGACTGCTATCGCAGTGAATGAAGACAACAACAAAGAGTTAATAGAGAAGGAGTTAAGCAAGGCAGAGCTGGAAAAGAGACTCCTTGTAGTAAAGATTGTACTCACTGCAACTGCGCTCAACAAACCCCGGACGGTCTGCTCAAGCAAAAGTTGTATTGAGTTTCGTGACGTTGGAGATGGTGGCACCAAAGAGTTCAAAACGATCTACAAGAGTCTATGCCACAATCCATGTTATCTCAAAAATGTCAAGGCTGATGCTATAGGCGTCCCAGACCTGATAAAATGTAACGCTTTCGCAGGCAACAATGACTGCAAAACATGCAAGCACCATTGGCAGGAACATTTGCACGTCCTGTATGAGCTAGTTGAAGAGTCTGTGAAGGTCCCAGACCCGTCGATCGAAATAGGAATTAAGGAAGGAACGGAAAAGATCGAAATGATACAAAAGGCAGTTAAGAATAAGACCAAGGCTGTCAAGGAATACGAGGACGAATATAAGAAGATTCAACTGGCCGCCGGTTATTTCAGCGTTTTCTTGAAAAATAACTCTATAACGCCGTACAATGATGCATTGGAGGAATATCTAGAGCTGCTCATCAAACAAGAGAAAAACAAAGGTGCTGCCGGCAATAAAGAACGTCTCCAAAGTCTGGAGGACAGCAAGTCTCAACACAAACAGCAAATCATCATTATTGAAACCAACATAGCGAATGACAGTCAAAAGGTTCTCAGTTCAGATGAGGTGGAAAAGCGGGTGCAGGAATTATTCCATTTGCCACACTATGGTCGGATGCTGGAGAACACGTTCAAGGTCGTGGAAACGAGCCATTCTGACACATATAGAGAGATACCATATATTCCTAGAAAAAAGGCCAGCCGCTGGTTACAATGGTGGAGATAAGGCGCGAGAGTAGTCAATGACTATTGTTGATATATTCAAGTATCAAAGATTGAATCTAAGTATCCGTCAAACAGAGCAAAATTGAAGAAGTTTTCGTCTGTTTACCAATGCTTCGATGAAGTATCAAGCTATCTCGACCCTTTCTGTGCACGGGAGATGCAGGATTGCCTGTCCTTTTCGCCAGTACAAGCCCCAAAAAAAAGCATGCAAGAGCAAGGGAAATGAAATCTGCCTTGAAATAACCACTTGATATCTCATTGTGATGATCGCAATTGAATCTTAACATCCACGTAGCTCTCACCCATAAACCTGCCTTGCCATAATATTCAGTCCAAGCATACATCGGAGATGAGTTTCCAGTACTATATCCTTAAGCATGAATATGCAGATCTCCGCGGTTGGTTGTCGCGATATCCACCCACATATAAACTCAAGCCCAGGTCTCATTTAAATCTGTAAAGCACAACGCGAAAGAGACGACGATCGGACACTTGGAAACCCCATTTTACTGTAGATATAAGTCATCGGCTCTTTAATTTTCCTCTACCCGTATCCAGATCCGGTCCAGATCCGGGTACATGGTCCAAGGTTTATCGTGTAGATCAAATCTGGGGTATGTGAGCGCCAGCAAGAATGAAGTCTGCTGAACCGATTGAGTTAACTATTAGATCTCCGTTTAATCATGTTCGGAAGGCTACCGAAGAGGTAACCATTGAGTACTGAAACTTGTATGCTTGTACCGAAGTAACCTTATATAAAAAAACACAGGGTGTATCTGGAGTGGTACGAGTTTGGTGGTGTGTGAGTTGGAAATATCTGGAGGAGGCGTGAAGAGTAAAGGAAAGGAGTTGGTACTTCAATGATTCTAAGCTTACTAATGATTTGATCAAACCATGTGGCTTACGTCTGAAGTTCGATTTTGACTCTAGCCACAAAGGAGGCTGGTGATTTCGATTTTTAAGCTGACCAATTGAAAGAATGGTCTAACCTTAATCAGATGCACCGTAGGCCCCGGAACGTAGGTCAGGAATTAAGCAAGCTCGTATTTGAACTCTTTTACAATCTCAGCTCCAAGTCAAGTTCGAGCAGGTGATTCAAGGATTGCCGACTCGTCACCATATAGCGACTCAGCCATGCTACTTTCATTGACTCTGGTCCAAAGATTCTGGAAAGGTATAGGTAGCCATAGCCCTGAACCTATCAGTCTCATTTGGGCCAAGGGCAAAAAGCATCTGTAGTGCGAAATAGTCGATACCGTACGTCAAACGAGCTAAGCTGGAGACCATATAACCTGGAGATCGGGCATTGTTCTCAATTAGGTATGCCGATGGCTTGTGGATTCCTCTTGTGCCTACTGGGACAAGTTGCATAATTCCCGTCGATGAGCTACGGCGGAACTCTACTTTCGAGTCACGTACGCGGCCCTCACAGTGAAATACGCCCGATCTGAAGCCTTGCCTGAGGATGCTGGCACGATTTGCTCTCGTATTATCGCTTGCTCCTCCACTGGCAAACGGGTCATGCTTACAACCTGAGTTTCGAGAAAGTCAGAGGCGGACTCCACCGACCCGCTGTCGCCAGGGCTGGGGTAGTCATCTCCAATCTCCGAGAACACTATCTGGCCATCCAAGAGCACAAAGTTAGCATCAAATTCCGGCCCCGAGATATAAGGCTCGACGACACAGCTGGTATTGACTGCAGTACCCAGATGACGACTGCATGCTTTCGCCACCGCATTTATGAGCATGGCCTAGTTATCAACGCGGCTTACGCACTCGCTACCCCAGCCTATGCATGGCTTCACAATGAGAGGGAATCTCAGCGGCTGAAGTGTGGCATCTGCAATGCACTGCGAACTTGCTCAACGTTCGCACACTCAAAGCTCTCGGAAATACTAGGCTTGAGTTTGCGGGTGAGGAACTTGTCACCGTCAATATCGTAGGCATCTGCTGGATTTGTGGTAAGGCCCAGCTCCTCGGCCACTCTGGCCACAGCCGCAAGGTGAGCGTCGCTCACGGTCGAGATACCGTGAAAAGGCTTTCCATAGCTGCAAATACTGCGGATTAATCGTTCTGGAAGTGTTGCATCTGGAGTAATGTCGACGGGTACGAATGCCTCACGATATTCCTCCCATTGAGAGTCCTGCAACCAGTGACCCTCGCTATCGAAGATTACCAGTGCGATACCGAGAGCCCGCGCTGCCTGCCACATCTCAATGCTACTTTCAGCATCTGGCCTGCCTTGCACAAACGCTAGACGCTTGACTGATAGTGGTGCAGGGCAGACCCAGGCAAACTAGAGACGGTTGAAAAACTAGGCTTCTAGTTCTTGCAGCTGCATTTGGGCGTCCTTGGTTTTGCGAGCTCGAACACAAATCCCTCCAATAGCGCTGTAGCACAGCGTGAAATTATCCACCGATTTCAAACTGGAGCAGATAGATTGGACGTATTGGAGTGGCGAAGAAAAGCTCCGAGCTGAGTCAACTAATACACATCCTTCCATGCGCATGATGAGTGCATCACTACGGCTTATGTACCCGTCTACTACTGGAATCAAAAGTTTGAATGTCAAACAAGTATCAGTGTCTGCTCCCACCAAAGAAAGCAGAGCATCCGTAAAGAATGCGAAGACCTCCGGAGCTCTTTCAATATCCACTTGATGAATTTCGCCCCCCTCTTGATCAGGATGATATTTGAACAGGCGAATAGTCTTTTGGGTTGGGGAAGGAAGCTTGTGAGCCGATAAAGTGGGAACTCGCTGAAACAGCAGGTTTATTGCGCTCCCATTGGACAGCAACTGAGGACTCGCCGACCAAGTACAGTGAAAGCTCGCTACATATTGTCAGCTTGGGAAGCATCGCTACAGATTATTCTTTGGGTTTGTACCTGTTTGGCCGCCTCAGTCCACGATGAGACCATGAATTCTAGTCATGTCGCTCATGTTGAAATGCGCGGTGTGGTAAGAGAATTGGAAGCTTATCGTAAGGTTGCTTTGACATTAAGATGGATGGATTTCAGGTGTATATATTTCTTCTGCATGATGCTTGCTTCATGTTCCTCTCCCTAGATATCTCACCTTCTTTTTTTGAATCGGGGAGAGATGACTTCCAACAGTTATGAATTTGGAAAAAAGTGGAATTGATCATATGAGCCTAGAACAGGTTGCCCTGATCAACTTTTTAGTCAGCCCTTGAATATACAAGTGTATAGTATTTGCTGATAATATATACAATAATGGTATGGAACTTTTAGCCAATAGGGCTGCAAAATAAATTATGAATTAGGCTCGCCGAAAGATATGCATGAGTTAGGCGAGTTGGTGTTGGAAACATTCCCTATGTTACAAGGATCAATCGCTCCTATCGACGGTGAGCCTAGATCGAATAAAGCTCGCCGGGAGTTGTTTCATCATCCCATCATATCCCGGTTTGCATCACATCTTTTACCTCTTACTACCTTCTTCTTATAGCCTCTGAATGTATAGGTTGACCGCTGCTAGTGCCGGCTAAATGCTGCTTCAACCACAAACTCCTTACTTTACCTTCCCTTCCGTCTTCGGATCGATATCATGTCGCTTCCAAAGCATGTTTACTTACTCATCTATACCAATAAGTGTATACCAATAAGTATATACCAATGAGTATATACCAATGAGTATATACCAATGAGTATATACCAATGAGTATATACCAATAAGTATATGAGTTCCAAACGACAGCAATCCGTCCAAAATCGTTCTATCTAAGGAACGATGCAACAAAATGATGATGAGAAGCAAGCTATTAGTGGACCTGTCTGCCAGTATGTACCGAACTATCCATCTCACCATTTGTGCATCTAACGTGTATGAGACCGGCAGAAGCTGCACCAGGATCATTCGAAAGACGCAATGCCACCGAAGAGGAGATTCTAAGTCATCGCCACATCCCCGACCAAGTGCATACTACAGTATGGATAGCCGTCTTGGTTCGTGCCCTCGAACGCTTCGCTTTTTTTGGCATTACTGCACCTTGGCGTGAGTAAATGAGCAAAGTGAAGGAAAGAAGTTCTGGACTAACTCCATCCTCTCCAGAAAACCATCTTCAGAATAAGCGCGAGGATCTTGCAAACCCCAGGTGTTCTTGGGCTTGGCCAGGCCACTGCAACTAATATCTACAATGGTTATTATCTGTGGGCGGCAGTGGCTTCCACTCCGATTGGGATCCTTTCTGATGCCAAACTGGGGACGCTTCAGCACCTTGCTTATCTCTCCTGTGTTAGTCTAGCCCGAGATGGTTTCACGTACAAGCAACTTACATGATAGGATCTACATAATTGGGAACTTTGTTATGCTTTTCACATCGCTCCCTCCTGCGCTCGACCATCATGCTGGCCTCCCGGGTATCGCAATCTCCATGGTTCTTATCCGTTTTTGGTGTTGGAGGGATCAAGGGAACCCGTAAATGCCTTTGTAGGTTTCTAATATAAATTCGTGTATCTAAGAGCGATGGCTACTCATTGCATACATTACCTATAGAATCTACAAACAGCCAGCCATGTACAATAATCTAACACCAAGATCAAATCTCGCCCACTGGCAAAGCATATACAGTTCAATTACCCACAGGATTACCAAAAAGTAAACTTTTTATATCTATAGATCTACAGATCTACAGATCTATAATATCGTCATAAAAACGGCCGTCTATGTAACAGTACAAAACAAAACAATACAATAGAAAAATATATATATATATATAAATATCCATGCAACATACATACACGCCCCAGAAGAAATAAATCACCAAACCTCATCAACCTCATTCCTCTCCCTCAATTTGTCCCCCTTGAACTTTATTTTTTCTCCTCCTGCTCCTTCTCCCCCTCCTCCCCC
>NGKI01000021.1:364167-375257 GCA_002162615.1 Myriosclerotinia duriaeana
CCCCATTCTCCGCAATGGCATTAGCAGCCCACATGTACTGTTTAGCACTGGGAGGTCGAGGCAGGTACGGGATTTCGCGGCGGCGCTTTTTGGGGACGGGGGCCGCGATGGGAACAATGGGGGCTTCGATTCCGATTAAGCGGGGCATGGTTGGCTTGGTTGGCTTGGCTTGGCTGGGTTGGGTTGGTGGATGATGATGGCAGGGGATTGCGAATTTGTGATTTTATGTTGGGGTTTGAGGATGCGTGTTGAGGGTCTTTGGTTTGGAGGGAGGAGGGGTGGGGATGTGGTTATGGTTGTGGAAAATGTAGAAGGGGAATCGGGAAGGGAAGGGAAGAGAAGGGAGGAGTAAGGCAAGAGAAGGGAGGAAAAAAGGAAAGAGCAGATGAAAGATCAAGCAAAAACGAGCATAACCCTTAAGCTCTTCTAATTCGTCACAGCAGTAAAAACAAAGCTTCCCAATACCACCTAAAGCATGATTGGCACGAGTTGTCCATCAGACACCAGCAAAATGAAGCTCGAAAACCTATACAGCACCAGTATTGAGCATCCGTACCTGTTTGATGATGATCCATTTGAGATACTATTCGTACTATTAAAGTATACAGAATACTCTACTTATAAAAAGTTGAAAGAATAATACCTATCTTTAGCATATCTCAAGTTTTGTAGTGTATCCGAGAAGTGGCAATGTGGGATGGGATAATTCAGTATTCGTCTATACAATATTCCACATCAAAGCCTTCTCCATTATACCACTTCACTAGAACAATGATAAAATTCCCACCACCCAAGCCTTAATCGGAAAATCCACATGAATCTCGAATCTCCAACAAATAACTCCAGGAATAATCAATAGATTTTGTAAAATATTTTCAGGATATGGAGGCATTCATGTTATGATTTCTTTTATTGACATTTGGCATAGATAAGTGACGCCTACCTACGAGTAAAGCAGTGTTGATTGAGTATCGTAACTCCATTCCATATCTTTAGGCGCCTTGAATCTTATCCCGTTCCGATGAGGGATCTCTTACGTGTGCATACGCTTGATTAAGCTTCTTGACACCTTTTTGTAATAACTGTAGCCTGAGTTTCAACAATGCTACTCCATTTTTTACCAGTCATCGCCGCTGAGTTCCAAACCACGGACGAAACCATCAGCTTGAATATCCTATGGTCTTGATTGGTGAAGAGGCAACCCACAAAGATTCCTTGGCCAGATCCCCGCACGGATTTCCTCCTGGGTATTCTCATCTGGCTCGAGCACATCCATTTGTATCCCTTGCCAGATTCTGAAGATTAACAATTCCCTATTGAAACTCTCCAAACTCCCCATCATCAAACCCTAGCTCCTGAGCAGATGGTTCTGGTAATGAAGGAGCTTCCATGTGATTCTGACTTAATCTCTTCTTAGCCTTAACTTCCTGTGCACTAGGTGGCGGTGGTAAAAATGCGCTCGTCCCACCTCCACCCGGCGGAGGCGGCAACGAAAACCCATCCAGCCCCTTCTCCGACTCCTCACTCTTCTTTGGCGTTCTCCTACCCGCACCCCTTCCCCCAATATTAACCGTAATAGTCTCTCCCTCCTTTAAACTAAAATCCCTCTTAACCTCCGATTTGCCCGTATCCTTCTTCACCTCCGCAGATGTAGGTTTACCACCCCCCTGTTCCTGAATCCCTAATGTCTTCCTCACTTCCTGCAATGACACACTAAAATCAAATGCCTCCGATCTCTCCTCAAACCCAATTCCCAAAACTGCCTTTCGACCTCCTTCTCCTTGTACCCTTACTGCGAAAAATCGTGAACTATCCAATACCTGCTCTACCACCTCCGTAATTGTATATGGAGCTGCGGCAAATAATTGTCCGTTACTAGGATCTTCCAGTAATATATCTGCTTTTACTTTATCGTCGCCGTTTTTATCTGGAATGGCTGTTTCGAGAATGCGAATTCTTGCAGTGAAGATTTGTCGTTTGTTATTGTCAGCGGTCCAGGTGGAGGCTACATAACCTTTATTGGAGGTTAAAGGTGGGATATTATAGACGTGAACTGATGGTGCGATGAATAGGATTCGTTGGAGGGCATCGGGGGGTAGAGGTCTACCTGTGGAGGGGTCGATAGTTTCCATGTTTTAAAGGGAAATTGTATTTGATTCCTGGGTTGATAGATTTCGAGATTTCTTATATCATCATGAACAGAACAGAACAGAACAGAACAGAACAGAACAGAACAGAACAGAACAGAACAGAACAGAATCAGTTTTCTTGAAGAAGTCTCCAGCTGTGGTGTTGTCTGGATCAAATGCTTCGGGATACATTGTGAGCTACGTATGTTGTCCTGGTTATCGCGAGTTGTTCGGCCTTCCCCACAGCCTATCGTTACATCGTAAGGCTACATACACGTGATGTCATATATATTTGCCTAGGTAGGGTACGAAGTAGGGTAGGTGTAATTCTTGGAGTCATCGAATTGATTGTCAACCAAATTCATGACTCTCTCTACCTAGGTATTCAGAATCATCTTTTCTACAGTATCACCTCAGAGAATATCTATTATCTACGAATACTTCAAGATTTGATTCTAATAAATTTTAAGAAATTATATCTTAAAAAATGGATCTAGAACCAGGTACGTAAATATCCATAAAATATCAATGCGAATCACTCTAGCTATTGCTCTAGCTTTTGCGCCGTCGAAAATACTGTATGTACGGTACCATGGATCACTTTGTTTGCTAATAGAATTTCCCCTCAAATAGTAACACCCCTCTTGGAAGGAAGATTTACACCACCACCACTTTCCGGACATCCTCCTGCTTTAAAGAAAATGGCTTCTCTAGGAAATGTTCCTCAAAAGAAAGATTCTAAACAATTCGAGTACATATCCCTCCAACTCCCTCTCATTCTCACTCAATACAAAAAGAACCCCTCACTGACTCATATAACCCCTCTATTAGTATAGTAGAAACTTACCATAGACTTCTCAAAGATGATCCAGATATTACTATGCCAGTCGCTGCAATCGAAGCACTCATTGAACTCCTCGCATCATCTCACGCAGTCACCGTATATGAAACTCTCGATTTAGTTAAAACCCAATCCGACTATCTAAAATCTCGAATCCCTAATTCGATATCACTATCTGCAGGAACGGATTTATTTCAAAGATATATGATACAATCTTTAAAACCAACGAGTACGGGGAATTTCGAAACAGTACGACAACATCTTTTGAGCAATGGAAGGTTGTTCGTTAGTAGAGCAAAGGCTGCTAGATATAATATTGCTTTACTTGGAAGAGATTTCGTTAGGGATGGAAGTGTGGTTTTGACTCATGGTGGAAGTAGAGTTGTGGGAGCACTTTTGGATAAAGCGGCAGAGGCGAGAGCCAGTGGTGGAAATGTGAGATTCAAGGTCATTTATGTTATGGATGATGCTAGGTGTGCGGAGAGTAAAGCGGTTGTTACATCATTAAGATCCAAAGGTGTACCAGTCGCTACTATATCAGAAGGTGCTGTCGGATATGCGATGGGCAAAGTCGATTTGGTCATTGTTGGTGCTGAAGGTGTGGTAGAAAATGGTGGAGTGATTTCGAGGTTGGGGACATATCAAATTGCGCAATTGGCCAAATCGGCAGGAAAACCATTTTATGTCGCTGCGGAAAGTCATAAGTTTGTTCGATTATATCCTTTGGGTCAATATGATCTTGGTATCGATCAAGAGGTCATTGACTTTCGTACTGAGGATGATAAAGAGGAAAGAGGTGGGGACCAGACTCCGAAGATTGAGGAGAGGATGGAATATTTTGAAGCAAGTAAGATTGGGATATCGAAACCTGATGCCACTGATGCAGTGGACTTTACGGTAAGTAATCATGATGCAAATTTTGTTATAATGCTAAATGTTTTCTAGCCTCCAGCATTGATATCAGCGCTCATTACCGAATCAGGAGTTCGAACCCCAAGTGCTGTTAGTGAAGAACTTATCAGTGTATGGTATTGAGTTGGGATTTGATATGATTGCGGGGGTTATCATCACTACGCAATCCAGAAAGCTTGATCTCGCGCAGCCGATCATTCCATGGCGTTAGGAGTATAAATCAACCTTACCACGGCAGAACAATCTACGGATGCTATGTGGAGATGATATCATGATACCCGCGGACGTCAATTGTATCTGGTCAGATGATATATGATAATGTCGTCAAACATAGCTGAAAGATTAGACGAGAATCTGGAAAGAAGTTAGAGATATGGATGGCTAGACCTGATGAGAAGAAAAATAAGAGCCTAGAGGTTGAAATATATCCCAAGATGAGCAATTAAATAAGTTCAAGTGGTGCAGAAATGATTGATGATATGGCCTCTATAATCCAATATAGTTGACTCAAAATGTGCACTCCTCGAGAAGAAAGTAAACGCCAATATCAAACTCAATGTCGAGGGCCTTTTGGAGATTGGGCTGACATGTCAAAACATTAAGGTAAAGTGAAACTTATAACGACGAGGAGAAATTCTAGAAGTGCGCCTTGCATATTGCATACCCCTCGCTACGTCCCTGCTTTCCGTCATATCCCCTGCCTGATTGATATTACCGAGCCCTCTCCTTTTACATTAAACCCATCGAATCGTAAGTACGATAGTACAGCAGAACAAAGGTGCAAAGGTACAGAAGTACAAAGGTGTAAAAGCGTAGGTAATAAGAAAACCTATATTTTAGAATACAGGCTAGAAATTTATATAAATTATATACGGGGGAGGTATATAATTATTTTATATGTTTTACTTATTTGATATTTGATATTTGGTAGTTGGTATTTGGTATTTGGTATTTGGTATTTGGTATTTGGTATTTGGTATTTGGTATTTGGTATTTGGTATTTGGTATTTGGTATTTGACATTTGGTATTTAGTATTTAGTAGGAAGATATATTCGATGAATTATAAGACTGGTGGATTTATGCTAGAGAAGACAGAAAGGAGAGCAGAGCCACGATTTGAGAGAGTGTGTGTGTTGGGTGGTTTTGGTGGAGGTTTATGTGTGAAGGATGGATGGGTGGATGGATGGGTGAATAGATGGATGGATGGAGAGGGTGATGCGTTATAATATTAGATTAAGGGATGGGATGGGAAGCTACTTTGAAGGGGGTTCTTTGGATTTGGTTCTGTTACTTATGAAGAGAAGAGAGAAGAAGAATTTGGGTCGGATGAAATATCTCTGGAATTTGAGATTACAACTGCAACGATCATTGATCTTTCGATCAAGGACAAAACTTGAGCATATAACTCTATCTCCTCGATCTCCTTCCTATACAGCCACCCCGTCCTCTTCCAACAAGATATCCACTCTCAACACCATTCTCCTCTTCGCTCTTCCCATGGCCCTCACAACCGATGATTCCAATCCCCAACTCAAAACTCCAAATTACAATCAACGACGAGATATCAATACCACAAGCAATCATGCTCTCGGAGCCCAGGCAACCATAATAGTCGTCGTCATCCTCGTGTTATTAGCTCTTGGTACCATAACGCTAGCTAAGGTTGCAGCACGGAGACGTAGACAGAAAGATGGTGGTATAGAATCCGTGAGGAAAGTGTATCATAGACCGGGGGCCTGGAACAACGACAGCGGCACCGTCTTATGAGCTAGTGATGATGTTTGTTTCCGGCTTATTCGTATGAACCGGTAAGGGGGCAAACGATCGTTGCTCAATCTTCGTCGGCAGTTACACAGCCGGCTCCGGCGCATGTATCGAAAGATGTGGTTTGAGGGCGTTTGGTGTCCGCTTTGGTTTTGGTTTGAGACGAGTGTTCATCTTGTAGAATGTTATGCATAATATGTTCGGAGTTGGGGATCGCAGTGGCTATGACACTTATATGTCCATTTTTTGAAAAACAGGGTACATGATGGCGGCGTTTGTGGCATTGGCTCGTTTGGTAAACTTCAATAGATTGTAGGTGGTTTCAAAACAATATTGAATACCCCGTTCCAATGTCTCCGAAATTCGTAAATTATGCGAACCGCTTCGCCGGGTCCTATGCGGCATCGCATGCGAAAAGGAATGCGTCGCAAACTGCTTCATCCAGAAATCATTCTATTGGTTATCCGTCGATATAATATTTCATACATGAGGTAAGAAATGTGGTTTGAATTTCTTATTCGCCCGATCTGCTGCTCTATGCATAAATTGTTCACCATGTAACTCGAATACCAATTCTTTCACGATCTTCTCTGATTCGGTATCTTGCTCAGTCGCCTTGATCGGTATCGTAAATTTGAAAATAGTGTTTTCCTTTGGCAGAACCTTCAAATCATTGTTCTTCGTGATAATCTCAAAAACCCCCCTTGAATCTTTAATCACAATCCCCTTCACACCAACTCTACTCACACATCTACTTCTCACCACCTCGAGTTCCGCTCCATGATAATCGGCACTGCATAATTTAGCAGCCGCAGATCCAGTAACTGGCATACAGTTCTCCCCTCCCAGCACTTCCGAAATATATCCTATCCACATTCTATGTAAAGGTTCGTAAATGCTATACTTTTGCGCCGACTTGGGAACATCGTACAAACATAGAGCACGTTTCTCTCGAGCGGATAGAGGGGCTGGCTTTAACTTCTTCTTGCGTAGAGCAAGTTTGCGCTGTCGCTCGAGACGACGATGCTGCTGTTCATTGTTTGGCTCGGTAGGTTTGAGATGAAGTGGTCGTTGTTTGACCTTTTCGGTGAATATTCGATTGGTAGTATCAGGCGAATGCGCTCGCGACAATAATCGCGTCGCTATGTTGTTATCCTTCGACGACATTTTCCTTCTCAAAGCTGTTCTGTTCTTCACTTGGACGCAAATGTAGAGCTTTTGAGATGATGAAAGTCTGGAAGTTTGAAAGTTTGAAAGTTTGAAAGTTCACATGCTAAAAAAAAAAGTAACTTAGGCTATGACGCGCTAGACTTGTCAAAGTGACCCCGAGTCCCCGACCCCGGATTTCCGCCTTGAGCATAAAGCGGTGGCGCGCGCCGGCATACCTTACCGAGGCTTGAATGTTTATTACATATTACTGTACGATTGTTTGCTAATAACAATGCTTCACTTCAACGCAAGCTTACAATGCATGTGTTTGCCTGCGACATTCGATGATATTGCGCGACAATGATGAAATCATAGCATCATCCTTTGAACACCAACAAATATGGCAGACAATAGAACCTCATCGCCTCCAAGGACTTCGGCTCCTGATCTCGAAATACTGGGTGATCAAGTAACATTACATCCTAGTGGTTATATCGAACCTCCGGAAAGGCCTCACGATGGAGAGAAAGAAAGGAATCTGGTGGAACATATGGCCAGATTTCGTTCAAGTCCATTGGAGTTTTTGAGAGAGGTTTCTTTGCATGTTTCAGGAGTAAGTGAACTGCTATCACCGATTTTGATACAATTGCTAACCTTCTTCCAGACAGGATGGCGTGCATACGATCATTTCATCGGACAACCTATATTTTATCCTGGATTTTCAGAGAATATGACAGCTGCTGTCATGTCTACGCCCATTTTACAAAAACGAATATCTGAGTTGGCGGAGAAAAGGATAGAGGTGGAGGAGCAAGAAGGGTTACTGAATAAAGATGATCCATTGTACCATTCGAAAAGATCGCAGAGAAAGTCTGCCATTGAACAAAGTTTACAAGAGCTTTCGGAAAAACTGACGAGTGATATGATATGCAAGATGGAGAGTAAGCCGTTCATTAGAGGAGCTTATTACTTGTGCACTCAACTCTTAACTAGGGCATACCATCAAGGTAACAAACGCAGCCATAATTCAATAGATTCCCTACTAATTAGTATGTAGGTATTCATGTGTCTAGTGAGGAAGTTCTCAGATTACGAAATGTCGCCGAAAAAGCACAAAAAGATAAAACATCCATTATTTTCCTTCCATGTCATAGATCTCATGTAGACTATGTTTCTTTACAACTAATTTGCTATCGCCTTGGTATAGCTTTACCAACAGTTGTGGCTGGAGACAACTTGAACTTTCCTGTTGTTGGGAGCTTCTTACAACATGCCGGTCAGTTCATAACCTCCAATAGTCTTAATATGTACTGATTTTACAGGGGCAATGTGGATACGAAGAAGTTTCGGAGATGATGCTCTTTATACCACTCTTGTGCAGTCCTACATAGATACCCTTCTGCAAGGCGGTTACAATTTTGAATGTTTCATCGAAGGTGGAAGATCAAGAACCGGAAAGTTATTACCACCTAAATTCGGTATTTTAAGCTTTATCTTGGATAGTGTTCTTTCCGGCAGAGTCAAAGATACCATCATCTGTCCTGTCAGTACTCAGTATGACAAAGTCATTGAAACTGAAGGTTATGTTGGTGAATTACTTGGAATCCCAAAGAAAAAGGAGAATTTAGCAGACTTCCTCTCAGCATCATCAGTTCTTTCCCTCAAATTGGGTCGTGTGGATGTTCGATTTCATGAACCTTGGAGTTTACGAGATTTTATTTTACAACAACAAGCTCGATCATTGGGTATACCAAAAACACTTGACTTTGAAAGCATTAATGTGCCTGGTGTTCGACAAAAATTATTAAGAACATTGGGCTATAAGGTTCTATCCGATATTAACGCGGTTTCGGTTGTTATGCCTACTGCCTTGGTTGGAACTGTTTTATTGACTTTGAGAGGTCGTGGTGTGGGTAAATCCGAACTAATACGACGAGTCGAATGGATTAGCGAACGAGTTCGAAATAAGGGAGGGCGAGTAGCTCATTTCGCCGGCGCTACTACATCTGTTGTAGTTGAAAGAGCTCTTGAAGTTCTTGGTAAAGATCTTGTAGGGAGGGTGGATGGTTTGGCGGAAGAAACATACTATGCTGTTGATCGATTCCAACTATCTTTCTATCGAAACATGACAATACATTTGTTCATATCTGAAGCACTCGTTAGTGCCAGTATGTATACGAATGTAAAACGTGGAGGAGGGAAAGTTCACCAAAACATTTCATATGAAGAACTACGAAATCAAGTTCAGTTTCTTTCTCAACTATTCCGTGGTGAATTCATCTACCCGACAGAAGGCTTGGCCGTTAATTTGGATAACACTTTACACGACTTGGAAGCTGATAATATTGTTGAGCTTGTTCGAGATCCCGAGGGAAAGATTTCGACTATTGGCATATCTGACCATGAACGTTCTGTTGGACGTGAAAACTACGATTTTTACTGTTTCTTAATATGGCCATTCGTTGAAGCATTTTGGCTTGGTGCTGTTTCTCTCATGGGCTTTACACCACCTCCAAACAAACCAAATGATGTTTGGCTGGAAGTTAAGAAAGCTCATGATGGTGCTCAACTAGTAAGTTTCCTCACACCATGTGTACCTAGTATATGACCACATGCTAACGAAGTCAAAGCTTGGAAAAACTTTATATCACCAAGGAGATTTATCCTACTTCGAAGCCGTCAATAAAGAAACACTTAAGAACGCATATCAAAGATTTCAAGACGAAGGTATAGTAATAGTATCCAAGAGTAAAAACACCAAGATCCAACCACGATCTCGACTCTCACCAGAATGGACCCCAAGTCGAAATCCAGAGACGGGGATGATTATCGCCGAAGGGAAGTTATGGGATTTTATTGAAAAGATTGCAAAGTCAAGGAGAGAGGGGAAGAATAGACGTGATGGAGCTACCGTCTCGACGCGTGTCTTGAGACTTGCGGATGAATTGGGTCAGAGGCTATTTGCGGAAGGATCGGGTGATGTAGGGATGTCGGAGGAGGATCAGAAGGAATTGCAGAGGAGGGAGAAGAGGAGGCAGGCGTTGACGGCTAGAGCTCATTTGTGATTGAATTCTTTTGGGTGTTTTTGTATGAGATACCAGTGCTTTAGTTTAATTGGGATGGGTTATGAAATGTGTGTTGTGTTTTACTGCCTAGGATGGAATAATTGGTGACATCGGTGGAAGCTTTTTTGTCGCCCATCATAGACTATAGCGCTCTTAATCTTCCCGCTTGCCATTACCTATCCGTCGTGTTTCATCTCAATGGCATTTCACTCCCCTCGCGATCCTCGCTGTTTGACCTCCCCTCGACTTGTCGCATTACTATAACATGAATCGTAAGTTGTCATATAGTGCGAACTCACTGGTAGCTATTCGATATGCGCTATAGACATTGGCACCGGAACCTTTTGAAGATGGAGAGTGAAGGTGGTAGTGGTACGAGATGTACTATACTATAGGCAGGGGTTTTACATGTGCTATGGGAATATTTGGGGAGGTAGTAAGAGTTGCACATACAGGATTTCGAAAGAAGCCATGGATGGGTAAGGGTAAGGTTGGTTCGGATCGTATACATAATCGATATGCGGGTGGTTGTGTGGAAGGATGGGGGTTAGCCCTGGAGGTGTTAGATTGGGAANGGGGGTTAAGGCAGATGAATGTGGAATTATTATGTGGAAAGTCTGGTTGATCGGTAATGTAACTTTGTATGGAATATCAAGAAGGGCTGTTGCAAATACATCCATGATGTAAAGAGTGGATACAAGTCGCGTGGAAGGATTAGGGTGTCGGGTATTGATGATACCTGGGTAGTGTAGACTCATTCCATGGATACCTATGTTGACGTTGTAAGGAAATTATATATTTAATCAAGCAGAGTTGAGCGAGCCAACAGCTGAGAGAAAAGCGTGGTAATTATTAGAGGGATGAAAGATCCATCCATCCATCCATCCATACATGAGGTCGCGCAAGATGACGAAGATCATACATAATACCTCCTCATTCTGCACCTCACCTCACCTCACCTCACCTCACCTCACCTCACCTCACCTCACCTCACCTCACCTCACCGCCCGGCGCATATTTGCTCTCATATATCAATCCAAACCGCGCACCAAACATCGCTAATATTAGGGGGCTTGGTAGCTTGGGCGTTAAGCTTTGATGACCTGACTTCGACGATTCAGCAGTAGAGAAACGTTCATGGTTTCCCCGGGTTGATCAGGCTTAGTCTCGGGTCGTACTTGTCTTTTGATATTTTTTGGGGGTTGGGGTTGGGGTTGGGTTGAGTTGGG
>NGKI01000021.1:379569-407584 GCA_002162615.1 Myriosclerotinia duriaeana
CCCCCCCCCACTCAATCACCGCTATACACAGCGCTACGCGCCCTCCTCAGATTCACCATACCCATACCCCAAGATCCCAACCCCACAGATAAACGCCACAAGTAAAAATCCTCTTCCCGCGTCCACGGGTACTTAAACCAGCATCCTCGTGGAGTTGTGGTCGGCAAGAAACATGGGAAAGCTTGACGTTAGGAGTGGATTATGATGGGCGGTTCTCGATTGTCACTAGGAGAAACTGGATCCAGTAATTTCTAGAGAGATCATACTTTGATTTGTGCCGGCGGCGGAAAGGGAAGAGCGAAGGGCGGGCGATGGGAGTATTTGGTCCGAGAAATTGATAAGATGAGATATAAAAAAAACGACAATAAGAAATCAGCCCAGACTTACTGTCAAAAAGGTGCTCTGCTCTGCAGTAAAAGGATCATTACACATCTAGATCCTCTCACCAGCTTGGAAGGTTTGACAACGCCCACATTCACTCTCGTAATAATCGGTGGTTAGTGATTGTGTGACCTGAGAAGCTCACATCCCTCTGCTTACAAGTACACGAAATGTGTTTGATTGTGGAGTAGTATGTGAAATTTTTGATATGAAGAAGTGGATTTCATGAGGCGTGTAGGCGTGATGAAGCAGGTCTTCCATGAATAGCTTGTTAAAACATCATTCAACCTAAGAAATCAATATTCACCCCATTCACCCCATCTAGCCAATACAGCTAGCTTGTTGCATCAATAACATAGCATCTCCTTTTCATCAAAAATCTTGAAAATCTTTGCACATCATGATTCATAACCTCGATGATGTATAGTTTTAACTTCCATCGCATCTCATTCATCCCATCTCATTCATCCCATCCCATCTCACCTCAAACCCACCATCTTAAATCTAAATATACTCAGTATGACAGCGACTCGACTACTAAACGACAATAAACCTTTAAACCTATAAACCTTCCCCGCACCGACATATGAGAGTACCTAGTACATTCATGCAAGCTAGGGGAAATGAAAAGAAAGGAAAGGAAAGGAAGATAATATACATACAACAAAGACAACATTTCGAATCCCGAGCATAACCTCTCAATAAATCCCAGTATTTCCCAGTATTTACCGCACAGAAATCCAAAGCCAAATCAAGCATTCCCTACCACAATTTGAATTCCTACACTCTCCATCCTACACTCTCCATCCTACACTCTCCATCCTACACTCTCGCTCCCCGCTCCCCGCTCCCCGCTCTCCACACCACCAAAGCGTGATATAAGTCCCCTACCCCACTTCTCGGCCACCCCCCCTATCCGAGAATGTCAAACTGCACATTCACATTCTTGTAATTGGAAGTTGGAAGTCAATTCTACCTACCTAGTGATTGCAGTTGCGAAGAATATTTCGGTATATGGAGATCATAATGAGGAAGAGAAGAGGAGTAAAGAAAGGAGAGATGGGGTAGGTGGCGAGAGCGAATGAAAACGACGAGAAGTGATGTATTGAGGACCCAATATTTTATTGGTGAACTCAGGGATTGGAGGTATCAAATGAAAATAAAGACTGAACGAGAAAAGACAAAGTGCAATCCATTCGCGCAACTTTGAGACCTCATTGAAACAATTGCCAGAGAAAAAAACTGAGGCCAATAATCTCGAAGTGATATCATTTTTCCGATCTTTTGTACAAAGGCCATTCCAACACCCCTTCTACAAAGCCATAAAGCTTCCAGATCAAGGTCTATCAATCTCTCTCGTTCAAAAGAAAAACGTCATCTCATCTATCCTCCGCTCTTCCTCCATTCTACCCTCCCCAACTGTATACAACTACAAATTTGCTCTCCACTCGACCCCCAATTCTAACCAATGACCAAGGAAGATTCTTCGGCGAAATCGTATTCTGGAACCTCCAAGTTCAATGGGGCGGGTCCTTTTCTTATACGGCCGGAGATATCGTAGTGGGATCCATGACATGGGCAGAACCATCCTCCGAAATCACCAGCTTCGCCAATCGGGACACATCCAAGATGTGTGCAGACGCCTGTTTCAATCCTCGTTAATATCTTGTCGATTGAATCGTTGTGAATTGTAGCAAAATGTATTACATACCAACCATAACCAACCACTCTGGCTTCTTGACACGGTCGGCGTCGGATTGTGGATCTCTCAACGTTTCAACTTTGACGTTCTCGGCTTCCTTAATCTCAGCGGCGGTTCTGTGTCGGATGAAGACTGGCTTTCCACGCCACTTGATAATGACCTATTGTTGTATGTTTACATCAGTACACGATTTTTGATAACGTCGTAAGAAATAGGTGTAGTGGTAGAAAAACGTACGTTCTTGCCCTCAGGAATAGCATTCAAGTCGACCTCAACCTTAGCCATAGCCAAAACATCTGCGGATGCAGACATGTTGACAAGGAAATCTGTTAAACTCCATCGTCAGTCCCAGAGTCCAATCATTCGACAACCATCGATTCCCTCTCAATTGCGTTTCGAATCGTATCTTCTAACCCTCTCTTCGACCCAAACCCCCCTCCTATTATCCAACGAACGTCCAACTCGCAGATCCAAAATCCTATCCCATATCCAAGGAGAGTTAGAGAAAAAAAAGACAAACCTTGAACCGTAGCCTTTGCCCCCGCGGCCGTCAAAGCACCCATAGCTCCCACCATAAAGTATTGATAAACCAAATTGCTGCCACCACTCTTCTTACTTCTATATTTGCTGAAATCGGGGATCTTGCTGAATCTATCCGTGGTGGAAGCGGAGGCATCGGGACGAGCTGGTGTGGTAGAGAGGGCGCGCATGGCTGGGGTTGCGACGGAGAATGTGCGAGGGGCGCTGCGCAGGAGTGCGCGAGATGTGAATAACGATGCCATCGTGGGCTTTTGTGGTGGTGTATTGGGATGGAGGGGAGAGTTAGAGTGGTGGTGGTGTGGGATGGAATTGAGTGTCAGGGTGGATTCGGAGTGCCATTTTGAAATTTGAGAGTGGTTACGATAGGCTTTGTTTTGATTGGTTGGTTGATTGAAGCTTGGATTTTCGTGTGGGGCTACAGAGTACAAGGACAGGTTCATGTCATGAAATGCTTCACAACTTCAAAAAATCATAATTAATTCAAATTGTGATTGACTCTTTACAAACTGTATGATCTTATTGTTTGATCTGAATTCAATGATTCCTCCAAATCTTATATTCCCGAAGAATTATTCAAAGAGCATCGTTATATCCAACTTTCACTTCGTTTTTCCCAGTCAGTACGTCCCCCCCTTGGTAGGCGAGGTGCTACAAACCCTATCTCATAACGAGACAACCAAAATACTACAGTTCTCTTGAATTCTGATTCAGGATATACCAACAGATAGTTTTGACCATGAAGAGCTTTGATGCCCTCAGTATATCTCCGATTTTATATGTATTTGGTCAGTGATCGAATATATTGAAGCTTGATCGTTGATTGTTTGATTATTATTTCGAATCGTCTTTCAGATTAGTTATTTGATAGCTACCCATTTTATATCAAACTTACATCCAGTAGCATGTGTAGACTCATGAAATGGTGTACAATTCGAATGTGCTGATAATTTTGGAAGCCTCTGTTCAAGTACTTGAAAGACGTGTGCAATGTTTCAACATAAGCTGGCCATGAGACGGTAGATGGTAGAAATGTTTCTCAGAATATTAAATTATTTACGATTTTAGAAACCTAAAGTAGCGTTTCATAAACCTGTACATCTATTGTTGATCCGATGTCTTCTGCTTATGTTCTCCACTACTCCTCATTGACAATTACTATATAATCGTGTATAACTCTCTTTGAGCCATGATTACCCCTAGATATTAAACCCTCCAGCAAGAAGCATGACACCATTTGGATCATACTTGTCTTGGATCCCTCTCAATCTCGCTGCGTTCGTGGGTCCATAGATTTGAGCTCCCCCATAAGTGCTCAGGGCATAATTTGGATATGCATACGCATCCTCACAATAGATTCCCTCGGCCTTAGCCACCTCTGTCAAATGATCGATACTTTGCTGCATAATACCTCTCCAATATGCATCGTCGCTTTCCAATAACCAAGAGTAGTAAAGGTTTAATGGCAGTGGGGAGTTCGCGTGTGGAAAGGCAGAGTCGGTAGCGTATTGGCCGTATTGTTTGAAGGGTTCGAGATCGTATGAGATGAAGGTACTTCCCCGAAGAAGAGCAAGAGCCCCGTAAAAGGTAGACTCATTATAGACCGCCTTCATAAAACCGGGTGTGAGGTTACTTGTCATCATAGTATGGAAAGCCCCTCTCTGTCCGGCTTGAGCATTGGACGGAACGCTGCTGGCAAATGATGCGAAAGACTGAGTTTCGACGACAGATAGAAGTGGAGCGGAAACGTTGTTGAATGGATTGAACGCTGCAGGTCGACCTGGACCATCGTAGAATAAAATAAGGATGGCCTCAGAAAGCGTACCACCGTTGAGAGTGAGAATCAATTGAGCTTTGGGATCTGTGTTCTCTCGCTGGAATTTATTGGTGGCGGTGATGAGAGCGGGGATTGCGTCACTTCCATAAAGCTGATAGCCACCATAGACCATGTGGTTCTGTGGAACTGTTTTGACAGTAATACTTGTGACAACTCCGAATCTATTAAGACCTCCTTTTAGAGCGAAAAAAAGATCGGAATTCTTGGAATCGACAGTGGTTATGGTGCCATTTGGTAGTACAATGTTGTAGGAAAGGACCGTGTCGCAAGTAAGGCCGTACTGATTTGTCAACCAAGAATAGCCTGCATAGTTTGATCAGTCTCAAAATCGGAAGAAATAAGCAAAAAAATAAAATACTTACCCCCTCCAAGGGTAAATCCACCGACACCAGGACCCTCAACACGCCCTCCCACAACGTTAACACCAGTCCCGTCGAGGGCTGAGTAAACATCAGACCAAAGCTACCATTGTGTCAATATTTAATGAAAAGGCGAAAACTTCAAGAAGGACGTACGTTTCCAGTTCCTATCTTCGCTGTACTTTTGTCCTCAGAAAGTGTGACCTGGTTCAATTTCACCAATGAGATGAAAACACCAGTAGTACTGGAGAATCCGGGATTCGAAGCATGTCCCCCACTGTAAGATCGGGGAGTCAATAATTGCCTACTAAGGAAAGATTCTGGACTATGCTTACGATTTAATAGAAAATGGCGTCCTCGTTCTGGCAATGATTTTCATGACAGCAGAAACATCCGCATCGCTAGCAACTTCAACAACACACGCCGGAGTTTGTCTATTTGGGAGTCAGTAATTGCCTATAGGGGAAATATTTGAAGGACAATGGGGAGTTTTGGCTGCATTAGGAAGCAAGTGTACGACATATCATGAAACTTACGTGCTGGATGTCATGTAATGCTTGATGTCGGATTGGAAATTAGCAGTCAAGCTAAGGCTATAGTAGACCTGGCCTGTGATATTTCCACTAATCTGTGAGCAGACATTGCTTGCGGATAATGTCCCCCTGTTCGAGAGAACCGCAGCGGACGCTATTGTGAAGAGTAGATAGATGAATATAGGTAGCATGATGAAGAATGGGGGGAGGGGGTAGAAGTCGAAGGTTTAGGGAGCTGAAAACTGAGGACTTAAGGACCCAGACTTTTGCAGTGAAAAGAATGGCAGGAGCTTCTGGAGAGGAAAGAGAAAGAGGGAGCTCTTGTCTATAATAACCATCCTCGACATTGAAATTAGGCCTGTTAATGTATTCTATCCGCATTCGCTTAGAGAATGACAGAAACATTGACTAGAGGCTTGCCCAGCAACCCTTGTGACTGAATAGTGTAGGGTGAGTTGGGATTTACTAAAAGCTTACGTGCTGAGATGTGGAGTTTTAATTTGCATCTAAACGTATACGAGGCCTCGAGCACTTGCTCGGATAGCCGTGCCAGCAGTTTTGACCAATTTAAAAGTGATGGTCAATGTCTGAGGCCAGCTGATGAACCGTGTGTGGTGACATCGTAAAAATTAAGACATTGACAACAATCATCTTATAGTGATAATCGTACCACCATGGATGGCATGGAAAGGGGTTTTCCTTTGAGGCTTGAACCACATTGGTCTGAGTATAAACGAGATCAAGGTTGATTAGATTCTAAGTTCGAATGTAGATAGCATCCTAGGGATGATTGATTGAAAATCTGCTCACCACGCTCCAGGCTCCAGCCACAGTAGTATCGTTTACTTTTTCGACTGGGTTTGAAGACTGAAGGTCAGTAGAAAAAGCATGCTTTTGATTGATGATGACAGAGGCGTTATTTCAAGCCTATCAGGACTGATCTTTCATGATGGGAGGGACAAAGCAATGAGAGGTAATGAATCATGATAAGGTTAGTTCGGTGCGCAAATCAATCTCGACGACGGAATGGCACTCGCTCATGGTTTCGGAAATGCATAACTTCATCTTGAAAATGGAATGGAATGGAATGGAATGAATTTGGACTTGAACATTGAAGTAGTGCTATTCATGTTTAGCTCAAATTTGGACAATTGGGCCGAGGCGGATGTGAATCCCGACGCAAGCTTGAGAATACATAAAGTCTAGATGTATTCGAAGTGTCGAAGTGGCCTTTCGGTTCCTCTTCCCGTCACACGCTTTTTTCTCCCTGATCATCAAAACCTTAAAAATTAGTGTCCGAATAATGCTATAATGAACGTTCTATTAACAAAGTTAACCAAACGTCTACCGGTATATAACTATGATATAGATAGGGGTTTTGTCGTTGCAGCTGCCTGTTTGGGAGCAGATCTACTGTACTTATTTTCCCCGCATCAAAACCTTAAGCTCTTAGAACTTTAAATAGTTTCATAGTTGAAATAGTTCAGCCTTCACCTCCCGGATCTTCGATTACTACTACTGTACGGAGTATCATGCTATCAGTCCATCTAGGATACCGCACCACCCTTGAACAAGTTTTATCTCGTGCATCTCTACGAAGTACAGGTAGGTAGTCACATGCCTAGTTCTGTAGCAGCAAGTGCCTAGCCTGACTATGAAGTTCTCACAAAACCAAGCAAGATACCATCAAAATTCCAAAAAAAAATCCAGAGCTTTTACCTTGACCCCTATTCAGAATCAGAATTAGCAGAATTAATTTTATTTTTTTTAGAGTTTTTTTTCCGCTAAAACCAAAATATAGTGAGAATACGATGAAAATAAGCAAAAAGATTGTCCAATTTGCTAATTATTTGAATCATATACTAGTTTTGCTCAATTAAACAGTTTTACCTTGTGATGGGTATTGAATGAAAACCTTAAGCTTGATAAGGTTTGAAGCAAAAGCTCCGTTCCCCGAATTTTGAGGATATTCTTCATTGCAGTCATGCGTTCCTCGATCTTTGTCTTCTTTCCTGGATTTGCTGCCACAGTCATGTTTGTATCATTCGATGAAAGCGCATTCCTTGTCTACGAGACGACGAACCATCAATATGAAGTACCTCTGCGTCTGGATGACCGCTACTTCATACACTCGGGTCCCAATTCATGATAAACGCAGCTGTCGTTTGGATATTTGACCAGCATTTCATCACAAGTCGAGTATCAAACGCGGGGTTACTCCAGAGGGTCTTTGATTCTGGATGGGTGGCAGCTTCAATCTTCTTACGCACCAAAGCTCGACTTCAAGGGAATTGCTTTGGGTGGTCATGTGCCCAACGTCACATTATTCAATTATCCACCACAAAACCCCCCTCACCGATGATTTATTGGTCCCGTGAACGGTTACCTTGAGTTGAAAGCATGACTCGATGAACATCATGCCATCAATGCCTTCAACTTTCACAAAGCATCAACTCAATGCTTGGTCGATGCCCTAACATATCTGGGCCAACCCATCTTCTCCTATCTCAACAACGGGGAAGCTACTTTGCTCACCTGTGTCGCACATGAAGGTTTGGCCATCACGGAGCAAACAAATACACATGGAACCCCCAAGATGCCAATATTCTCCTACAAAGCTGTTGCTGGTCAGGTTCCTGTAGTTCGAGATACTGACGCCGTTGTTACCGGACTTTGCTCTAGTGGAGTCAACATTGAATATGTTCGAGATGGGCTTGGGAAGCATGGTACCAAAACAGTCACTGGCGCTGGTGATGCATTTCTATTTCTGATTGAAAGATTTGATAGTGTTACTGCGACATCTGGGTGCCCTACAAGATATATCTTTGACCGACACTCTTGATCATGGGGCTCTCACAGTGTTCGGAACTACGATCGTTAGTACGTTGTTGGCTTTACTGCAAGTATCTGTTGGCCTTTCGAATATCTTTTGAGAGTGGATTGAGACTGCTTGAACAGAAAATTGGCAATGGCTCATTCGACATGGTGTACCGCACTTTATGAAGGTGTACAGTGGTGTTATGATTCTAGATATTTATAATTGGACGAAGTAATTACATTTGATCTCTGATCGGATGATTATCAGATAATGGCCAATTGTACAAATATAGATTGAATATTCCATTCCTTGCGCCCCTTTCGATATATTGAACGCCGGATAAATGCAAAATGAGTTGGGTATCGCTATATCCTCCAGTGCTCCGAACCCTCTAGCCTTCCTATCCTTCCCAATAATTCCCTATTCCCAACTATCGAAAACTGATCTTTATCGTAATCTTCACCATCTCCACCCTCTTTACGCTCTTCACCCTCCCATCTTCCTTCCTCTTCTCCATCGTGAATCCTAGCGATGCCATCCGAAGATCCCCCCCCCTGCCCTCCGCCGCCCCCAAACACTATCCCCTCAAATCACAACTTCATCGACCGTCTCAGACTATGCCTCTTATGTTTCTTCTCGTCCCTCTCCGCTAACATCGTAAGCTCCTCATAATAAGGGTATCCAATCCTGATGGGGGGTCTCGTTTCTGGCTCTTGCAAGGTTTGACTCCGTATCTTATGTGAAGCGTTTAATGAGAGTGAATGACGACCAAGATATTTGCGTGGTGATGAGGGTACACGAGCGGACTGTGATCGGGATATTGAATTGGATGGAGTGAATGAGGTGGATGTTGTAGACGTTGTAGACGTTGTAGATGTCGTATGGTTTGAGTGTTCAGAATTCGTCCTCGAATTTCGCTTGGCTCGACGTTTCGAGTCTCTTGTTGACTCGTGATGGTGTGAATGTGTGTTTCCCATGGTCAATGATATGATCCTTCAGATTTCTCCTCTTGGTATGAAAGCTCGCAAAGGTTTCTGAGTGTTTCGATACAACAAAGTCTTGATTTTAAATTAAGCTTATTCTGAATGAGCCTCTCTGGCGGGAATCCCCTAATACATATAACATAAAAATAGTTGATTCTACATCTGTCAAAACGGAACAAGGAACCCATTCCCTTCCGTGATATGAAGTCCACCTGGCGCATCGCAGCCCAAACAATCCAAAAATCCTACCACAACAAAGCACCTGTTACGCGGTGAGTCGGTGTTCTAGGCTTACGTCAAATTTACCGGTGCATCGTAAAAACATTTGACGTGAGCGTGATTATGGATCGGCACAAGGCTGACTCCGTGAATCCGTCGAATGAACAGTACAATCTTCTACGCGTCCGAAATCCGTTTTCCGTTTCCCGGGGAGGCATTTGATGCTCATTGGTGGGCGTGGGGACGGATAGAAAGACTAGAAAATTCTAGTCGCAAGACTAACTTTTTTTTCTCTTGGGTAGTCTGACCTGGCAAAGTAAATAAACAAAGGATGTACTCCGTAGTTCGTCTCGAAATACATCGATTTGCGGCTGAGTTTTGACTCTTTTGAGGGCTGGCTTTGCGTAGGTAGTGCTTTGACAACCTTCCCCAGTGTTTGAGCCACGAGATTGCCATGTGCCATGTAGACAGACATAAGTATGATATACACGTGTCAGGCCAGAAAAAGCTTGTGAATCTTGGGATTCTTGTGAATCTTGTCACTTGGTCATGATCGTGAGTTGACGGACTTTTACTTTCGACCGACGAGCGGCTGAAAAGAGCAGATCTTCTTTTGAGTGACGAAAACCGGGCTATCCGGGTCCGCATTTGTCAAAAAGTACGGAAAACTCGGTAACCCTACCTGAGTGGTAGTGGCAGTTGAATTATGTAAGCTGCAGATCACGGGACACCGAGAAAACGACCTCGGAATAGCCTCAATCTTCTAGGTTCAAAAAAATCATAGCCTCGGTGAAGAGTCATGTATCATCTTATAAGGCTGAAACGCTCTCGGTGTCTCGTCTTTTACAGCTCAGACCATGTTTTATCTCAACTAGGTACCGCTAGAAACAAACATCTGAGAGCTTTGACGGATCATATCTCCCTCGAGAGTTGGATATTGATACAAGTTGTTCGATCAGCCCGCGAGTCTACCAAAGTTTGTCATGTCATAACCATGCTCGCATACATAAGACTGTATAATACGGCGGGCTATACACCATCATAATCTATGCGATTACATTCGAAATCACATTGCATACATGCAATACACCTTCGTTCGTGAGAAAGCAGTGCTCTTGCCTTAGCCGTAAGGAATCGATGCGAGTAGAGAAAGCTATTGTCTTTATACAATTGAGAGATATATAACTCTATACCAGTACGAGGTGTAGCAATAATTATCTCCCCCAATCACGGCTATCAAAAGTTTGATAACATCATATTTCTCACAAGCGACATCACATCAATCAGACGTTACCTCACCTCACCTCACCGGCGCACCCGCCCCACTCGCTTAAACGCCATCATCAACCTCATCCAAAAAACCAACCAACTTACAAAAGGGCAAAAACCTAGCCCGCGATGGGCTAGGGAAAATCCCAGGTGGGATTTTATTACTCGAGATGTCGTTGTTCGTATGCGGGGTTTGCGTATTGTGTCGTCGGCCACTTTTCATCCAACTCTTAACACAATTTGTCCTGTCCAACTGACCTAAGTTGAATGCCTGTTGTGTTTGATGAGGTAAGTGTACTTACTTTGATACATACCTCACATTTTCCAGCCCGTTCGTCAAAGCTGACATGATGCTATACGGCTGCGCAATTGGTGAAATGTTATCAATAGCCTCCTTGATATACTTGAAGGAGCTCCACATTCTGTTTGTGGAGAAGGAAAAATAGCCAAGGCTGCGCTTTCTATTCGATTTGTTCCTCCACAACGTGTACGTTACATGGCTTCACCTATTAATTTTATTTTCCCTAATCTATTTTGTGAAACTGTGATTACAGTGCACAATCATGATCAAGTACTTGACGCTATTTTAGCTGTATGCCAATACTGAGGTGATAGTTCAACTTACTTTGAGCATCGATTGTCTTGGCACGAAAATCAAATTCCTGGGTTGCCGTCGCAATCCCATCAAGCTTTTCCTTTACATCTTTGATGTAAGTTTGACCGCTGCCAGCAGACGCCCTTTGAACTTGTCAGCTAACTTGCAATTGCCCCAAGATCCCTCTATGTCTTACTTGTGGTACTCTTCGTGTAGAATTGTATAGCCCGCGGTTGAAATCCGAGTATGGTCGTGTAGAGGTCTATCAATGAATCTTCAGAGCTAACCTCATCTCGAATACCAGGTTTAAGATAAAGTCTTTCGATAACCTTATACCGAGCCAGTAGCCGAATCACTTTTCAATGCCGACCGCCATAGCGTCAAATGTTACGCCGTTCTCAACCGCTATCGAGAGAAGAAACCGTACAGCTGTCCATGGTAAGGCAGAATGCCCAGGATCATAAGAACGATGATATCTCCTACTTCCTTGACTTTCTGTAGGCATTGAAGAACCTCATCCATCGCGTCTCTCAATATGATCACGGAGCCATCGCGTGCTTTGTATCTCCATGCTCTATCCCTGCAGATGTTTCGCTCCTCTTCGGCACACCACACTACTGAATCTTCTCAGGAATATCCAGGCAGTCCATGGTATCTGATATGAAGATCTGCACTTAATCGCTGTCCAGCCTCTACAATCAAATCTTCTTCCCATCGCTTCTGTGACAACACTAACATTGCGTATCATTGCGTGGATGGTGTAGAAAGAGGTGGGTTTAATGTCGTCATTTTCGCAAGATGAGTTCATCTAGCATGGAGTGAGATGAGGAATGGAACGATGAGTGTCAGAGGGCGAAACAGCAAAATATCGTGAGAATTGATTCCAAAAAACGTTGCCAGAGGGTTCAAGGGTATAAAACACTTAGCCTTGTAAGATATCTTATCGAACAGAAGCCAACCGGCAAATAAATTTGGCACCCGACTTCGACCTGTCCATGAATGTTCTTGCGTCTGATAGACATCAGGGTTTTGAACAAGCGGTGTTGGCATGTAGGTATCGAGTCGACAATCTTCTTTTGCCGCCTTTTTACAGTACCGTGTTCTTCCATCAATCGGCTCGTTTTTGTCTGCTTGTACCGGCAGATGTACCGGGTATGTGGGGCAAACCTAGCGGGTCGATCCCGAGGTCAGGACACATTCATATGATGTTATTTATAACATTATTATTAGTTCTGTGGTAAAGGGAAGTCAAAAAACCTCTCAAAGTCTGTTATCAAAATTTTCCATTTTATTTGAAAAAGGCAGCTCATCATTTCATTGTGCCAGATCCCCACTGGTTCAGAGAAGGGTCGGATTTACCCGTAGTTTACCCAACCGACCCTGTCTCGCTTGCTACAGAGTCGACCGGTGCTTTTGCCAAGTTAGATCTTCCCCCGCAATGTTAAAATTGTAGCGGTGCGGCAATACGATTGATATCAACCTTAAACCTTTTAACTTTCGTACATGAGACCTCAGCCTCATCTTTACGATAAGGTTATCTACCATTCAATCAAACGAGATCACTCGATCCAATTCACAAAATACTGTACCGGCTCGAGGTCGGATCGGTTAGCAACCGAGACGTACTCCCACACCCTCCCCTGCATTGCTTGAGAATCTGTTTGTTCTCATTGGAGTTCTACTGGCTCTTCAAGCCCACAATAGTACCGAATGAGTCCTATACAGGCAAGTGCCAATGAGGTCAACTCGTGTCGTGATTGATGTTGCTTATGGGACATATAAATATGACGCACACCCAAGATCTAACAAGTTTCGCCATGTACATTTTTTTATCACAAAATGGGAGTCCTTTTGATCTCGCTGTTGGTGGCTTTTTCTTTTTCAACATGGTATCTATCTGCTCTTCCACGCCATTATCTTGCTGCGCGAAAATTCGGACTTCCTATCAAATTCGGTCTTTGGGGTTCAGCGGTAAGTCATTACTCAACTCGGGGTCCAACTACATTCTATGATCAATACTAAGTAAGAGTTGACCTTGTAGAATCCCTTGTGGCTGATCATTTGTGCACTTGTTGGTTATTCGAACCTTTCGAAGATTTTACCTCGATTTATATTTGATCGAGTTAAGATTACTATACCCGCCTGGGAACATTATTGCAAATATTCCGTGCATGAAAAATGGGGTACTACGTTCGTTCTTGTTTCCCCTTCAGACGTCACGATCTACATCGGAGACCCCGAAGTAGCCGAGGAGGTCTTAACAAGAAGGAAAGACTTTCCAAAAATTGAAGTTGCTCTTCGTATGTACGATCACTCCAGTTAGATACAAAGGCTTACTTGTGCACAGAGATAATGGAGGTGTTCGGGCCAAATATCAGCGCTGTTCGTATGATCTTGATTTTCCAATGAAGCTGGACTCATCGCTAATACGTTATGTCGAAAGTCCGATAAAGAAGATTGGCAACGACATCGAAGAATCGTAGCACCTGCCCTAAATGAGAGAGTCATGAAGGCTGTTTGGGATGAAGCATTAACACAGACTCGAGATATGCTTTCTGTATTGTCAAATCCATCAACGAACAATCAGGCAGGCTCGAAAAACGCCACATTTGAAGGCCTTAGGACCATTGCAATCAATGTTATTGGGTTCATTTGCTTCGGCACTCATCGATCATGGGGGGAAGCCGTAAGCTCCAAAACACCACTGGCAGGATTTCAAACTACATTCATGAGCTCTATGTTGACTATGGTAGACAATCTGTTTGCTGCCGTCTTCATACCTGCAAAATATCTAACTCTACCATTCATGCCAAATGCTGTCAAAAAGATAGGGATTGCAAAAACTGAGTTTCCAATTCATTTGAATCAAAGTATAGCTGAAGAAAGACGTTCACCAAGTTCTCGCAGTTCACTCATAGCGTCCTTGGTAAAAATTGCCGATCAGGATACAAAGTTTCCACGATCCTCAAAGACATCAACATATATGACCGAAGAAGATATTACCGGAAACTTGTTCGCAATGACGATTGGAGGATTTGATACTACAGCTAATACGCTTGCATACTCTATTATGTGTTTAGCACTTCATTCAGAATGGCAAGATTGGATCATCGCCGAGATCGACAGGGTCCAAGAAATACACCCCGATGGCGATTATGAAACCACCTTCGCTCTCCTCACACGTCCTCTGGCAATAATGGTATGTGCCGATTCCTCCAATCTCATTGTCCACCTTCAAGTCAAACACTCCATGCCGAGAACTAACCGAGGCACCATGTGAAAAATAGTACGAAACGCTCCGTCTCTACACACTCGTCCCCACCATAGTCCGCAAAACAACCGAAGCACAAACCATCAAAGGCATCAATATTGCCCCTCAAACAGCCGTGCACCTCAACGCCTCCGTAATCCACACCTTACCCTGGATCTGGGGACCCGATTCCCTAGATTTCCGCCCCTCGCGCTGGCTCGAATCGTCCGAATCTTCCGAAAGAGAAAGTTTCCGCGAACCGCCTAAAGGTACATTTCTCGCCTGGTCTCACGGACCCCGCTATTGTCCTGGGATGAAAATGTCACAGGTGGAATTCGTCGGGGTTTTGTACGAGATTTTTCGGAAATGGAAGGTGCAGATTGTGAGGAGGGATGGGGAGACGGAGGATGATGCGAAGAGGAGGTTGAGTGGGATCTTGGAGGATAGTTCGCCGAAGTTGACGTTGCAGGTTAATAGACCGCAGGATGTGGTTTTTAAGTGGGTGGCGAGGGGTTAGGGATGATGGGAGGCTTGTCCTTGTTACTACTTTTTATGCTTAGTTCGTGTAGCGCTTTTGCTTTGAGCATTATCTAGTGTAGAAATACGGTTGACTATTTGTTGGTGCTCTGGAGTTTACAGGAAGTGGTTATTTGCTTGGGAGATATCAAATGATAATGGAGTTACTTCTTGGAACGCTAATATTGCCTCGCGGTTTCGATTCAAGTAAACGTCTTTCGTTTTAGGAAGGGAAATTTTAGGGTTAACAGCGGCACGATGTCCAGATAGATGCTAAGTAAACCAAATCACACTAGTCTCTAGCCAACTCGAGAACATATCAATAGAATAGATTACAGCAGGTCCGCTGTAAATCTCTCCATTTATGATACCGCAAAACTCAACGTGCGTCTCCTCCAATCGGCAACAAGACACGTGATTGTGTGGTCGATACGCGACGCGTTCACGACAAGGTTTGAACTTCAACTTAAATACGCGACGCGCCTGAATCATGGTCAAACCCTTGCATTGTACAATTGACACTATCGCAACATTTGTCCGAATTAGCAATTAGCTCACATAAAATGGGCATTCCAGAGTGAGCTAATTGCTATGGCTCACTATCCCTGACTGACATGAGTTCTTTAGGTTATGGCAGCTTTTCGATAGAGCTGAAATCGGTGAAACTATCTCAACCGCTGCGTTCGCGGCTGCCCATTTCGAACGAGAGAGAAGACCACTTCGAATCGCTGTTGATGTGTCTATTTGGAAATTTAAGTGTTACCTGGAGCCACATCGAGTGGCAGCTATTCGTAGAAGTATATCCGCCTTCACCCATACCATGGTACATATTGATGTTCTTTGCTAACA
The DNA here is from genome assembly GCA_002162615.1 of Myriosclerotinia duriaeana. Classification (NCBI taxonomy): domain Eukaryota; kingdom Fungi; phylum Ascomycota; class Leotiomycetes; order Helotiales; family Sclerotiniaceae; genus Myriosclerotinia; species Myriosclerotinia duriaeana. Next base: position 395,418 of record NGKI01000021.1, read on the forward strand.
TTTGGGGGTGGCTAAAGAGGTTCCAGCTGCAAACCCGAACGAGAAAAATATTCTTTATAAGATATTGAAACTCTTAAAATTGAATATTCAATTAATCTTTGTCGCAGACGGCAGAAACCGGCCATCAGAAAAGTTTGGTGGGCAGTCTCCGTGGTATAAATATCGTTCGCAGGATGATACTCTATTGAAACAGACAGTAACTTCCTTGGGTGTGATATGGCATGAAGCTCCTGGCGAAGCGGAGGCTGAATGCTCTGCTATGCAAAGCCGTGGGGTGGTCGATGCTGTCTGGACAGAAGATTCGGATGCATTTATGTTTGGAGCTACAAATTTGATCCGGTTTTGCCACTTTGAAAAGCATAAAGTGAAAAAGGCTGGAAATGATCCAGGCGGTTTCAATGAACCTGATGAAACAAAGCGCAAGATTGACATCGATAACATCATTGTTTATCGAGCGGACAGAATACAGGAACGATTCCCAGGCTTAACTAGAGATGGACTTGTATTATTCGCCGTCCTAAAGGGAGGTGATTACAGCAAGAACGGCAAAAGTCTCATGGATTGTGGTGTCGCCAGAGCTTTGGAAATATCAACTGCCAAGGAAGGGTTTGGCAAAGACCTTTGTGATGCATCTGTTACAGATTATTCCGCTTGGAGTAATCGACTTCGTGAATACCTCACAAAAACTAACAGTCGATTCGAAGTGCCGGATAACTTTCCGGACCCTCGCATTGTTAGTCTGTACAATAGACCATTGATCTCCTCTGAGAGAATAATAACTGATATCGGCAAGTTTTGGGATGTTTCTTTCGACGAAATGGAATTGCAGAAAGTGATCGCTCCAAAATTCGATTTTTGGGTGGCCGAATACATCAAACATATCATACCAATTCTCCTCATTCGCTCCCTTGCGTCGACACAACCTGGACAAGAAGCCAGGAATAACTGTTACAGGCTTAACGTGATTACCAAGAAGGCAGCAGCCCTGCAGAAGAATGTGGAGGTGCTACTTTCTGCAGTGACATCTATGGATGTACAGGCGTGGAGAAGTGAGTTTACAAACGACCGGGGCGGGATGGTAGCCCCAGTCACCGAAATGGTCAAGTGTGAGAATTTGTTGTCGTGTATCATTGAGCACGGTACCAAGAAAGCCCTCCCACCAGCTACATCATCATCGAGATGTGACGAGAGTACGGATACTCATGGGATGATATCCAAGGGCAAAAGACGTGCTGAATCTCCAACAATCTCTAGCAAAAATAATTCACCTACAATGCACCAACAACAACCGCCCGCAAAGAAAGTAAAAAATACCCTGGGAAAGTTATCGGGATCCAGACCATTTACTGAGGGGTTGATAAAATCTACGCCTCCGCATATAGGAATCTCGCGACAGGCTCGAAGTATTTCTTCTAACGGCAATGAGGTACCCCCGCAAATTTTATCAAAACGAGATACAAATCAAACTAAACCAAACGAGCTTCGCAACGGGCAACCACCGAAATCTTCTACGCAGGGAAATGCAAAGACATCTTCAGGGCTGACAATTGACCTGACACTCGATGACTCCTCGGGCGAGGAAGAAAATGCCCCTATTGAATCTACCCGCGCCCACGCTCCCGCATCGATAAACGCTCAAATGAATGTCATTACTGAAGCTCGACTTCGGCTTCTCGGTTCTGGCATAATTGAGCCCTCACCCACCTCGGCCGTCCAACAATTAAGTCACAGCGCGTCGCCAATTGCAAACAAGGACTCTCAATGCACTCCCCTTTTTAAGAAGCCTCTCCCCAAGGGCATAAAGGACGAAGATTTTGATGGATTCTTTTCTGATTCATCTGTTTGATGATTTTATGGATTTGATGATGTACTGTTTTGCTCTTTTCCAGTGCGGATTCCTGAGAGCGAATTGTTTGAAGCGGAGAGGACGAGCAGGCGTTTTGGTTATACACTTTGAGATTTTCGTGTGCTACATATAGAATGTGCTGTGCTTTTAAAGATTTGGATGTAGAAATTGACCGGACAGGAAGTTGAGAAGATCCCAGGCAGATGAAACATCATATAGAAGAAATATTTTGAGCCAATTATAACAATGGTCATTACGTTGCTCTTTGTTTTTCCAGATCCTTGACTCAATCGCTGACCTGAAGAGAAAAAGCAATTGACAATCTAACTCTATTTGATATACCCTGTGATCTCCAAGGCTCTCCAGCTGTCTCTAATGTAGCGAACTGTTGATGTTTTGAATCCAAATGGCCAATGAAATAGGGTGGGTAACAAAGGGTGTTTTGCTCATCAGTCGGGTGTCTTATAACTATTGAAATGGCTTGATATCTTTTTGGGAACATTGTTCAAATGACACGTATCTCGAATAACATGGAAATTAATTTTGGTCATGTTCTCTAAGATCTTGGTTGCCATGCCGCAAATAACAAGTCTTGTGCATCTACAAAAACCACCTGGGCAACTCGAAGTTTTGATAGGTATTGATGTTGATTGAGCCCTGACAAACAGATCCATCTTCACTCTCGCTCATTAACCCCACCGCACCGAGTTCATCCACCCCCCACAAATCTCCGTGCATCTTCCCCCAAAACTCAAATGGGTATCCCAGGGTAAGTTCATACCTCCAACCTACCTACTCTACCTGAGTGCGAGTCACGATATTCACTAACATCCAATACACCAACTAGACTATGGGACCTCATCTCCGATTGTAAAGAAATTGTTTCTCTCGCCGAATTCGCAACCCAACATTTTGAACAACATAAGAGACCATTGAGGATAGCGATCGATGAGGCATCTTGGAGATATAAATTCTCCTTTACTGGTGGGAATGCGGGGAGTGTTGGTCAAAGTGTGTTTCATTCCAACATTTCACATGTATGTGGGTGTACGTGAGTAGTGGAGGTACTAACAAAAATAGAATACACCCACCTCAACCTAAACGAACGAAACATCATAGCAGTCGTCCTGCGCCTGCTGAAACTAAATATTCAACTCATATTTGTAGCTGATGGTCCTAACAAACCTGATGAGAAATATGGGGGTAAGGGAGCTGGGGTGTGGAATTTTAAAAATGATGTTTTGCAGGATTGTTTGGGGTTGTTGGGGGTGAGGTGGATGGATGCGATGGGGGAGGCGGAGGCGGAATGTGCGATGTTGCAGAGGAGGGATTTGGTGGATTGTGTTTGGACGGAGGATGGGGATGCGTTGATGTTTGGGTGTGGGGTTTTGGTTAGGTTTTTTTATGGGGAGGAGGAGGGGGAGGGAGAAGAGGAAGGTATGGGGAAGGGAAAGAAGAAGGGAAAGGGGAAGGNGGGGGTGGGGTGGCAAGAAGTCGGTTGAAGGATTTGGATAGGGTGGTCGTGTACAGGGCAAATACTATTCAAGCCAAACATCCAGGGTTTGATAGGGGAGGCTTGGTTCTTTTTGTCATGTTGAGAGGAGGGGATTATGGGAAAGGATTGATGAGGTGTGGAGTTGCAAAAGCAAGCAAAGCTGTTGAGATGGGGTTTGGAAGAGAGCTTTGTGAAGTGATGAAAACGTCGGGAGACCTTTCAGCTTGGAGAAACAAGTTACGGAGATATTTTATGGGTTCGGGGGCCGGAGTGAGTGTTCCGGGGGATTTTCCAAATAGGAGGATGGTGGAACTTTATAATTCACCGTGTATTTCTTCGGTCGAGAGGCTGGAGAAGTTAAAGGAGAGCATGTGGAGTGGGGTGATTGATGAGAGGAGTTTACAGACATTCTTGGCTGAGAAGTTTAATTGGGGGATTGATAGATATATCGATCTTATTGTTCCGATTATCCTCACGAAAAATCTAGCTTCCTTCGACCAGCATGGAAGTCCAGTAAATTTGGAAGAGTATTGTCTCACATACATGGAAGATGGGTTAAGATGTAATGTATGGTACTCGCTATATGCAGTTACATCTTTGAGCAAAGAGTGGGTGGATAGAAGTATTGAGGATTTGAACCAGAAACGCTGGGAGAAGAACTGGAAATGTTACCAATTACCATGGGGCAAGGAACCGAGTGTTGAGGGTAGAAATTTATTAACATGCATCATCAAACATGCAATGGAACCAGAAGCCTCTCCAACACCCAACTCTGGACCCGAGCAACCTACCCCAAAAGGAAGAAGACGATCTCTCTCATCCCAACAAATCAGCCTCTCAAACGAGACACGAGTCAAAAAATCCAGAATATCAGTTTCACCTCCACCAACGCCTCAGAGCCAATTCGCCATTACGAAAGAAGAGATAACATTCAACACTACGATATGCGAAGAACTAAACAACGAATCTTTACACGAATCTCCTGAGAAACCACAAAAAGATTTCGAATACATATATTCAAACTCTCCATCCATTATCCTCGATGAACATGAGACACAACCACAGCAAGGTCATGATGCTAGCGCGGAAATGGCATTAGAATCTCTTGAGTTATCTATAAAACTTGGCTGTGGACTCAAAGAAGCAGCGTGCACTGAGTCGACACACCAGTTGACGGAAGATCTGCGTACAGCTCATCTTTCCGATTTCACAGCGAATGATATCTCTAGAATTGCTTCACCTCCAACTTCGTTTCTTCCTCAGCCTCAGCCTCTATCGCCCTTCATTGATACTCAAGAATTCACAAGTACATTCATCATCGCCATGGATGAACCTTTAGATTCAGATTTGGATCTAGACTCTGAAATCGAAATTGAAATCGAAAAGACCCCCCAATCTCCGGCTCCCTTTTCCACCATCACAAGCTCAAACCTTCCTTCCGCGCCAGCTCCTTCGCTTAACCCTTTACCCTCCCATTCCACCTCCACCTCTGATACACTCTCCGATTTCGATCTCCAATTAAATACGGAGAATCTCATGACTCAACAGCATTGCCTTCCGTTGCGCTCTAGAAATAATCGTACAAACAATGTCGAGCTTGAGATCAATACCGAGGTCGATGATGGATTTGGAAATGACATATTAATCGCTATGGATGAACCTTTGGATCTCGATCTCGACCTCAACCTCAACCTTCAACCAAATATAGATACAAATGACTCTACAAGCCAACAGCACTGCCTCCCGTTTCGCTCTATAAGTAATCTTACCAGCAACTTCAATATCGAGCTCAATAACCAGCTAGAAATCGAAAACGAAGATGATATATTTATCGCCATGGATGAACCTCTTGATCTCGACTCTGATTCTGATCACAATTCTGAAACCGAGCCACTTGACGCGAGCTTTTCTATTTCTAGGGTATCGAAATCGAAATCGGAATTAAAACCTTTGATTAGACATCGCATAGAGATAGGATCTTCTGATTCTCAGCCTCACTCTTACTCTACCACTCACTCTCCGTTTCCTGCCAATCTTGAGGTGAGCTCAAACCCTGGGTTTTTGGTTAGACTCCAAGATCGAGATCAAAATGAATGCGGAGATGGGAGAGAAGAATTTGCAAATATAGAGATGGAGACGAATTCCAATGTAAAGATGAATACGAATGCAAACAACGATATAATCGATCTATCGATGGATGAAGAACTATGCGAAGAACTATACGAAGAACCAGACAAAAAACAAACCAACAAATACCAATCCCCCAACCATCATAAATCCACACCAAAAAACTCACAAGCCTTAAGAAATATCCTCCCATCCAGTACCTCTCCCCCAAAACCACATCTGATAACCGCTGGGGAACAGAGTCATCAATCGAATGGTTCGAAAGGTTCGAAAGGTTCGAATCCAGATATCCTCCTCTACCCCTCTCATCCCATAGGCCCCTATCAAGAACTCGACGTTTCTGGATTCTTCTCCTCGCAGTTTGATTCGTCGCAATTATCACAATTTTCCTCTTCGCAAGTCTCGCAATCGCAATCGCAATCGCAGTCGCAGTCTCGATATAGTTCTTTTCCTTTTCATATCTTTCCTTCTTATACTGTGCAGTCCCCTAATTCTTATCCTGCGGTTGCGCAACGAGGATGGGTTGAACGGGTTGAACGAGAAAGATTGGATGGGGATGAAGTTGAGCGAGGTGAACGAGAACGATTGGATGGGGGAGAATTGAATGGGGGAGAAGTGTATGAGGGGGAATTGGATGGGGGAGAATTGGATGAGGAAGAATTGGATCAGGGGGAATTGTACGAAGAAGAATTGTACGAGGAAGAAGTTGAACAAGAACAAGTATACGAAGAAGAAATTGCAAGTGTTGAATTGTACGAGGAAGAAGTTGAACAAGCCGAACAACAGCAACTACACAAAGAACCAGAACAAGATATGGATATAGATATAGACATCGAACCCGAAATCGATTTCTCGGGATTTTTTTCTTCTCTTGAAGAGGAGGATTATGAAATATAAATATAAATATAAATATAAATATAAATATAAATATAAATATAAATATAAAAATAAATATAAATATAAACTTACAATTTATATTATATATAAAATTTCATATCAATTCCTTTTAATATATTTCGATAATCTGTCAAGGTACTTATTAACAAACCCTCTTTTCAGGTTTCCACCCTTATACAAGCTTTCCGTATAATCCTCCATCCTCCCGTCTCGCCCCGTCCATCTCCCCTTTAACACCCAACAACTTAACATTACTCCCATGTTCCCTACTCCACTTCGTCAAGAAACTTTCAACCTCCCGCTTAGTTACTTCATCATCTTTAACCAATATAACAATCGCATCATAGCCACCAGCACCCGGTACCACACCACCAATCACCCCCTCCACATTCTCCGTAACCGCGTCGAGGAGTTGAGTTTGTTCTTCCGGTTCGATGGGAACATCTGAAAGTTTACCCATTTCCCTAATTTTCTCCCGGATGGAGGAGAATGCTTGAGTGGCGGAGGAAATATCACCCGAGGAGAGAATGGTAGCTAATTTTTCATTTCGGGATTGGAGTTCATCCCATAATTGTTTTGAAACGATCGGATCACGTTTTCGCCATTCGAGAACCTTTTTTGCCATGGAGGAACTTTGCGAGCCGCAATCTACGTCACACATGACGAGGGAAAAGCCTTTCGGGATGGTGATTTTTCCTTTCTCGATTTCGGTGTCCCATTTTTGAGAAGAGGTGTTTTGGACGGAGGACTTGAGGCGGGTAGAGAAACCTGGGGTGCCGGGTTCGCCGAGGGATGAGAGGAGGGAGGGGGAAAAGCGTCGGTAGAGACAGGTGCCGTAGACGGCTGTTGCAATGTCGAAACCGGAGCCGACTTTTCCTTGTGCTGCACAATGGGCTGCTTGGGCTAGATTGTGGAGTTGGGATTGGCCTTCCTTGGTTTCGAGGGAGAATGTTGTGGGGGGGAGATAGTGGGAGAGGATTGCGCCGGTGAAGGCAGTTACTAGGGCTGCGGAGGAACCGAGACCGGTTTTATGGGCATCTTGGAGACGGACGGCGAAGTCAAGAAATTGGTGGTGGGCGTCTGTGGCGATGGGGGTAGTGGATGGGTTGGAGTAGTAGTCTTTGTCTGCGAGGATTGTGATGGAGGTTGGTTTTATGGTGGAGGTGGGGAGGACGCTGGAAATATAGGTTAGGGCGTAGATGAGGGCTGTCTCTACGAAAGGATTTCGTGATGCAGTTGCGGAAGGAGAGCTGGGTAGATATAGGATTAGTTATTTAGGAAGATGAATATAAAATGGCACGTGACAGTAGTATAAATCGAGACGCTTTCGTCTGAAGCACCAAAGAAATAGGTATAGGTATATCTCACCCTTGTAACTGGGTAACGCCAATACCTCCATCATCCCTAGTCAAATGATAACCATAATCCCAAGTCGCCTCCCTGAACTGAGGACTCTTCACAATAATCTCGGATAAGTGAACCCCCGAACTCGTGTCGATATCTTGAACCAACACATGAATCCGGGCACTAAGACCAAATACCAAAGCGGTATATTCACGATCTAGCACTAGATAACCTCCTGCTAAAAAGACTTTACCGGGTGCTGAGACGGCGGTCGTCGTAGTCATGTTGTTCTTAGGTGGTGATGGTAGTACTTGTGTTGTTGGTTTGGTTCAGTAGATGTGGTAAGGATATGTCTGAATGTATATATGTATATATCATGTAGAGTATGTATGAGATTGACTTGGATATGTATTTATTTACATGGGCTTTGACAAAAGAATATCGTCTTGACCAATAATTATTCGCTTCCCGGTTGTTATTGTGCTCATGAATGTGATAGTATGAGTATAACAATGAACTGACTTTAAAGAGTTAATTCATATAATATATTCATATATTATATAATTTATAAAATGCGAGACATTTATCATATTTAATTTATAGACATAGTAAAATTTATATCAGACAGTATTCTGAACTGCGCCTCACCGAGGCTGAAGAAGGCTAAAACGGAACGGAACATGCCTTTGTGGCATCAACATCAACTTCTAACGAGTGCGACAAGCAAACGAACGAACTGAACAAACAAACGGAACGAACGAACGAACCATCTTATTACACTTCAACTTCAACTTCACACCAGTCAACCTAACATAACATAAGACTATATTACCTCCAAAAAAAGAACCATAAAATAGCACCAGAATTCAAAGCAGACCTATTGCGCATACTTATTAGAGCACCGAACCCTCATCTCAAACCCCTCCTCGCCCTGCCAAACAAACAACTGCGACCACAACCTCAAATTCCTCTCATAACATACCCAATTTACAAAAGTCTCGACCGTAGAGCTTTGCGCCTACCTAGGTAGCTGCGCTGAGCTCGTTTATAAAAACTTCCTGCTGTACTAAGAACCTACAGCCTCCAACATACAACACAAAAACATTCAGACCCAGACCCATTCACAGTCAACAAATTTCACAATATCATTTGTACCAAAGCACTATCGATACAATCGAAAACATCCTAAGCTTCATAGCAATTTGCGAGAGGTCGGAATAATATAATATAATGGCTCCCAATACGGGTGGAGGTCGTCCATATACAAGGGACGAACTGTTATTTCTGCGAGATTCGCCATTGGTTGTGAAACCTGCCGGCCTACCATCTACTGCAGAATGGATGGGGTTTGTTGCAAGAAACTCTAGCCATGATACTCCTTGTATTAACTATTTTCAGACAAACGCCTGACGCGAATCGAAACAACTCTACCAGGATATCTGATAGAACCAGAGATCGTGATGCAAATCCGCTCCTAGAACATACCGGCCGACGACCACGAAACAATGCAAGTATGTCTGCCAAAAATTTATTATCGACTATTTAGTGTGAAATTTAGTACTAATATGCGGATAGACCCCGAGAGTATTCAACTTGTGCCCACCAGAACTACTTTCTCGTCCGCCAACCCTGCACGTAACACAACCAAAGGTGTCGATTCCCCAGATCGACCCGCTCTTCGCGAAAGCGAGTCTCAAAGCAAACTTGGCTTTCGTTCCAAAATCGATGATAGCGATGATCGTCCGCGACGCGAGACGCTGCGACCCAAGCCTGGTGATGGTATTGACCCTGAGGGTTGGATGGAGGTAAAACCTCGAAAGAGTTTTGGTACTGAAGGAGCTGAACGTTTCACTGGGCGTATGGGTGGAGAGAGGAATCGAGAAGAGAAAAGATTCAAAGATCGAGAGGAGCGCGATTCGAAAGAACGTCCCAGGGGGTTCGAAAATTTCATCCGAGACAAGGATAAGAATCATGAGCAAGATAGCAATCGTAGGACTGCAAATGGCAGGGGAGGAACAGAACGTACATGGTTTCGAGAAAACAATGATGAGCCACCAGCGCCCCGAGAACGAAATACGAACGCAGAGAGGTTTGATAGTCGACACAAAGTTTGGCGGCCAAAGGATGCCGATAATCGGGGTGATAGAGGTGATAGAGGTGATAGAGGCGACCGACGTTACGGAGATTACCACGACAAAAAAGAAAGCCCCCCAAAGTGGTTTGAAGAAGAGAAAACTGGCCAAACTCCTCCACAGGGTAACCACCAGGAATCGCATACAGCGGAGGATCTGGAGAAATGGAAAGAATCAATGCAACGCAAGAACAAGCCAGCTGTTAGTAAAACTGTAGTCGAAGAGACTACGCAGCCTAAAGTTGAAGAAAATCCTTCTTTCTCTGGCATGCAAAAATCGACTCTAGCACCACTTGATACAGGTACTAACGGAGATGAATTCTTTCGTTTGTGGGCTTCGCCACAGAACGACATTGGACTTGCTTCAAAATTCGAGACGAATACAGAAACCATGACCAAATCTGCCGTGGCCACACCTGGTGGAAAAACCTCGAGGTTCAATAAGTTTTTCAATCAAGATGAGCCTTCTAGGAAAGCCGAACCACAGACTGCGATACCAAAACCAACATCTCACAGACTTGACGGTTTGGTCAACAATAGCCAATCTCCAGCTGATAAAGAAGCAATGCCAATGATACTTGCAATGCTACAATCCAGTGGAACCCCCCCTGCGAATCCTATGATGCAGTCAAAACCTACTCCACAAGAAAAGCAACCAGGTACACCTTTCGAAGGACGCGATCCATCACTACAACATCTTCCAGACCGACATGATGAGATGAGATCCAATGCTCACTCGTATGCCCAGAACTTACACGATATAAATGCTCAACGTGAATCGTCAGTCAGTCAACCAACTGTGCGGCCTGAAGACATGTTGCATCATTTGGTCAATCAGCGTCAACATGCTATCAGTCAGTCATCTTTCAGACCTGAACAGCCTCGATCTGAACAAACCGCATTTCTCATGAGCCTCATGAGGGACGCGCAGGCTGCCCCAGAGCCCCAAAGAACGGAGCAGCTCATTCTTGGTCATCCTCCCAGACAGCAGCCTAGTCGTCAAATACAACACCAACAACAATTGGACCGAGAACAAGAATTACAAGCCCAGCGCGAGCGAGGCAATCCTCCACGTCGCCCGCTCGGATATTTTGATGAATCTATCTACCGGAATGGCCCCCCTCCTCAGCATGACAACCCTAGACTTCAACCTACACACATTCTTCGACCACCTCCACCTCCAGGTCTCGACCAAGGCTGGCCAGGACAGCCTTCTTCTCAACACCCTCCTCTGCAGCAATTTAGACCAACGGCTCCTCCAGGTCTGGCTGGAAACGTGCCGCGACCTATGCAAATGCCCCAACAGATACCCCCGCCAGGTTTTCAAATGCCTGGTTCCATGAACAATTTCCCCCCTCCAGAGGCACTAGCAGGCCCTCGAAATATGCCATTCAATCCTACATACTTCAATGGTCTACCGCCAGGCTTCCTACCACCTGTTATGTCCCCATTTCCAGCGGAAGGCGGCATGCCAGCATTCCCTTTCGATGCTCGTGGTCCGCCTCCTCCCCAAGGTGCCTTTAGACGCCAGTAATTCACAGTTGTTTGGTTTAAAAAATCTCATAACGCATAAGTATCTATTGTGGTCGGCAACGCCACAGATGGATGGATATGCAGAGATACCATCGAATGATCGTCGATGGTGATCGTAAACCTATGCATGTAGAGTATCTCTTGACCTTTTTTTAATGCCCGTCTGGACAGTAATGGAGGGACAGCATAGGTATCTGCGAGCTGGGTGCGTTTGTGCGTTGGGAAAGGCAGTGAGCGAGCAGAGCGAATGGTTGTCTACAATAGCGTCGAGTATGTGCGCATGCGAATTACTCGATACCAAGATCCCCCTTAGCTAACTAGTATGTGGAGAGGTTTGCTCTCACGTGAATGACAATATCAAACACGTTAAACCACCGAGTGTTGTCTCTTTCACCTTGATTGCCTGCAACTTTTTTCGTGAATCTGTGATTGTGGTGTATTATTAACCTACGTCATACAATCATCAGAATCCATATACCGGCAAGTGTAGTATGTCAAGAAATATAGTACTGTGCAAATTAGGAATTTCTTACAAGTTGTTGATGTAAATATAGAGCACATAGAGCACTGATTAGGTCGGGTCCAGTATGTATGATAATTATAAAAACAAATTTGGATGAGAAGTGTAATATGATGATGATGATGAATGCTTTGTGTTGAAATTGAAATTGATTGGTGTGACTGGGGGGGTGTGAAATGTGGGTGGGATTAGTATTTAACTTGGATTTTAGAGTTTTCTCTATCTAATATTTCCAAGGTAGGTTGCTAAGGGTTCCAGTTAGGCTGGGGTAGGG
>NGKI01000021.1:407729-437987 GCA_002162615.1 Myriosclerotinia duriaeana
TGTACTGTGTACTGTATGGTATGTTTGGAGTTGGTTATGGTTGGTTGAGGGACTGGTATTTGAAGGTGAGGGTGGGTTTGGGTGAGTGATGGGTTGATGGGTTGATGGGTTTTGTGCATTGTGTACTGTATTCTTATAGAGAATGATTGGGGATGCTTTTGGGTTTTACTACCGAGACTACAATTTTCCCATGGAGATTACTCGGGTCGATGGTGATATTTAGATTTTGACATCATACGCTGCGGAGTTGGAATTTCTTGAGGTGTGCGCTTGTACTGGGTTGTAATGTTTGGGATGTTTGGTCTTAAGGGAGCGATGGTGAGGATGGGGTTGGATGTAGTACCTCAGTCGGGGTTAGTGAGCTTTTGGTCTTGCTCGCACATGTTGAAGCCAAACGTGAGTGGCAATAGTTATCATGTTGACATCACAGTAGCAAATACACATATTTGGAAGTGGTGTCAAGACATCATTCCAGCAGGTAACCTCTGAGTATTAGGGTTTGTACAGATTTATGTCTGCTGAATATGGTACGGGTTGAATTTTTGACGATTGGCAGAATTTCGTCATTCTCCTTTTTACGTCTTCCTTACGACGTGCAGGAATGTGGAATATTAGCGGATATTTGTTTTTCACTCTTCGAAATACTATTCACTGCGCGGAGTTGCTGTCGATGAGCCCCCACGCTGGCTCTTGTCTATGGAGTAACATGCGAGATATCATAACATAGAGAGAAGTTCCATGCGCAATAAGGGGTGGATGGGATGTTCGTAATTATATGGGACTGTCAAGGTCCGTCCATCGGAGAATCAAATGGGATGGCATAGCTCAATGTTGTGAAGGTATTCGTACAACAGTGCTTATAAATGGACAACAGTAGTCGGATTCCACTCCTTGCCAAAGCACTCGCATGGAAGCTACTGTATCCTATAGTCTTGATGAAGACACTAATATTATGTTCTCAGACAAGCTAAATGCTACTGCCACCTTTCCTAGCTCTAGGTTAAAGGAGCTAGAAGCCTATAATATTCGGGAAGTAAACGTATATAAGAAGCTTACCATGTGCACTCGCACACTCACTCGCACTCGCAGCACTGAGCTATTTATTGTTTCCCCTTGATCGTTTCCCCCTGGATGGGTGGTCCTGACACAGCTTGTGGATACCTACCTGGCTTGCATTGATGTTGAAGATCCCATATGCGAACGAGCGAGCGCGAACTTGATCGCAATACTCTACTACTAGTAGTAGTAGTAGTAGTATGACTCTATGAGCACTTACTTCATAGAGTTGATCTTAACCAGTGACACACATAAAATAAAGGGGCGGAAAAGAAGGGTAGTTGTATTAAAAGTAATAATTAGATTAAGACATTTGTGTGAATCTATTATTCCAAAACAACATGTCATGGCTTCCAAGTTATTGTTATTGGATTTATTAGTCTGGAACTACTTCGTACCGCATTTAAGCGGCCGCCTCACGAAACAAGCCATCAGTATATTTCTGTTTCCAATGTGAACATGACCCCGCCAAGATTCAAACTCCCTTTCAATCAAACAACCTCAAAGAATACACAATAATAAACCACTTTGAATCTAACTCACTCGTTATTGAAAATAAATATATTCAATCCATTATTCTCACTACTTAAGCTACTCGTCGATACCTCAAAAAAGTCTACACCAACACTCACACACCGCCCATCATGGGCGTGTCGGCCATTGACGAACAGCGCCAGGGTGAGCTCGACTTTGCGAATGTTGGGAAATGTATACAAACTGACGACATGAATTATAGCTATTCTGGATACCATAAAATCTATTACTCGGGGCGACGTATGTTTTCCCAACCTGCGATCGAATATATGGATGCTGAAACAATTGTAGTGGAAGGTACTGGTTATCGACGAGAAGACCAAGAAGATAGTGTTTAGTGTCCTTAAAGAAGATGACATTCTCAATGAAAATATCGCCAGTATGTTTGTGGACTTATGCGAGCTGAGAAGCTTCTACTAAGAACAGCGCAGATGTGGAAACTCTCGAAAGCAGGAGGGAAATGAATCCGGGCATGGATGCCATATACCTTCTATCACCCGAACCACATGTCGTCGACTGTTTGTTGGCAGACTTCGAACGTCGGAGATATCGTAAATCATTCCTAGTATGGGTTGCCCTTCTCGATCCAACGATGCGCCGGCGTATCGATTCCTCCAGACAAGCACAAGAACAATTAGGCGGTTGGGAAACTTTATCCATAGATTATTACCCCCGCGAGTCGCATTTAATAACCTTCAGAGATCCATGGAGTTTTCCTATTCTATTTCACCCAGCATGTGCGCCTCTAGTCCGCGACCACATGCAACTTCTAGCGCAAAAGGTAGGACTCGTTGGTTAGCATGAGTTTCAGGAATGAGACTGATTTGATACATAGATTACTGGAATCTGCGTTTCCCTAGGGGAATCACCCAAGATACGATATTACAGACCTAAAAACCCTACACATGAAGCAGCGGTTCTCTGTTCTCATCTAGCTCGGTTTGTCCAGGAGGAGCTTGATGCATACCAACAATATAATCCCAGTTTCCCACCGCCATCTAATCGTCCTCAAGGTGTTCTACTCATAACCGACAGATCAATGGACACATTGGCACCATTACTACACGAATTCACATATCAAGCCATGGCACACGACCTCCTTCCAATCAAAGACCACGAGAAAGTTACATATACGACTATATTGAATGAGGGAACTGCACATGAGGAACAGAAAGAAATGGAAATCGGTGAAAAGGATAAGATATGGGTGGAAAATAGGCACCAACATATGAGTAAAACCATCGAAAAATTAATGAGTGATTTCAAAAAGTTTATCGCAGACAATCCCCATTTCGCCAAGCAAGACGCGGAAAATGTCAGTATTAATCAGATCAAGGATATGTTGGCAGGATTACCACAATTTCAGGAGATGAAGGAAGCATACTCGTTACATTTGAATATGGCACAGGAATGTATGAACATCTTTCAACACCACGAGCTTCCCGATATTGCGTTGGCGGAACAAACACTAGCCACAGGACTTGACGAGGATTTTCGAAAACCAAAGGAGATGGGTGCACAAGTCATTCGTCTATTAGATAATCCAGCCGTTGCTCCCAAAGAAAGGCTACGGCTTATTATACTCTACGTCATATTCCGGGATGGATTAATTCCCGAAGATATAGAGCGTCTTTTGCATCATTCAGGACTTCCACTCTCAGAAATGAACGAAATTCTCAATCTAGAATTACTAGGAGTTCACATCACAAAGAAACTTACAGACTCGAAAACCAAAGCTGTACCAATTCCATTATTCCCACCAAAACCTATACCCACTGTCATTAACGAAGAGCTCGCTTTGTCTCGGTATGAAACCAATCTCCAACGTAGTCTTGAAGAAATCACCAAAGGAACCCTCGACCCCTCTACCTTCCCTTACACCAAACCTCCCGCCGATCCATCTGAAGAAATGGCTCTTCAATCACAAGCTTCACTTCGTAGTGCAAAGCCTACATGGGCTCGTGGGCGCAGTACTACACCAGATAACATGCAAAGGATAATTGTTTTCATGGCCGGTGGAGCTACCTATTCGGAAGCAAGAGCTTGCTACGAAGTTTCAAAAAATTGCAACAAGGATGTATTTTTAGCCACTTCTCACATGCTTAATCCAAATTTGTTCCTGAAACAAGTCGGGGATTTGACAGCCGGGAGGAAGCAATTGGATTTACCAATCGACAGACCAAGACCACAGGCTCCAGCTTATCTTTTCAAAGCTAATGATCCTCCTCCCGCTCCACCTGCTGCAGCAACACCAAGACCTCAACAACCAGGGCTTGGATTGCCTGGTGGACCGGGTAATGCCCTGGGAGGCGTGAGACCTCAAGGAAGCCCAGCTCCTGTCCCGCCGATGAAGAATCCAGGGTATGATAGTGGACCGTTGACTGCTGGCATGCAGCAGATGTCTTTGAATGGAGCGGGAGATGGAGCGGGGCATTCTTCTGGAAAGTTAGAGAAGAAGAAAGGTGAAGATGGGAAGGATAAGAAGAAGGGTGAGGATGGGAAAGAGAAGAAAAAGAAGATGGGATTCTTTAGGAGTAAGAAATAAGGAGGGGAAATTTTATTTAGGCTCTGGCATTGGGTCGGATCTGTCGAGCTACTTGAACGGAATCGAGATGATGCGAACTCGGGGAAGTATCAGGATAGTAGCTGTGGAGCTTGCGCTTGTCTGTATATGCGAGGGTCAAATTCACCATACGCCCACGCGTGGGGAATGAAGCGGGAGCTATGTTAGCGAAGAAGAAATGAAGGAATCAAAGGATATCAAACAACATTTGCAGAAGGAAACATGATGGAGATACCTCAGGATCATTGATATTTGAGAGGTGAGAGATGGTTACAGGATGTACGTATACGAAAGACGAGTGAAGTTAGGGTGTGGCAGTATAATAGTATCGGTAGTAGCACGAGCGTGTAATAAGAAATTGAAAGATTAATTGATGTGGTTTGGTTTGGTCTGGTTTGGTAGGATATGATGTTTATGGTATGGTATGGTATGGTTTATGGTATGATGATTTCTTTGGCTTGTAGTGTAGAAACGAGAGGGTTGGCGCGGATGTTTAAACTATGGGGTTTGGAGATTCGAGGGCATCGCATCGAGAAGCTCACCGGGAGTACTGTGGGGACAAGGGGCTCATCGGGAGTTATGTCATAGGCGAGGATCACCGGGAGTTCGAGTATGACCTTAGCTCCAGGGGGGAGAAGGGGGGGGTTCATATATTTCAAAAACTTGTTAATTCATTGAACTAAACTACATCAAATTTGCGCTGTTGATACCAAATTTCCCCTAGTTACTAGTTACATCCGAAAACTACCTAGGGATTCCCCCGTATGCCCTCCGTAGTTTGCGAGGCAAAAGCATTCTCCCACCCCCTCAACGCGACCTCATTTTCCTCTGCGAATTTCCTGCACAGCTCCTCAAAGACCTTGGCGTTGGAATCCGCCGCCAGATCCCGATACTCGCCGACGTTATCTAATCTGACGAACCACTTTGATTGGTCTATGATCATGTTCTCGACACGGTTGGCTAGCGATGACATGAGGAAATAATCGGCGCCTTTGTGCAGATCGAGGAGCAGATCGAGCTTCTTGTCGTTGGCATCGTTGGCGGTAACGTCTTGGGACGATTGCTCGGGGTCCACGGTCATTTCGGTCCAGTCGATCGGTTCCTCGTAGGCCGTGTCGATTAGGATACCAAGAGTATGGGCACTCATGGTGTCCAATACAATCTCTTCTCCAACCGCCCAACGACCGGAGAAAGTTGACGCACAATAGCTAGACGCACACCCCATGATAATCTTGTGTGCGTGAAAGCGAATGTTTTGAGCAACGAAAACGATATCTGTCATCTTTTTTTGTTTCCGGTAGGTGCGAAGAGTATCCAGAAGTGGTTGCGCTGGTTGGGAATCGATGAATTCCACAATGGGGTGACGAATCGACTGGCAGCCAAGTTCCCTCAGCAACTTTTCGTATGGGCTCAGACTTAGCCGAATGCACTCTAATGGTGGTGCATCAGTTGAGCTAATGAGCAGTAGATGCTCGAGCGGCTTCCATGATCTTTGCAAATCATCAAGGATAACGGTATTTGGATCAGGGATATCGAGGTTTAGCCAGAGATTCGCCTGCTTTAAGCTTTGAGCAAATAAATTGAAGTGATCCTTGCTGCGCACAAGATGTTTCTGAAGATAATCATACAATTCATAGAGATCTGATAAAAACGCGGGGATGTCTGCACGTGAGATGGTCTTTGATACCTCCACCATGTGCTCAAGGTGTTTCCAGACTTCGATCATTAGTGGTTCTCCGTGTCTTGGTACCCTGCTCAGAACTTCGGAAGTTGGTTCAAGAACCACGAATGGTGTGTTGCTCCAGCAAATGGCAGCATATTTGTAGAGAACAACCTTGGATAGTGGAATTACTGCGTCGCATTCCGAGATTCTGTCCATTTTATCTTGTCGATATGGTGGTTCCCGGGTATTATCTTTTCGAACCAAGAAAACTGACGTTTCTGCAAGTTCTCTCCAACCATGGTGGTCAAATAGATACGTGGCGGAACTCGGAGCGATCAGTGGTGACATAATCTTCTTTATTCTGTCGTGTATCTTTGAGGTCTTGTCAACTAGTGTGGCATAGTCATATGTATGAATCAAAGCCTTCAAAGATCGCAGGCATTCCATGTAGTCGTGGATTTGGAAGCACCCATTACTTCCTCGCCGGCGAAGACCAATTTTGAACCATAGCGAGTCATATCCCTTTGCCTTTACACAATCGTGAAGGAAGTATCCGTTGTGGTCCTGGAACGCAGCCCTAAAGATTTCATCATGGTGATCGAAAAGCTCATGAGGTTGGTGCATTCTACCCATTGTATCGGCAGCAATGGACAAGGAAGACAGCATTTTGACGATAGAGAAATCATCTTTCTCCGAGAAAACGTGTTCAGCTAAAATTCTAATGAATTGTACATAGACGTCGTCACCTATCGCCTGTAGAGTGGATGGAAACTCCCGGGAATCGAAATATCGAATTAGCTTTTCAGCGGCAACAGAGACAACTTCCATTTTCTCGAGGCATTCTTCAGCTCCCGAATACTGTATGGTCTTGAAGTCAATAAAATTTGGAAGCTTTCTGCTCCATGGTGCCAAAAGCTGAGGTTGTTTGGTATACTTTGCGCCTGATGCTGGAATGTATTTCTTGCTTGGGCTGGAAGGCATATACGCAGGCCAAATCGGCAACAGAATCAAATACTCAAGAGCAAACGTATGACCAGCCTTTACATGCTTAATGACGAGTTCTCGAAGTAGCTATAACTTCAGTTAGCAAAGGGGATTCTGAAAAAACTACTAATAATGAATGTACCTCGATAAGATCTTGTCGATTCGACTCTATAAGAGCTTGTCGAGCCGGCAATTGAGAGAATAATTTTTCAATCAATACTTTGTCTGGAGCTAAGATGCGTAAAGCATCGATGAATCTACTGAAAGCCTTTGGATCGAGGAGGGACTTCTCAGCATCGGCAATGAACTTGGGCATAGTTTCTGGTCTGAAAGTATAAAGACCAGGAATACAAACACATAGCTGTTTATGCGACATTTCTGATGGATCAATGATAGATGGCAGGCTTCTTAACTCCGACATACTATAGTAACCCCAAGCACCATTACAGGTGGCTTTGAACAATGGCAGAGAGCGAAAGCTTGCCGGGTCTGTGGATAACTTTTCGGCAGCAGATGAGGAAGCCTTATTCCAATACTCCCAAAAGGATTTCAACCACTTATCAGTCTCCTCATTTACAACACTAGATCCTTGAGATTTTGTAGACAGAAGTTCGGGGACATGGTGCAATGCCAGCTTCTTGACATTGAATTTTTTGGTTTTGACGATTTCGCCAATGCGGTCGTATGAGTTGCTCTGGTGTTCCAATATAAGAAGGCTCTTGGCGAAGTCAAAAAGTTTCAGCTCTGAACTCGTAACGACGTAATAATATCGAGTGTTCGGAGGCATTGGTGACTGTACCAGCGTAAGTTGTCCCAATGTTCCGTCCGCGAGAGGCAACAATCTACATTCATCTAATTGTTCCAACTCGTCTGAAGAAACATCTCCGACAGGAATAACTTCATGAAGGACATTATCGATCAAGAGAGGGTCATTGACCATCGCCTCTTGAAGAAATTCGCTCGCTCTCTTAGACTTAAAGATTTCACGTAAACCAGAACGACCTACAGACTTAGCAACACACATTGGTCGTAGATTGCAAAATATGTGAGCAGGGAAGTGTGGCGAAAGATTTGGTTCCAGAGCTTGCAGCACTGGAGCAATTTTCCTGGAGAACTTGGGCTCCAGAAAATCAAAGACTGTTTGAGAAATAGTCATGTTAATTGCATCGGGACTTGCAATACGTCGAGGAAACAGCCGGGCTGAACTGTTCGTAAGCTTCTCCCAGAAAGATGTGCACAACAACTCCAAACAGCTCTCTTTTGGGGGATATCGGTATGGCCAGAATCGGAATACATCTGAGCCAATTTCTTGCGTCAAGCCTTCCAGAAACGTGAAGTAAGCATCTGCCAATGGTTCTTTCAACAGCCAGGCATTCCAATTTGACTCGGGTGTTTCATCTCCAGTAATGAGCGTATTCCTGTCTCCGGAAAGACAAAATGTACCGTGTACATGGACAGGAATCTTCGACGCTTCAGGTAATGGAAGTGTACAAAATATCTTTGGTGCAAGTATATTTTCAATATCCGCGCCCTGTTTGTCTTCCGATTGTACCAATGCTGCAATGCCACATTCCAGATTCTTTTTAACTCTGTATTCAAACTCGGGCGCTGTGCTAGGTGTCTCTTCGATTCTTGAATAAACCCACCATTTATCTTCGGTAACGGATAATTTTTCCGATCTAAATATTTTTTTGGAGGTACAAATTGTGTAAGCGGATGTCGAATCTTTCTTCTTGACCGACCAAAAGAGTTCTTTTGCCTCGGGTCCTTTAAAATCGACAACTTTCACTCCTTTGAGGAAGAGTAGAGAAATCCGAGCTTCTTCAAAGTATTGATTCAAGTACAAACGGACTGAATCAATGCCTAGAGGCTCTTGATTTTCTCTTAATGGTGATGCATGCTTCCTCAATGGGAAACGGAAAATTGTTCCATCATAATGATCGGAGCCACCATCATAACCCCACAGACCTTGAAATGGAGCCAATTGATTTGGATGAAGTTGCTTGAGTTTAGATAGCAATATCTTCACACCCGGCTTTCGTGCTTGCCAAGTCCTGTTGAAAGGCAGACATTTCTGCAAGGGGTCCAGAATCAACAAGTAATCGCCAGACAATAGACATGGATTATCGGTGAAGTGAAACATGGTTTGGCTCCCTCGACCAAACATGCCGATAGCGGATTTGTCTTCTCGTTTGCTACCAAGACCAACATCCTTGAATCCGTTGAAGTCAATGTCCCGAAATACTGCATCATTATGGACTAGAAGAGATGGCCCTTGAAGATCTCTCATTTCCTCCGTAAGAAGATTATCAGTTAGATGTTGCCTGGGATCCAGCATCCAGTGAACTGCCGATGCGTTGGCATCATCCGCATTCGCGAGATACTCTTTGAACGTACTTGTGATAGGATATCGTCTCAAAGTAGTGGAGATGCTTGTAGTAACAGCCTCACACTGTTGGAAGTCCTCCTCGTCGTCATCATCATCAGCCAATTCTAATTCTCCTTTCTTCAATCGCTCACTAATTCGCTCAATAGACAACTTTTCTGCTGTTTGCTTAGAGATTCGAGAATTGGTGAACCTCACTTTGTTGACAATCCTATCAGATAACAGTGCTGCGTCATCGTAAGCTATGTCCTCCACTGGACATAGAACACCATCTTGGTCCAGGACTTTCAAGCCTCGCAAAGACGTTCTAGAAAATCCGCTGGCAATTTTAATAGTTTCCAGCAGAACTTCAATGTCGGAATCTTTGTAAGGATGGCCTAATTGCTCAATTTGAGCTTGAACTTCAAGAATGTCTTTCACTCCTGGCTTAGATCGGACATTTATTGCCTCCAAAATTCCTCTATGATTTTTTGCAAATCCAGTATCAACATTTCCCAGGAAAGGGTCGAGAAGGGTGCAACCAGAGAAAAATGCCTTGGAAGCAGTAACGAATATATTCTTATCAGTGAGAACGCATCGAAGTTGTTTCAGAAAATCGGAAACGGCAGCAATTCGGAAGTTATCCCTCAAGTAGCTAAGCACGGCATCGACTACGGCGCAATCATCTTCAATGATACCTTGATTGAGTTGCGCAAGCAAGGTATCGTCGGACAAGGTAGTGTTCCACCCAAGGAATTCTTTCCATCTGTAAGTCACACTCAAAGAGACGATGGGAAGCCTATACCCTGCACGTAGACGGTCTTCGATACCACGGCATTCGTTTGGGCTTACCATGCCGATGGAGCCATCGGGAAAGGTGGCCGGTAACCATTTCAAATTGAGGAATTGTTTGTGTTCTGTAGCTGTTGCTTGTGAAGACCAAGAGCAAGGAATTTTCAAGAGGTTGATAGCACGGATATGGGCATCTTCCTTAGGATGAGAACTATTCGCGAATTTGCGTACCCGCTCGTAGACAAGCAACTCATCGATTTCTGTCCTTAATCCAAACTTCCTGAAAATCAAACCATATCTGTCATATTGCTCATGGGCAGGTAGCATTTCTTCATCGTCGAAGTATAGACTCTTTAGCCATTGGTTTTCAGGATCTACCAAAGTAGAAGCAGTGGAGAACTTGTTGGTCAAACTACCGTCGATACATTGGGTAGGTACAATTGGTAGTTTAGCCATGGCCATTTGTGCTTGGCCAGACAATGCATAGTAGGATTGCAGCATTAACTGCGCAGTTTGCGCCTTTGATGGTGGTGACCAAGTGCACTTCTGAGTGCCTCTCCAAGCTGGGATGATATGATCTTCCACTACTCTGATCTTTGATTTGCATGAACCAAGTTTCTGATAGCCGAGGATCTTTTGGATTGGAGTTGTCTGCGCATCCAGAAATTGGTATTCTTTGAATGTAGGAAGAGGAATAGCTCCGTCAATGATCCCAATTACAGCCTTAAAGATGTCAATGCGTACCCATGTTGTCGTCGGATAACTGTCTCCGTCACTTCCCCACGTCAACCCTCGGAAAATTGGAAGTTTTTGCAGGTTTAGCAGGATATCATTCGTGAATTTTACATCAAGCTGTTGCTCCAAGCCTGTTGCAATATGCTCAATGATGACATATTTGTCTCCATCAGATGTATTATCGATGGCAACATTGGACTGACCAAGCCATTGTAATAGAAAATGAAACATTTTGCAATTACGAAGCTTCAGTGCCCCACCACCTTTTGTGTTTTTCATCGAAGCTAAAAGTGTTGCATTCAAGCCTGCTGTACCTGGTAGGATTACTGGCACACTACGGGCAGTAGGATCTTTCCCAATATTCTGAATGATATCGCCGATTAAACCAGGCGGTGGTATTATAGCCCAGCAGCTGCGAGGTTTGACTTTTCGGTACTTGCCTTCTGAGAGAGGAAGCAACCATAGATTAGCAAGACTGTCATCTAAGATATCTGAATTTCTTTGTATCCAGGTCCAAATGTTCGTGACAAATGATACTTGAGCGGGATCCAATGCGACCATGTCGTCATCAACAGCAAGCTTACTGAAAAAGTATGTCATAGCATACTTTCCGAGATCATTGGCAGAACGATGGCGGATGTGAGGATGAAAATGTGATGTTGAGATTCTCAGACGGTCTTGTAAAAAGCTTAAGATTGGCTGAGAAAACTGTTTCATATCCAGATTATGCGAAGTTTCATGTCGGAACAATTCTGCATCTAACTCATCCCGATGCACAAAAGCAAGATGATCATCAATTGGACGGCATTTTCCATCCTCGAACGGGAACAATGGCAAACCCTTTCCATATTCCGATGAACCTAGAACAGGGAGAAGATATTCCAGAATCCCTTGCCTAGTGGCTTGTGGCCAGGAAGCGACCAAATCACTCTTGCTATCCAAGAACTTGCAGAGAGTTCTAGGCTCTAGGATGAGATTCAAGAAAAGCTGCTTGGCTTCCTTTCTCAGTGTATCTGGGAGGTAAATAACTGGAATATGCGCATTTGCCAATGTCAACTGTAGTAATTTGGGTTCATCGCCAGTAGCCAATAGCCCGGAGCGAGAATTGACATATCCATCAACGGTGTGCCAAATAGGTAGACTTTGATCTCTAACCAAGGAGAGCACCTGAGTAAGAACATCCTTAGATAAGTTGTCAGGATCATCTGATGTATGAGGCCAATACTTGAACGATGAGTCAGGAGGAAAGGACAAGGCTAGATGACCCAACAGCTTGGTCCAAGCATGTGGAATTGAGCTGTTGAATAGAAACTGATTCCATTTTGCTGGCAATTGATCCTGAGAGCTATGATCTTGGGCTTTATACAACCGCGCTCGATCCGGTGAGATACTGAACAGGCCATGAATGAAAGCCGGTTGGTTAATGGGAATGTGTAAAGGCATGACAAGAAACAAAGAACCGTGTAAAGGTAAACCATTTTCCACCTGCTAGCTTGTCAGCAATGCTGATGGTATGGTAGAACGGAGAATTTTGATGAATTGCGAATTTTCAAGAGGGAGAACTTACGAGCAATGGAACAGCAACCGCGACCCAGGGTAATGATTTTTGAGCTATACTCCAATTACGAATCTCCTCGGTCATTGAATCGCCCTGTATACTATGATGAAGTAGGAAGCGCATTTCGGTTGCAATCTTCCGGCTTTTATATCTCACTCCCATCTCAAAGGTACAATCGAAGTTTTGAGACGAATCATCCAAGATGCTGACGATTGCATCATTGATTCGAGTTTTGTTTCTGTAAAATAGATGATCAGTAAGATATTTTGCGGCAGACAATAGAGGACTTACAGCTGAACGTCTTTTGAATTCATCACTTCGATCTCAATAAGCCCTGTAATTGTTGATGTAACACTGATCTTAAGAACATGCTTCATGAACAGTAGACCTTCTTTCTCAAAATCTTCAGCGAACTTCTCCAGCACATGAGCCATCTCCGAGACTGTAATCTTACGATCGGATATTCCGCTCGATTTTGCTTGGTCTTCGGTGCGCAGAGGAAGCCGGATGATGGTGCCAGGGAAAGGTTTATCTAGATCATCCATAATCGACTGGTACACAGCCATATGAGATTTGACTTGGGCCCTCTCAGAGTACTTTACAAAGTTATAACCGTTCCCACCGTTGGACCAAGCATGGTGAGGGTCCAAAATTTGCAGGCGATGTCCTGATACGATGGATGGAGAGTCTGTCCAATTATAAACCTGCTTGCTGTTAGTTACTGAACAGCCAAAAACTTTCATCATACATACAGAATTAAAACCTCGACCGAATTTCCCTGTGGTTGAGCCATCTTCCATCTTCAGCGAGTTTCCCACTTGCGACAGACTCTGAAAATGCTCTTTTTTGAATTCGGCATTGTTATAAGCAAGAAGTGAAGGTCCTTGATATTGCGCAAGCTCAGGAGGAAGATTCTCCGTGTAGTAGCTATTGTCATCGAGAATAAATTTCTGCAAGCTGGGTTAGAGGAAAGCGATCTAAGAATTCTCGAACGAGAAAGGCATGTATACATACTACTTCAGTCGCGGTAGCATCATCGGCATTTTGTAAGAGCTCTCTGAGAACAGAACCCCCAGCAGGATAATCGCGACATATATTCTTAAGGGCGTTTAATATTGTTTGGACCTGGGGCAAGTCGAATTCCGGAGGGATATCCATCTTGGAAGCTGTTGCGATGGCAAATCATTTGGTCTTCATGAAGTTTGAATATTGGAGAGGAGAGGAGAAGAGGAAGTGGAGGTGAGGGGAAGAAATGGGCGGAGTAAGGTAGCAGGTTGCTGGAAAAGGAAGAAGGTGAAGGTGTCGCGGTCAAAGGTCAAAGAAAATGAGCAAAACAAAGGCGAATTGTTTGTATGGAAGAAGGCCGATTCGGACGGAATCTAGTGAATAGGTAAATCAAGATTAAAATGCCCAGTAATTGAAATGAAGAGGAAAAAAATTATTATTATGATAATTTAATCAACAAATATAACCTTGAGATACAGTGAATACTTCTTTGATGCAAAACAAGGCTGAGATGAAATAACCTTGGAAGCTTCCGAATCTGCAAGCTCCAAGGTAGTCGACGAAGTTTTGTATTGGATATTCGAATAGATATGGATCTGTAGGAGGAGTTGGTATTGGCTTTATCTTTTTGAATTAAAATCTTCCATACGGCATTCTTAACCTCTTGATAAAACCGCATTATAACTTTCTCCAGACATAAATAAATGTACTCGCATTGGCTATTTGACCATTGGGAGGGTATACTATGCCGTCGGTCAATCAAGACTAACAAACACCTTGAGCATCCAGGGCCAGTCTGCGGTTGATCGCTGGTGACGTTACTGAGATGGAGAGAGCTGTTACAAGTAAAGCAGCTTCTAGTATCAGTTGATTGTCCGAAATCTCAATGAGAAATTATGATATCCAAGCGAATTGGAGAGACCACTATAGAGAACACGTTACCTAGGTAATCTGTTATTCTTGCTTAATCTACAAATAAAAGGAGCCTCTCGTGTAGATATTTTTAATCGAGAAGGCGTGCCGAACGGCAATGGTCTCTGTGAATAATTCCACTTTGAGGAAGCTGGATGCCGGAGAAGGGAAACTAATCGTCCTAACTCATCGTCCTCAAGCCATAGCTCTGTCATCCACCTCCCAAATATCGTTCCACATCGTCATTGCTATAAAACATCTCCCTCAACTTCTCCCCCTTCCTCCTATCCTTTTCGTGTAACTTCCTAACCTTCCCAGCATCAAGCTTTTGTATTTTAACCTTCTTTCTGATCTCACCCTCCTTTGGCAACACTACACCGATACCCAGCTTGTCATCCTTTGGTTTGATCTTGATTGGAAACTGCATACCTTGACCCGATGCACCAAGTCCAAGACGAGAATCGGGATCCCAACCGTATGATGAAAGATATGTGAGGCCTTTTCTATTTCGGTCGACATGTGAAGGGGGATGTGAATGGTTTAGACATACTTGATGTGCCAGAGATGCTTCATGGGGTCGTGATTTGGTAGATGGTGTAGAATTTGATGTATCTGATAAGTCTGTCCCATCCTGGTTCATGATCGCCTCGGGACCTGTGGATAGTGGTAGCTTACAGACTTCACACACTTCTGAATCTTCTGAAGGCATAGAGTTCTCGAATGACGAAGTACTTTCAGGGGCTGGTGGATCTTTCGGAAGAACGAGTTTGAGATATAAGTCACTTATAGACTTCGCAGAACTTGGAGATGGCGTAGGTTGAGTTGTGGAGGATGATGTTGATGGAACAAACTGGACGCGTTTTCTCTTGATACCAGCTCCAAAAACTCTCTGGTCCTGCAATGGGATCTCGTAAGTATCTTCGTCTGACATGTTATCCATCCAAGACTGGTAGATTGAATTCTTGTGTTAGTGGTAGCAAAAGTTCATATCGCAGAAAGCTTCGAGATGTACCTAGGTAGGGCTGATTAGCCACAATGAAGCTAGCATAGCTTACGCCACAAGCGCCACAGAAGCTTCGTCAGCCCCAATTTTTATCCATTAGAACAAATATGGAATTTTGTTGTCTTCTCACTTCATCCAATTTGACTCGAACAATTTGCTTGTGCTCTCTTCCCTTTTCGTCGTTTTTGTTTTAGGCGGTCATAATGTCATACTGAGTGAATATCTTACAATAACTTCAACGACAGCTCCAATCATCTACATCCGCAGCGATGCCTGTTGATTTCTTAGCAAATGTTGTATGGGGGAAGGTTACCTGGCTACCTAGTCTTTGGACTGTGGCCAAGGTGGTGCCAATTGTCCTCGTCATTGTCGTGGTAAAACTCTTCTCTGCGGGAGTGAAAAACACATCGGATAGGAAGATGCATGGGAAAGTGGTTCTAGTGACAGGAGGGACGTCTGGGATAGGAGCAGCAGCAGTTCTCGAACTAGCATCACGAGGAGCACAGATAGTTCTCCTTACACGCCAATCTCCATCGGATATGTTTCTTGTCGACTACATCGAGGATCTGCGAGAGAGATCTGGAAACGAATTGATTTACGCCGAGCAAGTCGACCTGTCATCTTTATATAGCGTTCGAAAGTTTGCTACGAAATGGATCAATAATGCACCCCCACGACGACTGGATATGATCTTACTATGCGCTGCTACACTCACTCCTCCTGGTAAGCCTCGTGTTACAACGGAAGAGGGTATCGAAGAAACCTGGATGGTTAATTACTTGGCAAATTTCCACCTTTTAAGTATTCTCAGTCCTGCGATTCGCGCTCAACCACCAGATCGAGATGTGCGAATCATATTTACAACCTGTTCGTCTTATGTTAAAAGTCCTACTGTTGGAGATGGCAGTGACGCGATCAAGAAGAAGGATTGGAGCCCCTCTGCTGCATACGCCAGGAGTAAAATGGCATTAATGATATTTGGACAAGCTTTCCAGAAGCACCTTGAGTCGTACAAACGGCCTGATGAAGCAATAATGAACGCACGCGTGATATTTGTGGACCCGGGGTATTGTCGCACACCAGGGTTCAGAAGATGGTTTTCACGGGGTACATTGTGGGGATTGGCATTATATGTCATGCTATGGCAAAATGTTTGGCTTCTTTTGAAGAGCTCCCAGGGAGGTGCGCAGGGTATCTCTTATGCCGCTATGGAAGCAACATTAGGAAGAGGAGCTGGTGGAAAACTCATTAAAGAGTGCAGTGAAATCGACTTTGCTACATCTGATATCAAGGATGAGAAAATCGCAAAGAAGTTGTGGGAGGGTAGTGAGAAGTTGATCGAAAGAGTCGAGAGGGAAGAAGCTGTCAAAAGAGCCTTGAAGAAGAAAGAAGAGGAGGCTGCTCAGAAGGCAAATGGAACAAGTGAGAAACCATCCGACAGCTCCGAGACCACAGGAAAAGCGTCCGAGAATTCTAAAGGTAAATCTCGAAAGCAACGTAAGGCGAAATGAGACGTAGGGATAGGAATATCATGTAGCATTGCGACGGAGTTTCTTATAAAACTTTCGGATACCAGAGGCCCAATACAGCAACTTCGCGTGAAGTTCGATAACTCTCACTTCGTCTCATCCTCATACTTTACATTATATCTTTGGCACCTGCGTGAAACAGGGCAACCCCTCACCATTCTTAAGTGATAAATCATATTTAACATGCTAATACTCCATGGTCAGGTTTCCCACTGACCAGCGTGTGTTGTTATGCATCATCTCAATTACTTTTTAGGCATGTGGGATTTGTTCCTCTTTCCTATTTCTATAAAGAAGAATCTCACCCTCGAATATATCAAAGTATCTTGTGCATCCAGGGAGCATCAGTTTCATATGGTGGTACCTCGATTTTGGAAATGATCTTCCTACATCTAATTGTCGGTTTGATATATCAGATGAGAATAACTCGTTATCTCAGTTTACTTTGTGTATTGAGTGGCGCCACTTTATCAAAAGCAGACTGTTTATTCGTTACCTAGGTACCTATCGGTTTATGGAGATGCTTTGGTTCATCAAAAAGCAAAGGAGCGGCGTACAAAGTTCCAAGGTACTGTATTAGTCGAATGATCTGTTTCGCCTAATGCGTAACAGTGTAGCAATATCTAACAACCAGGTCGTGATTTATGCCAAGCTTGGGAACCACGGAATATCAGCCAACATGAAAGAAAACGTGGAAAATCTTCACTTAAGGTGGAAAACATGATGTCGAAGGGGGCCTATTCTGCGACATATATCCATAGCCTCATGGAGGCCATATCACCTATTATCCACAGCGGAAGCGAGTAATAACGCGATGGCGTTTCGTTACTTCACAAAATACCCTGGAGTCCTGCGGGCCATAACGCAGATGGAATAGCAGATTCTCGATTTGATGGTTCGTCCTGCAGACTGTACCCGCGGTTATTGTGGCTCTCACGAATCATATTGTCCTCATTTACGGTAGTATTACCTCCTCGGCCGTGTGGATTCTTCTTGGCAATTGCTTGCTTGCGGAACATATGCAAGATGATATCAGAAACTTTGGGTGACCGAAAATCTCTGATAAATTGTTGTGGGCCTTCGATAAGCTTAATTGTCTTGGACACTCGCTAGCCGAATATCCTATTCAGGGGTGGATGTGAGGCTCATGCAAACTGTACCATTTACGTTTGTGAAGGAGTCTTTCTAAACTTATAGGCCAATGTGAAGAGCCACGAAAGAGTCACGAAAGTCCATTCATGCATTAGTACTCAACTTTCGGTACAAAGCGCTTATCCCCGATACATACTGCGCAGAGACACTAGCATGACTCTGATCTCAAAATATGGTCACATGATCATGATAGATCAGATAAGTTCATGTGGATCAGCGTTCAACCTTCTAAAGGGGGGAGGGACCGCAATGCCGCCGAAACTACCCGGAGACGATACATACACCATCATCCACCAGGAACCACAGGAATGCAACACCTCCACAACTTGCAACTTTTTGAGGTCTGATATCATATTTCCGGTTTTTACAACCACATCCGTTTGTGCATACTTGAATCTACCCATAGTTCTTGGAGACTCGGACAATTTAGGGTCCACCGAGGAGAAAATTCATCATGAATATCCATTGTTTATTTTATCTTTTATGGACCTCTCCATACCTACTCGAGGAGAGAAAGTGCTCCCCAGACCCCATATAGAACCCCCATCTCCCATCTCATAGATGAATTCTTCATACAGAACAACTTGACAACCCATACAGAAGAGTATTGCAATTATGGGTTTACTCAGTCATACAGGTTTTCTTGGGAAGAAAGTGCAAGGTAAGGCTCTTGAGAGTCTTGTCTGTGCAACTGCTGCAAGTGGTTTCTTGCTTTTCGGATATGATCGTAAGTTGACGTCCCAGTTTATACCAGAAAACGAAACTAATTGGTTTGTTCAGAGGGCATCATGTCAGGAATCATTACGGAGGATAACTTCCTCACGTACTTTCCTCAAATGGAACCGCACAACAAATCCGGAGCAATTCAAGCACTGGTTGTTGCCATCTACGAAATTGGTTGTTTACTGGGATCTTTCTTTATTATTGGATATGGTGATAAACTCGGAAGAAGGAGGGCTGTGTTATTGGGAACTGTGATCATGTTGATCGGCACTGCGATTCAAGCTGCGAGTTTCGGAATGGCTCAATTGATCGTGGGAAGAATCGTTACGGGTGTGGGTAATGGAATGAATACTTCATCTATTCCAGTCTGGCAAAGTGAGATGGCACCACCTAAGATTCGAGGGTTTTTGGTCTTGTTTGAAGGTGCTTTGATCGCTGGAGGCAGTAAGTGCTAATTATTCCTTCTTTTGTACCAACATTGTCTAATTCGATATAGTTATGGTGTCTTACTGGCTCAACTATGGATTCTTCTTCGTCACCCAGTATGGTTCCTTCCAATGGCGGTTCCCAATCGCCTTCCAAGCATTCTTCGGAGTCATTCTGCTCATCGGTATCCTCGCATTACCTGAATCGCCCAAGTGGCTACTCAAGAAAGATAAAGACGAGCACGCGATCGAGATTCTTTGCCGCTTACAAAAATGCGAGAAAGATGACCCACGTATCACAGAGGAGGTTAGAGAATTGAAGAGGGTGACGGCGATAACAAAAGGTCAAAAATTGACTCTAAAGGAGTTCTATGGAAGTGGTCCCGAGATGAACAGATGGAGAGTTACTATTGCATATACCTCGCAACTTTTCCAGCAAATTGGAGGTACTAATCTTGTTACCTATTATGCTACGTAAGTTCATCGCTCCTCATCCTGAAATGATTCATTCGTAACTAACCCTCACCTACAGAACCGTCTTCGAAGATTCCCTCGGTTTCTCTCCCTCCCTCGCCCGTCTCC
Organism: Myriosclerotinia duriaeana; assembly: GCA_002162615.1. Taxonomy (NCBI): domain Eukaryota; kingdom Fungi; phylum Ascomycota; class Leotiomycetes; order Helotiales; family Sclerotiniaceae; genus Myriosclerotinia; species Myriosclerotinia duriaeana. The sequence goes on from NGKI01000021.1 coordinate 427,311, forward strand.
TGACCGCCTGCTACGGAACCCTCTACCTCGCGGCTGCTATCCTTGCCCTCTTCATCGTCGACCGATACGGTCGCCGCAAGATGATGATCATAGGTGCTCTAGGGATGGGTCTCTCTTCTATGGTCATCGGAGTCTGTCTCTCCCAAACAACCCCAGATTACAAAGCCCCCGGTTACGTCGCCACCGCATTCATCTTCATCTTTATTGCCTTCTTCGCCGTTGGATGGTTGGGCATAACATGGTTATACCCAGCTGAAGTAACACCCCTCCGTATCAGAGCCGAGGCAAATGGTCTCTCAACCTCTTTCAACTGGATCGGTAATTACATTGTCGTTCAATTGGCACCAATTATGATCTATAGCATTAGTTGGAAAACATACTTCGTATTCATGTGTGTCAACCTTGCATTCGTACCCATCATCTGGTACACCTTTGTTGAAACCAAAGGATACCCGCTCGAGAAACTCGACGAGATTTTCGAGGAAGCATATGAAAAAGGAGAGAATCCTGTTTGGACCGAACGCAGAATCAGAAAGAATGCAAAGGCATTGCGAAATGGGGGGAAGCATGCTGAAGAAGGTATTGCTACTGGAGCGGATGTTGGGGATGAGGAAAAACTCCGAAGGGAAAGTAGAAATGAAGATATGTTTGGTGCGGGACATCAACAGCATGCTCATGGGGTAGAGAGTGGAAGGACGAGTGGAAGCGATACGGTTATTGAGCAGAGGGAAAAGATGGAGGAGGAGATTGATAGGACGGATAGGTATCCTCTTGGTGGAAACTGAGTGATGCTTGCTTTTCATCGGACCATGGCTGTTAATCGCAGTTATGGAAATTGGGAAAAATGTTGGGCGCTTGGCGCTCATCTGTTGGTATAATATTTGGTGGACGAGGACGAGGGGAGAGATGTTTATGTTTTCTTGTTTTCTTGTTATGATATCCACCATACGATGCGATTAGGTTATATTTTAGATGATGCATATTAGATATAGATGATGAAGGAATGGGATAGCTTGGATAAAAGGAACATTATTTCGAAACAGGAATCTTACTAGTGACATATATGCACTGGGAACTTGGTAACCTGTTGCGTTATTTAAGGATTTAGTAATTCCACAACATGGCTCTCATGAGGTAGGTATCATCCACACCAATCGGCGTGGTCAATCCGACAGCGGCAAGTGCAGCACTACAAAGTATGGATGCGGGTACGGACAGAGGTAGGTAGGTGCTGAGGATCTTGATTGGACTCTAACTTTACCACTCTATGCGTATCGAAGCACTGTCTGACGACAATGATTTCCGTGGGTGGGAATGCCACATTCGAGGTCGTAGGTAGTACCAGACCAATACGGCGAATACAGCATTCAACTTGAACATTGTATGTAGAAGGGAATCATGATTCATGCAGTTGTTTCCTTCTCAGATGGTGAGGAATATCTAAGAATAACCTGTTGGTGTGGGATTTAGGTGTCGGCTGATCAATGGGATGGGTCAATGGTATGGGTCCCAATCAGCATCATTCCTTTACAAACTCAATTGCTCTTGCCGTTTGGGGACGTGAGTGTGAGTTGTGTCTGGTTTCGATTTTCGATTTCGATTTCGATGTACAATATGAAAGATATAATATGGATGACCTTGGGTGACTTAGGATAAGGACTAGGATGAGGACAACTGTAATCTTATCAATTAAGAGTTTGGATGTGTACTTTTCTTTGAATTGAATCATTCTCAAGTGGGTCGTTACCTTTCTACGTTCGAGTATGCTAGACTGGACATTTCCATCTCTTTGCTCCTTCCGTCTGCGGTTTTCCTTCACTTATTCCTGAACTAATGTTGCGGCCGCTGGTTTTCCCTTCCCTCTCCTTCCCTCATCTTTCCTCTTCTTGTTTACACGGTACGAGCATTGTTTGAACTTCATTCCTTTTAGATATTTGAATATTTGCAACTGTACAGATTATCCACATCATCAATATCAATTGCATTCAATATGAATACAGGAGACAACTCAGATCCACCGGACCAAGATTTTACGGAGAGAAGCCCTGGGGGAAATGTGTATGCTTCCCGGGCAACTTCAGCTTCATTAAACAATGATCTACCAACCAAACGCCCTCTAGAGTTTTCAGAGTTTTCAGCGTTTTCATATGTTCCTCGTCGCAAAAGAAAATATAAGAAATTCCCACAACGATACGCGCCCTGGCCTTCTCGTCAACAGTCGTCAACCTTTACTCACTCCATGAATCGCGAATCCGGGCCCGAGCCATTATACGGCATTGACATCACAGGCAAAGGCACTTCGAAGATTGCGAACGCGTTCTATAGAAATTCCTCAAATTATGCCGCGAATGCATTGACGGAATACAAGCCAACAATCATCATTGTTGAGGAGAGAGCATACATCGTATGTGCGCAAGCTCCTTCATCTCCCGCAACCAAGCAGGATAGGCGAGAGCGCCAAATGGCTTTGGAGATAATTGATGTGTGGGTCAGAAAAATCATGCGGCAACGACTATGGCTTGTAGATCTGGGTAGATTCATAAAGAAACTCCAGTCAGGAGGTGAATTGAGCTTGAAGGAGCTCCATGCAGCTGCTGAAAAAGAGCCTCTTTCAATTCATCGGGAAGAGTTCAGTTTGGTTCCAGGAGGTATAGCGGTCTTGCAGCAGACATCTTCGACTCAGATGAAAGAAGACCCATCTAGAGAATTTGTTACGGACTCCTCGAGTTGGCCCCTATCGTGGCCCCCATATGAAATCGAAATCACAAATCTCATGCTCCGGGACATCCTCAATCCTAGGGCCAGTCGCAGAAATGGCTTTGCCAAAGCCCAAGATTGCATGGGAGTCTCCCTGACATACAGGACTAGGGGCGCGGTTAAAAGAAGGTGCTTGGGTCGAAAAGAGTTCATTGTCTGTAATCCATTTAGTCAACAAATGGTTGCCCAATACGACGAGACAAATCATGACAATTGTCGAAAGGCTTTTGACATACTCAAAGTATGGGTCGAAAAAATCAAGGCACCACAGGCAGAACGACAGCCCATTTATGATTTTCTCAAAGAGCTCTGCAAAATACATACCAGCACCATAATGAAGGAAATGAAAGTGGAGGATATGACAATGGAGGAACTCCATGGAGCCGCTCGAAAACAAGCTTCCTTGATTAATGCCCCACCGCGTGCTCCACGATTTGAATGTGACATCACAGGTATGAAACTTACTGATAAGTTCGTTAAACCCAGACAAAAGTATTTAGGGGTCGTTATGTACATTGATTGTGTGGAATTCGGTGGAGAGGTTATTGTATGTGAGCCAGCTATTAAGGTTACTGAGGAACACGTTACTGAGGAACACGTTACTGAGGAACACGTTACTGAGGAACACGTTACTGAGGAACACGTTACTGAGGAACACGTTACTGAGGAACACGTTACTGAGGAACACGTTACTGAGGAACACGTTACTGAGGGAGATGATACTGAGGGAGATGATACTGAGGGAGATGATACTGAGGGAGATGATACTGAGGAAGATGATACAGAGGAAGATGATACTGAGGAAGATGATACAGAGGAAGATGATACAGAGGAAGATGATACAGAGAAAGATAATACAGAGGAAGATATCACAGAGGCGCATAACCGGGATAAGTGTGCAAAGGTGTTGTACATGATCAGTGTCTGGGTTGACGGACTCAAGCTTTGTCGAGTGCCAAGGTGTCGGAGGGATGATGATCGAAAGCCCCTAGAGGGTTTTTTCTATGAGCTTGAGCGAATTACCCTGACATCAAAAAGATGCATTGTCAGTATCCATGCAGCCGCTCAAAAGGAAGCATCGTGGCAAAAAAAAGAGGAGTTGAGGGCTACTTCTTCTCAGTCTCGGGTAGAGAATGAGGTTAAACAGACGAAAAGAATAAAAACGTGAAAGAATGAAACAGGGACTAGATTGGTGTTAGATTAGTATTACAATTCATGTACCATTGACTGTCGGAGTGAAAATCGGAGATTGATTATAGTGATATGTATTGAACTTCACTAAAAGTATGTGAAGGCTTTTTAACGTCTCAAAATAGTTCAGATTTTCACTGTGAGCTTATGCAACATTTAGCTAGCTCACTGGCTAGTTGCTACGGGTTCGCAGCGCGGGATAGTTATCCACAGTTTATAAGACTTTTCTGTATCAGGTTTGAGATACTCGTATATAAACAATGAGTGTGCAGAATCAATGAATGCTGTGACAGTCGACTGCATACGATATGCGAAAAAAAAAGCATCCATACCAAAACACGAGCCGGAGAGATCGTTTGATTGTTATTCCGATGTTTGAATAAAAATTGACTTGAGAAAAGGGATTGTGCCACGTAAATGTTGGTATGATGTCCCTAAACTTTCGGACGCAAGTGCGATTGATAGGGAAACTGTCTCCATACATTGAATCAAGACATCGGATGCACACTTCATCGGTCGGTCAGGATAACCTTACCTAGGTAGGCATTGATGTTTTTGGACTATTCATAGTTCTTCGATTTGGTTCCTTTGCAGGATCCCGTTAGGTTTCCTTTTTATGAAATAGGAGGGTCTCGAAGAGAAGTTTAATAGTTTCTAGAGCGGTAGCTATCAAGATCCCGGACAAATGGACCGGGAAGGATGATCGAATTTTGTCTCTGGAGTCAATCTGCCATGTGGATCTTCCGTTCGGACGACTTCGCCCGCGATCTTACAGAGATAGGTATCGTATCCATTGGAAGTGGTTTCGAGAAGGGGCATTTTTCAACCCAATGTCACCCGTGACTTTCGATCCAGGATAGATGGAAAATCATCTGGTCCAATTCATCGGTTGTTCATGGACTGCAGTTTGCAAACTGGGATTCTTTCGAAGGGCAGCCAAGTGCAACTACATCGATGCGGTCGATAAGCAAAACGAACTCGGCCCAGCTTCTCAGGACAGTATGTCGGAAGCGGAAAAGCATCTATCTGGTGGATCAGAGTCTCTTAGTGCAGAGTATCAAGCCTCTGGAAGAGAGGTGATGGAGGATGTGGAACATAGATATCAAGGATGGACGAAGGAAGTCTCGTTGTGAATTCAAGCTCGGGAAAACTTGGGTGGCGGGCACTAATGTTTCTGGTCTCGAAAGTTGGTTGAGATGCTATGAGTTTCTTGAGCATCTGTTGCAGCTTCAGGAAAATGGTGTTCACATAGGAGTTTGAGGCGGGTATGCAAGCTTTTCATTTTTTTTAGCAGGAGTATCCAACTCGGAAGAGAATACCTGCCTAATCTTCCATTATGAATTTCAAAAATGCTTGGGCCACTTTGACACCATCATGATCCTTATTCACTCTGCCCATAGCATCCTTGAAAGTCTCATCGTCAAAAACACCCGAAGCATGTCTTGACTCCAAAAGTTCCCTCACTATCTCCTCTGTGAATTCCGGATGTCCTTGTACCGTGATTAATCTCCCTTTGATATGCATTCCCTGTGTTGCGCATTTATCCGTATATGCCAATTGTTCGACTTCCTTGGGATATTCATATACAATATCTTTATGCATTTGAAAAATGTTCTGCCAGACATTAGCCCCAACTCTTTGTTTCCCAAGATGGATAGATAGGAAGAACGCACCAAACTCTCCAACCCAAATATCTCCTTTCCTCTCTCCGTTAACTCAACAGGCGTAACACTAACCTCCCACCCCTTATCACTTCTATCAACCCTAACCCCCATCGCCCTCCCCACAATCTGATGTCCGAAGCAAACACCCACAATCCTCACCCTTTCCTGCGCCAAAACACTCTTTACAAAATCCACAAGTTTGAGGATCCAAGGATCGGAATCAAAAGATGTATGTCTGGATCCGGAAATTAGGATGGCGTCTATAGAGGCGAGAGAAGGATATTCTTGCGCGGTAACAACGTCGTATTTGGTTATTTGGAGAGAGTCAGAGGGGAGGGGGGGTGTGAGAGATGAGGCACCTCGCTGGAGGAGTGAGGTGAATACGCCGCCGTATCCGCCGTATTTGGAGTTGGTATTTTGGAGGGGAGTGTCGCATTCGAGGATTGCGATGCGGAGGGGTAGTTGAGGCATTGTGATTGTGGTTGTGGTTGTGGTTGTGGTGAGGAGTGTTGGGTGTTGGATGTTGAGGTATGGTGAAGAGCAAGATTGATTGGGATGATAGTGAGTGAGTGAGTGAGTGAGTGAATGAGTCTGTATGTGTGTGTGTGTGTGTGTGAGTGAGTGAAAGAGAGAGAGAGAGGTCTTCAATATATTTTATTAGTAAACAGTCCACGGGTATGAAAGATGAAATCCGATGAAGCTCTTATCGATAACGGTTAACGGCTAAGATATGGCCCGAATATTAACCGATAACCACCGATAACACAGCAGAAGAGGTTCGGAGCAGCTCTGCACGTTCTCGAGTCTGGAGTCTGGAGTTCTGCAATGAATCCATGTTTGCAGAAAGCCAGCTGACAACACAAGTCTCAACGCCCCTTCCATGTATGATGTTTGATAATTATTAACTGATCTCGAGTTGGTTAGTTGGTTGGTTGTATACAAAGAAACAGAAACAGAAACAGAAACTTCATACTAACTTTGAATACCAGCCAGGTACGATCATTATACGAGTACGAACGTGTAAGAAATGTCACGGTGGTTACGTTACGTTACATTCATCGCACATTCATCGCACACACACATTCATGAATAACCTACGAGTAATCAAAATCAATTTCCCACTCAATATATTCATCGGAGAATAAAGCTTCATCTCTGATAGGTCCCCCGTCACGAAGTTTCTTCATCCGTTGTGTTGTGTGCAATAATAATAATAATACTCGAGTATATACTCTACAGTTTTGTTTCTTCTTTCTTCTTTCTTCTAGGTGCATATGTTTGAAAGCGGGACTGACTCACTCCGATCCAAATCCCAAGTCACTCGGTCAATCCGGCTTATTACTTTTCCCATCGATATTGCGTTATAACTTACTTACCTATATGAAGGCCGGAGTTGTTGGTCACAAGCTATCTACCACCTATTTCCCCTCCCCTCTAACCTCTGGAGGAAAGTGGAGGAGTCTTTGGTCAGCCAGCAATTACCTTGCTGTAGGTCGTGGACGTTGCTGGGGAAAAAATCATTGATCAATTGGCGGTGCCTCCGACGTCGGATTTTGAGGCTTTATATATACACATATATATATATATGGTTGCTATTCTTTGATTGCTTGATTTGATTATTATATCTACCGGTCGGTTTTCATTCGACACCATGACGGAAAGTAATCATCAAGCTGGCATTCAAAACACCACAAACGATATCGCAACAGAGAATACACCACTTCTATTTCCTTTCAGAAATGATACACCAACAATTGAAGAAGTATTGGTAGATGACGATGGAGATTCCACCGGAACAGATATCGATCCTAATGAATTCGACCTCATGCTGTCGAGGACAACATCATTTACAGCCATAGGAATCGAAACCAATCCTCAAGAATCATCCATGCTTCGGAGTTCTCGGATTCATCATAGCAAGGGAGGATCTAGAAACTCTAGTCGTGTGAGCAACAGAAGGAAGTCCATCTCCGGTTCCATCAGGAGTATTCGAGAAACCATCGAAGACGATATAGAACCCAAATCACCCTTCTTAGGCGGTGTTGGCGTGAAGAGATTTTGGCTCATATTCGGAGGTGTTCTTTTAACATATACATTATCTTCTTTTGATTCTACCATCATGGTTTCGAGTCATCCGGTTATAACTTCATATTTCCATGCTTCTAATAGTGCATCATGGTTATCCACAGCATTTCTCCTCACATCCACAAGTTTCCAACCCATTTTCGGACGTTTGTCAGATGCGATGGGTAGAAAACCTCCCTATCTATTTTCAATGATTTTGTTCTTATTATCAACTATCTGGTGTGCTCTAGCGCAAAGCATGACGAGTTTTATTGTTGCCAGAGCGGTTTGTGGATTGGGTGCGGGAGGCGTCATGTCAATGGGGTCAATTATTACATCTGATTTGATCCCAATCGAGATTCGAGGCGCTTATCAATCGTATCTAAATATTGTTTTTGGGATTGGAGCGGCTTCAGGTGCGGCGTTGGGTGGTGCTATTGCGGACCATCTTGGATGGAGATGGGAATTTGGTGTTCAGGTTCCTGGCCTGATCATTTGTTTCATTGTTTCGTGCTTTGTTATCCCGAATGATTTGGGGTTGAATAGGGGGAAGAAAACTCTGAAGGAGGCTTTGAGTGTTTTCGATTATACGGGGTCGATATTACTTATGGCTACTATTACGTCTTTCATCCTCGCAATTGTAAGTGTCCCTCAAGAACACCTCAAGTTTCCCTATTTCGACTGTACAACATGTGTCTAACAACCCCCAGAATCTCGGTGGCAACATCTATCCTTGGACGCACCCCCTAATCCTCACCTGCATAATTCTCACCGCCATCGGCTTCCCGCTCTTCATCCTAACCGAATACCACGCCTCCCAACCTGTGATGCCTCTCTCTCTCATAAGCAACAACCCACGCTCCTCTCTCATTATAGCGAATGCCCTAGGTGCCCTCGTAATCAATACAATCCTCTTCAACATCCCCCTCTACTTCCAAGCCGTGCTCCTCGAATCCCCTACCGCATCTGGTCTCCGCTTAATCGTCCCCTCCATAGCCGCTAGCGCTTTCGGAACTCTAACCGGTTTCCTCATAACCTGGACCCGTAACCTCAAGATGCCTCTGTTTTTGGGTACCTTGCTTTACGTGATCGGAACCATCGGTTTAGTGGCTATGAATCGCGGATTACCAGACTGGGCATACGTACTCTTGTTAATCCCAACAAGCATAGGACAGGGGTTTCAAATGCCGGGAAGCTTTATGAGTGTGTTGGCCGTTAGTGAACAGGGGGAACAGGCAGTTGTTACGACGACGCTGATTTTATGGAGGAATATGGGACAGGTTTTGGGGGTTGCGGTTAGTTCGTTGATTGTACAGAATTCTCTGGTGGGATTTTTGAACAAAAATGTAGTGGGACCGGATAAGGAGAAGGTAAGAGTGCTTTTTGTTAATTTCTCAGCATTCCATCCCCCTTTTCCTCCCAACTCACGAATTCAAGCGATAAAATATCTAATAAACAACAAATAGGTCATAGAAGCAGTCCGCTCCTCAGTCCAAGCAGTAGCTGGATTAGAAAAACATTATAGAGATCAGGTGATAGATTCATATTCGGAAGCGTTGAGGGCGGCGTATGTTTTTGCTTTGGTGGTTAGTGTGGTTGCTTTTGCGTTGACGGTTGGGATTAGATTGCCGAGATTGGGGTTTAGAAAATGAGGGGTGTGAATGAGAGGGAAGTTATGGAGATGGGATGGGAGCGAAATAAAGAGGTAGGTGGATAGAGATAGGAGGAAGATAATATAATATCGGTAGGTGCAGACTACTTACTGTGAGGGGGTGGGAGGAGTGTGGATAAAATTGTATTTTCTTAGCAGGGTTGATGTTGACTTCAATTTGCACTGCTTTGATGGGATGGAATGATATGGGTTAGGGAGGAAAGGAAAAGTTTGGGCTGGGTTCAGATTTTAGGTACTTGAGCAAAGTATGAAAGAATATAATAAATAAATAACAAAAGAAAAAGAAAAGAAAAAACTCAATCATGATAAAGCGGAGAATAGGATAATATAGCCTTGATAATCTAATCATTGTTCTGGTTCGGGTGTGATAGTGAGACTCCAGGGCTACTACCTAGCTTTATACTATCTAGTTTGAGACCGGCATTGAGTTTAATAATGCAGGTGGTACTGGTGGAATTACTAATTAGTAGGGCTAGGATTAGTAGGGCTAGGATTAGGATTAGTAAAGGGGTATCGCTTAAGTTTTGAGTGGGTTAAATGGTTAGATGGTTAGATGGCTTTTGGATTGGGGGGAAGGGGGGATTGGGATGGAGATTTTTTTTGTTTCTATTTTTTTTTGGTTTATTAGGTGGATGGTTTATGGAATTTGTGGGTTTGAGAGGGAATATGGAGGGATATTAAGGGGGATTGAGAGAGGTTTTGATGGGCGGGAGAATTGGGGTTGAGGTTGTAGTTGGCTATGGATTTAATGGAAGATTTGGCTGGGGAAGGGGAAGGAGGTGAAGTGGGATAGGGGTATGTAGATTTGAAGGGGGGGGAGTGAATTTAAAGGTTTGAGGGTTTGATAGAGAAGGGGGTCAGGATGGGAAGAAAAAAGATGCAGGATTAAGATGTTGGGATTGGGGTCATAATCTGGGTAATTTTTCTTTTAAGGAATTGAGAGGGGGGGGTAGAAGTGGGGTTGTGGATAGGGATATGGATATGTAATAGGGATTTTGGAGGGGGCAAAGCGAGATGTATAGATTTGAAGGGGTGGAGAGGAGAGGAGAGGGGATTAGCAAAATTATTAGTTTTGCGGGGTGGTATGAATGGGATGGGATGAGTTGGGGTTAAATGCGATTGCAGCTGTTTAGTTGAAGTGCGGATATCGATTAGGATGGTTTTGGGGTGGTTTTGGTGTTGTCCACGGGTGTGTGTGTATGTATACGCGAAAATATCCAAGGGGTGTGAAGCTGAAGCGAGAAATTGAGGGGGTGGGATGGTGGGATGGTGTTTGGAGATGAGATGATGAACTGGAATGGTATTGGGCTTTGAAATCTTTGGGTTTGG
>NGKI01000021.1:438012-472756 GCA_002162615.1 Myriosclerotinia duriaeana
TATTGTAGCATTTTTCATTCATCTGGGAATGAAAAAACACCCGTGGACATTATAGATGTGCAATAAAGCCCTTTGGGGGATATGAAGCGAGTGTGTAAATGTGTAGATATGTGGATGTGTGAATGTGTGGATGGTGGATGGTGGATAGTGAATAGTGAATAGTGAATAGTAAATAATGAATAATGAATAGTGAACAATGAATTAAAAAAAAATATTTCGGGATATGGTTTTATGGGATGAGAAGCTTTTGAGTATTACATTCTGTTGGAGATGTTACTCCATATATATCTATATGAGCACTTGCCAACGATGTTGTAGGTATCCAATAAAGGTGTTGCGGGGAATGTGAAGGGATGGACGGGTTGCGATTTACGAGGACGAGTAGTAGATGGGGCGTAGGTCTTTGGAATTCAGATACTATTTCAAGGGACATGCGATATAGAAGGGAGACATATCGTCTTGAGATGTTCGCTAGAGCTGCAAATCTTGGTTTCATACGCATCAATCAAATTGCACCCGCTCCTTCAACAAAATTGTAATCTTACCGAAAACCACACCCTTCCTCAACTTTCTCACCGCCGGAATATAGAACCCCGCCATCTCAACAAGCACCACCCATCGAAATCACCCCCTTGGGCTTCTCCCTAAAAACCTTATCTTCCTCAAAATCCCTCCTCACGCTCTCCGCAACCTCATCATCAGTAAGAATATTCCAACCGGCTATCGCCATAGCTTTAGCCGTCACAATCGTGATATCATGAGCTTCTTTGGTAGCGGCTGCTTGCGTGAATTGGGGTGTGTGGTTAAATGCTGTATCGGAGATTCCGTACCAGCCATGGAAACCGGGGCATTCGTATGTCACATTGCCTAATATGGAAAAAAGCGATTAGGGAACAAGATCAGATGTTAGGGAATCCCGCAACTTACCCATATCTGTTGAACCAGGTGCGTTGTCGATGTGTTTAAAGTCACACGTAACGGGGTATTGAAGATGCGACATGGCTGCTGCATATTGACTGCAGATTGTCTTGTTGGGTCGTGTGTCGGCGTATGTGTTTATTCTGGCAATGTTAGTATATATCGTCTTCAAAGTTAAAGTGCAGATGTACTCTTCAAACTCGACGGTACAACCTGTTGCGATAGCAGCACCCTCAAAACATTTGATAGCTCTGGCTTTGAGTTCATCTGCTTCTTTGAGAGTAGCACTTCTGATATAATAAACTAATCCTGCACTGGCTGTGATAATATTTGGTCTTGTCCCACCGGATTCAATCACTCCCTTTTCATAAGGTTAGCTATATGTGGCTTCAAAATCGTCCCATATACTTACATTAATTCTTTCATATGGTTTTATTTGTTGTCTCAAGACGCTTATAGCATTGTAAGCGAGCACAACAGCATCAAGCGCATTAATACCTTCCCAAGGTGCCATAGCAGCATGGGATGGCTTTCCCGTATAATGAATCTTGAACTTGTGATTTGCCAATGTGGTGCTATATGCCGAGCCCACTTCGCCATGACTGGGATCCCTAATACACGGATGAACCATCAAGCAAGCATCGACATTTTTGTAGGCACCTGCATCGATGAGCTTCAATTTTCCTCCGCCTCCTTCCTCGGCTGGTGTCCCTAAGAGTCGAACTCGACCGGGAACATTCTGTTCTTTCAACGCAGAAGCCAGACCCAGGAAAGATGCAATTGAGGCCGTGGCAATTAAATTGTGGCCGCACGCGTGGCCAATGTCGGGCAGAGCATCATATTCCGCATTGTATACCACAAGGCGGCCTCCGCTACCATACTCGGCCGAGAAGGCGGTAGGAACATCATAAGCGCCAGTTGTGACAGAATACCCTAGCTCTTTGAGCATAGATGTAATGTTGTCATGTGCTCTTACTTCATTAAATCCAAGTTCCGGATTTTCGTGAATCTAAAGTTTGTGAGTTACCATAACGAATGTATATGGGAAGGAGTGTTACCTTTCGGTTGATCGCTTTCAAATTATCTTCGTAGCCATCGATAGCTTTTTGGATAGAAATTGCGTGCTCCATCTGTGGGGGAAGTTTATTTTTGACTTTGATAGTTGAGTATTGAGTGTGAAGGGAGGTCCTGTTGGGGGGAAATGGAGGGGTAGGAAGATAAAGGTATCTTTAGTAATAGGCCGGGTAGGGTTAGTAAGTTTTAGCTACTAGTAGAAAATCTACAAGATTTCCTGTCGATCCTTTTACTTTCATATCATCCAGATCGATTTCGAAGCAGAATTGATGGTATATAATCTATGATATGCTGTAATGTTTAATAACAGTGCCACAGAATGAATTATTTGACCTGGCATCATATAAAATCTGTCGAAACATCTGTTGATGCTCAGAAGACTTACCGGCTGGCGTAAGATGATAGATTTTCATTTTTAGATAATCTCTCTTTGTTCACGACTGGCGCAAGGACTACTTGTAGCGTTTAGCATCGGATACTGTGAGTACTCGTTGGCTTTTGAGGTAGCTCCGCTGCCTGTGGTTTTAGTTCGTTGTCAATTTTTGAAAGTTCGTTTTTCGTCCATATTTTGTCTATCATTGAGGCATCTTTTGGTCTTTGCGAGTTTAGTTTGAACAAAGTCAAGGGCTTGGATACATCTGTTCCGATTGGTGTAAACATGAGCGTGACTGCTATAGGCATGCTTACAACCCAAAATATCCTAGGACTGAAGTGAGGATCAAGGGAATTAGAAAATACCAGAACAACATGTCCCATGAGGCAAAGTTGCCACCCATTGAGCTTTAGTTGTGTTAGTACAGCTATAATACAAAAAGACAAACTGATAATATGGCTACACACAAATATAGGCACCAAGATGGTTGCCATTCTACAAACTTGGGTTGCGCTACTACTGTTATGCATGATCTCAAGTTGGTCTCTCATCGTTATCTCGAGAATTGTTTTCCCTCCCATGTGAAGTTTGAAGCAGCTTTCTCAGAGCTGTCACCGCCTGAAGTCGAACTTACGAGGCATTTGTTGCGTTCTAGCATAGGCAAATGATTCTGTGGGGGACAATGACGGCAGACTTCGCATTAGTTCTTTCTCTAGGATACCAATTTAGCAAGCGTCGTAGCTGAAATGTGCATGGCCCGTAGCTTTCTGTTATTATTTATCTTTCCTTCACCCTTCAATTACAAGCTTGGAATTCTACGATTAAGGGAGAGGTATTAATTGTTTCGTTGGAAATTAATATTCATACAGGATTTGCCAATAGTTCGAGATCTGGCTCTTGTCCTCCATAATCTTCAATTTAATCTAATATCATTTTGTAGAGCCAGGGGTCAGCAGCCAATTGCTTAGCCGATTTTCTGTCTTCCGGTCGCCACTGAAGCATACCACGCATCAAGTTCAAAAACATCTCCTTATTTTTACCCTTAAGACGTAGTTCGGTTTTCTCCAATTCCAAATCTTTCGCAATAGGCATCTCAGCTATCCATTTACCTATACAAACACGAATTTAGTTTTTGCTCTCAGATACAACTTTCTTTCGAGTTACGCACCTTGTTTGTCAAAAAACTCCGAAACTCGTACCCCTCTTTCAAGCAAATCCAAGGGTGGGGGGCCCAACATTCCGATGACCTCTGCTAGATGAGCACGAGTAGAGTAGCCCTCTCCATCGGAATCTTCACCATGGAACATATGTTTGCCCTCAAACAAATCCCAAATCATCACGCCTACATTCCATATATCAACAGGATAACTCCAAGCAGCTGCTATCATGACTTCAGGTGCCTATGGGAAATTAGTATACATTTACAGAGCTGGAAGCTGTTGGCAAGCTCGTGGGAACTGATTTGTTGGCATGCAAATTAGTTAGTTCATACTAACCCTATAAAATGAAGGTCCTGCTTCATGATTCCTTTTTGAATCACCTCGAACAGCTGAGCCGAAGTCGCCCAAAACCGAATCGCCGAAGATTCTTGGGACATCGAACGTCCGTGAAGCATATACAGTCACACCGTCGACCAGTTTGCGAGGTGAGGGATTTTCTAGTTCTGCTTCTGTAAAGGCATCGAGGATGGACTTGTCCTCGATATCATTTAGAATATTATCTGGCTTGATGTCTGTAAGATTTGATCAATATTTTATAATATGCTATACAAGACAAGAAGAGAAAATAAATTTCCCGTACCGGTATGAACAAGTTGACATTCAGTATGCAAGTAATCCAAAGCCATGAACAGCTGGCGCAGTGCGCCCTTCAGAATTTTCTCCGTGAAACAGCCATCGGGAAGGCGATATCTAAGTTCTCTGAAGCTCTCCCACATTGGTTTTTGAACAAGGCAGGCATGATCACCGCCTCTACGGACTATCGTGAACATCTCTATGGCTGTCCTAAGATGCAAATATCCAGGATGGGATTTGTTGCCTGTGCTTAGACGTTGATAGATCTGATACTCTTCTTCTGGGTCTCCGTCGCGGGTATAAATTTTCAGAGAAACGTATTCATGCGATCTAATTTGTTAGTACATGGATATAGGCTGTGAGATACGAAAGACGTACTGGAGGTCGCGAGCTAACCAAACTGTAGAGGTCACGCCGTACCCAAGCTTTCCAACGACTTGGTATTTATACTTAAACACATCACCAATATTCACAGGATAATACAGCCCCATTTTGAAGCCCTCAAGTTCTTCCTCGTCAAGTAGTAGGTCGTCGCTGATCAATTCAAACCCCGTCGTAGGGAAGTGTAGTGGGGACGATGGTGCTCTTGTGGTAGCTGCTCCGACCCATCTCAAAATCGATGCCATTGCTGATATGTTGTGCTGTGATATGATCTTTTTTATCTTTTAATGAAAAATAAAAAAGTTGCAGAACAGAAGAAGTTTAAAAGTGTTGACCGAGATGGGGAACCCTTTGTGATCAGTGATGGGAATGCAAGTGCAAGATACAAGTACGCGCTGTGCAGGCAGGAATTAGGGTTTCGATATATCGGACCCTGCGACGAAATGCAGGGCATCGGATCTACGCAACCTTAAGCTAAGTTATATGCTTTATTTTCAGTTATTTAAGGAATCAATTTCTTTGTATGAAGATTATTTTATCACGTGATATATAAGTTTAACAAAGAAAGCCTCCGAAACAATCGCGAGTATAGCACGCCTACGATACTAACTGGGATACAGGCGACTAGAGACGTGCCATTGATAGTGCAATGTCACGACTTCTTTCACTTGTATCGTTATGGTGATTTCAGTGTACCTGGAAAAGCTTAGTATAGGTCACGTGATGCCAATTCAATTAGATATAGGCTCGTAGGAGTTTTGATTTAAACTTGAAAAAATGTTTTCACTACCAAAAGCCATCTAATAATTGTTCTGTTTTACATGTTGTTCATTTTAATATCGTCCTGTTGTTTCCATCCCGGCATACTATTCCTATCTTGTTCACACCATCGAGGTAAAAAGATTGGCGAGCGCCTCTTATGATTGGCTCGTCGAGACGACCAGCCGCATCTGGACCTGTGATGCCATACCACCCAATAATTTCAGCCCTTCTCTCAACCTTACTTCATCAGCTCAACTCAGCCCTCAGCCATCATGATCCTGATTTTGGCACGTAAAGGTCCTAGATTTATTGTTAAAAATCCCCAAAGATGGGATGATTTTCCAAAGAAACTTCCCAGAATCGTTTGGGAACTTCAGGTAAACTTGGCTCCCGCCTAGAACTTTCGAGACGCATAGTCCACTATGACACAGCCTAGGAAAGGCCTCAGAAATAATACAGGTGGGTAATCTCTTTGATAGGAAGTGATGATCTGATCAGATATAGGATGTATGACTTGCAGACGTGCTAGAGTTAAATGCGATGAGACACATCCGATATGCGAAAGGTGTAATCGTCTAGGACTAGACTGTTATTATCAGCCATTCACAGCTCGAAATGAAAGGGTACGACAAAATCGAGAAGCGAGAGAGCGTATGACGCCCGTTCATATTATCTCAAGAACTTCTGAACTGTTACCATTCTCAACTCCAGTTATTCCCGACGAACTTCTCCATGCTGTTGTGGATGAAGGATTCCCTGAAATGTGGAGCATGCATAACTGGCCGCCTACTATGGAGCACGGATTTATTCTACCAGAAGGATCATTTAATCCGGAAGCGTTCGACGATCTATCTTCAGGCCACGGGAACCCTAGAACTTACAAACATTCCTCGCCTTTCCAACCTTTGAGAGCTATTGACCTTGTGGGTCGAGATAATGTTATATTTCAGGATAACTATTATACCCAAGGATGCGTCACATTTCACTTCCCAAGCCTACGTGGTTCAAATCCCTTGAAACTTTCATCGTCAGAACAACTGGCCGTACAGCACTACAAACAGACGCTATCGTTAAAATTCACAACTAAAGATCCCAAATGGTCCATCCAACAAATTTACATTTGTCTTGGAGCACAAGATCCTCTGATCATGCACTTACTGCTCGCCATATCCTTCCGTGATTTGTTCTTCCAAAACAAAGAGAACAATGAACTTCACGAACTCGCACAGAAGAATTTTAGAGCTGGAATTGGACGTTTACTCACAGCTATATCTGAGGAAGAGTCGCCGCACCATTTGAGTATTATGGCAGCTTTCTGGTTTCTCTATATGCTTGGATCAAGTCATTTACATGCCGGAGTCGGTACGATGATGCTATTGAGCCGGGTTGTGTGTGAGTATGTCCAAAAGCACGTTGCAGGTATTTTAGATATAGACCCGCTGAAAAGGCGGCATGCGGATCCCCAATTATCTTTTCACTTTCGTGATTAATCCTTGCTCGCCAGAGTCACAATTTGGATGTTTTACGCCGATGTTGGGGTTTGTTTCTGCTACCGTGGAGGAAGGAGACCTTGCCAGGTATCTTTGTACCGACACTAAGAACATATCTAAAATAGTCGACATGGGGCACTCTGTTCTTGCTTTGAACTTTGACCAGGATTATCCACCAGATCAAGCCGCGGACGATGATCAGAATGTTGAAGTACTAGATCTATTGTGGAAGTCGGCAGTAATGTGCCAGACGATAAACGATCTTGACCAACGTCCACCATCGGGGGAGATCGAACAACAATTTTGTGAACTAGAGCACACATACAGCTTCATATTCCATCTCGCTGTACTGGATCTAGAAACCCGTCCAAGATATCTGGTCAATGCCGATTGGATCCTCAGTTATTTCTACGCCATTCGAATCTACCACTTCCGATATACCACGCAAAACGAAGATTGTAACACGAGACCAAAAGTTGTCAAGCGAGCTCTCAAGTCACTCTTGGACATTGCTCAACGCATATTTACAAAGGGGGACGAAGAGCATTATGAAAGACTCCATTGGCCATTATTCATGGCAGGAATCGAAACTTCGGATAATATACACCGAGAGTGGATAATGGAGAAGTTCTCGTGTGGAAAGTTCAGGACGGTGTTGGAAAAGGTGTTGAGCATTCAACAGCTGAGTGGGATACGGGTTCATATGTCTTTGATTCGCGAGATGTGTTTTAAGGAGGGAGATGCTCCACGAGTTACTTTTCTTGGTTTTTGATACTTGCACTGTTCGTTTTGTATTGCTGGCGCCGGGCATTCTATATTCAATTGTGAATCTGGGCTATGGAATCCTTGTTGGTAGAGGTTTGAGTAATTTCCTTGAGGCGCCTGTGCGTGGTGTTGGACTGGCTTGCTAAGAGTAATAAATGTTGTGACTTCTCACATAATGCTTTTTAGAATCCACCCGGATTTTTATCTTCTTTCAAGTCTCTTACTCTTACTGGTTGGAGCTTTTTAAGTTCAGGTGTATCACAGCGCCGGTAATCCATCATCCCCCCCTAAGCCAATTACAACCTCTCCAATCTCCCCTTGATAGCCTCCACCCACGAGGTACCAGCGCCACCTCCCGATCCAACAACTTCATAATAAATCCCACCTTCTTCCACCTCAGCTCACCCGGGACCTTGTAAACACCTGCCTCCCTTCCCATTCCTCTTGCTTTTCCGTTCGTGTACGTAAGTATACGTCCAATACTGTCTGTCCTTTGCATTAATAGCCTTTCTCTTTCTGTATTTCTTAACGGAACCTCTCGTTGAACTATTAGAATAACCCCCGAATAATGATATGGTCATTTTTATTCTTCTTCTTTACATCCCTATACTGGTTCCATGTTCAAGCTTTCAAAGGCTTCCCATATAGAAGAACTGTTCGATAACTTTTGGAAATCTGCAACCAGAAAACCCGACAGGAAAGTAAGATAGGCTGGTAGCATCAATTGTACAGATTGAAAACAGATAGTCGAGGGCACTCATCTAACATGTTGATGGCACTACCATTTAATACCCAGCTTGTCCAAGTCCGGAGGAGATACCGCCTCAATCTTCGCACTTCGAGACCCAGTTTCCAAACCCACGAATCTCCACACACATAATTCCCTTCCCCCCTTATCCTCGGAAAATACTCAATACCCAATCATCCACCACTCTATCCCCTCTCTAGCTTTTTTACACACTTAGACCCGCGTAAAACCTTCATTCTTCCATCCCTGAAACCTGAATTGCATATACATCACAGCCTGTTCCCGCGCCGCAACGCTCTTATCTAGAAGAAGTGTATGTGCTCCTTCAAGACTGTGAAGAGCATTTCCAAGGAGTTTGCCGCGTTTAATGAGTATATCATGAAAGTGACGCTGAGTAGAGTACCGGAAGTACTAAAGGTTATAGATTAATTCGGGTAGAATGTCTTTTCACTTTGTAGGTAAGTCCCGATGTTTTCGGGATGAGAATAAAGTTCATCAGGCACTTCGGACTACCAAGAAAGACTGGATATTATATTTGGAGCCAAATCTCGATTTTCGATCAACTGAGGGTCAAATCGATCCATAGAGTCCGCATTAGAGAATCTCTTTCTTTCTGGTATTACTATCATCTCAAGGATCCTTAGCTCAAGGCCCGAGCCATTCGACCATGGCCATGCAAAATCCTCTATGAGATGCGATGGCGCAATATCTGTGATTCTCAAAGTATATATCTCCATGTTCATCTCGACAGGTTTATCGACCGTAAAGTTCATCATAGAGGAGAGAACTGCATGGCGAACTGAATACGGGTTCGAGACTTGATTCCTTCTTTGAACCGCTAAGGGATCCCGACCGCCATAATCTGATGTCGAAAAAGATCATCCTGTCGCTGGATTTCCAGTTGGATGAAGTTAGAGCCATTTTCCGACCAGCCGCAACGAAACGACAGCTTATACCTGGTCTGCCGAAGTCCGAATAATAGGCGTTGCGTAAGGTATCCTCCAAGAACCAGTTTGACTATTTCCCGTTGCAACATCTAATTCCTCGAAACCAACTGCGATGATGTATTCAGCAAGTGGTAGAATGTCAAGAAGATTAGAACTGTCGATATTGTTCGAGATTCCCCGTAATCGAAATCCTCATGGGATTTGTTAAACAAGCCTATGTCAATGGTGCCGAAAGCCAAGCTCACCACAAAATTGTAGATATAGGATTCTCTAAGCAGCTTGCAATCATTTCGAGATCGCATCGAGAACTCGTGGCGTATTGATGGTGAAAAAGTTGTCTGGAATTCGAACGAAATCTAGTGGTTAAGTAGCTTTTTTCAATAGTTGAGAATTTCCGTATTAGCAGGCAAACTTCCTTAGCTGATAAGAAAAGAAGTCGAAAGACATCCGAGGAAATGTCTTGAAAACTATGCAGAACTGATTCCCTTGAACATGCCTCTCCCAAAGCAAATATAATGGCACTACGGGGTTCCTTCAATTTGGAACATTTGAAACTCAATAAATTATGTATCCATTTGAAATTATTTGAAGAAAATCCGCAGGAATCGCATGAAAATTAAAACACAAAGGATGTTACACTACAATTCCGTCTTAACACCGCTGACAATCATATCTAACCAAGCCGCAAGTCTTCCAAAAAGTCAGCACTGAGTCCTCAGTTTTTTCGAAGGGAGAATCCAAAACGGCTTACCTATATCCCGCTCTCGCAACCTGTAGTTGAATTACAGGCACACACCCCTCATAATAATGACCACTCAACTCCTCCCCCTGCAGTGCCTCCGCTCCATCTGGCATGACCGTCGTACAAACAAAAGCATTCGAATCCCTAGCCCAGCCTAGAGCTGTTGTTAACGGATCATTTATATCCATGCCCTCCAGCCATGATTTCGCTTGGTATTGATATATTCCGGTTTTGATAGCTGTTGTTAACACGTTCGCCCAGTCTTGAGCATCGACAATGGAGTATCCCCCAACAAGCTTCTCGGGTATGGCGGTATCCCAGACAGAATGAAGGTTTGTGGGTTTACCAGTGAAGTTTACGTGGATATTGTTACCTCCAATTTCGATGTTCTCGGTGTGAAGGGGTTGGTGAATGTCTCCAACAA
This sequence comes from Myriosclerotinia duriaeana, assembly GCA_002162615.1. Taxonomy (NCBI): domain Eukaryota; kingdom Fungi; phylum Ascomycota; class Leotiomycetes; order Helotiales; family Sclerotiniaceae; genus Myriosclerotinia; species Myriosclerotinia duriaeana. The sequence goes on from NGKI01000021.1 coordinate 448,430, forward strand.
ACTAGATCTGTGATAAGTTACAGCAATACAATGGGGAGATGAATACCCACGTGAACGATAAACTATGTGTGTACATGTTAGTAGCGCTCCAAATAAGTTCAGATATTCATACCTTTGCAGCAATATATTTATCGTATCTCGCCACATTTGGATCCAGTAATTGACTCGTCTGATCTCTTAGTTAGCATCAAAGTTTATCCCATTCTATTCTCATGACCGAGAATGCCATCCTATATTGTTGCATCTTGTCATTCTCAAATTTGGAGAAATCCCTGACATCAGCAAAGACTCCCACTCTCCTGATATGAAATGCTAAGAGTCTTCTATAACATCCAGAATCTTTCACTCACAAAATTCAAGATAGCTCCCACCACACATCCCTCCTCCCCACAATCCCTCGCAAACTTAACTCCACAAGCTAGAAAGAGACCCAAACATCAGCAAGACTCCCATTAACTCCCATCATCCGCATGAACAAGACTACTAACATCTAGGCACATCGTCCAACGCATCAATGAAATGCCAGACCCCGGTACCTCTGCCCGCCTTCGTATACCTAAAACTATCCGCCCAGGTAGCCACGCCCGCCAAATAACTCTCCGACCGATTCCCCAACAGCGTCTGGAAATAATCTCTCGTGGAATCCGCTACAAAATTCGTCGCTACATATGCAACTGTTTGATGGCCTAGTGTTCCCCAAGCATGGGTCATAGGAACCAATCCTAGGCCTAGAAATGGGAGGTAGGTGGAGATCTTCATCGCGGATGCGTTTATGAATTGGTAGATGAGATGACGCAAAGGTTTGGATGATAGTTTGGATTCTCGAGATGATTTTGGATTCTTTTTGAATGGCGGATGTTGTTGTTTTGTGTTATGATATTGTATCAATGATTAGTCTTGTGATATGATGGATGGATGGATGATTGATGGATGCACTTGATCATTTATTGTCGTAGGGATTGGATTGGATTGGATGGGGTGGGAACTACTTATGTAGGTAAGCAGGGGGTAAACCCAATCACATTCTGCATCCGAGCTTCTGAGCTTATCCCGTGAGCTTTGAAATTAAGTAATTAAGTACTCACCGGGAGCTGAAACTTCAATATCTTGAAACCCTGGTGGGTAAGAAGAGCAAAGTGTCAAAGTAATTATTGTCAATGAAATCCACACCGACGTTCTTTATCTTTTCCTAATTATTCCATCACTAAACCTTCTCAAAGTTAAGAACGTATGAGTATGAAAAGTAAGACGAAGTAGTTTTGATTTTGTTAATAGATATCAAAATAGCAAATACAGAAAAACGCCGCGCCCCTATTTCCTACGAGAAGTCCTTGTGCTCAATCCTTCATTCAGCATGCCCCTATATCTTATCATTCATTTCGTAATATTTCCGCTCTTGTCATTCACCCTTTTCGCCTTAACATTGTCATTATCTCTTCTCGCTAAGCCAATGTGCATTCCATCATCCTCGGGTATTGGCATCGTCACTTGGGTCGATCTCTTGCTGGAAGGCCATTTCCTCAGGTCTTGGAAAACTCTCAAGCGGAACCTCTTCTTCAAATGAATTTTCGGAAGCAGTGGCCAAACGCTCGTGCATTTCATGGCCGTGCAATTCGTCGCCGTTCAATCCATCGCCGTACATTTGGTTAGATTCTTGATCAGTGACCGTAAAAGCATTCTCATCCGATTCGACACCATCAACGTGACCAGTTCTTTGTTCATATTCAGCAGCTAAAGCCGCAACAATATCTCTCCACTCTTGAATGCCCCCATGACATCTCCTCCATAAATCAAGCCATTCCCCAGGCTTTTCAGGATCCCGAATTGCTTCTTGCTCAACATCCGGATACGCAACCAACAAACAAGCTTTGACCGCCTCCGCAACTTCACCTTCCAATTTCACAGCAGGATCTTCTCGATCCATATCTTGAATCCAAGTGCGTAGTGTCTTTATGCAACCTTTTTGATGGCCCGTCTCGGCTACTCTTTGAAACATATATGTATACATATCTGCTGACTGTGGTTTGCCCTGACGAAGTGGCAATCTCCAAATGTCCCAGAAAGCTATCCAGTGTCCATTCCGTGCGTATAGGTGCATCAATCGCAGTCTAGAATTATCTGAGAGAGGAGTCAACTCAATATTCATCATTAGTGTATGAATTCGACGCTGAATTGGCGCCATTGCTTTTGTAGGTAATCCGAAAGAATCATTAATGGTTGCTTTGGGTTGAACAGTTTGGATATTGAGATCCAGGACTCGCTCTGTGGCTTCTTGTAAAGTCACGAACATTTCTTCTGTTAAAATCTTGTGGCCTCGTCTGTGCATGTTTGAAATGACCTTTAATGCGAGCCGGACATTAAGACGTGTAGGGCCATGTGTAGGATTATGATTTTTGTCCGTAATACCTCGAGAGGGTTCAAGTAGGATACGTATGATTTTGTGGTAATATTCATCAGTTAGATCACTTTCGTCAAATTTCTTTCTTCCAAATCTTCTAAACAAGTTCATTATATTCATGGCCTTGAACCACGGGTGGCCAATATCTCTGGCATAATTGAATAGCCAGAAGACGTAATCCCACTTAAAGGAAGCCGAGTGATTAGGTAGATTACCACCATTCACAGCATCTTTGAAGCATTTGAGGAAGGGAGTATCCCCATGGTAGCCCTGACCCAAATCGTATATCGCTCGTTCCGCTGAGACGTTTTCAAGATACGTCCTTAGCTGATATAACAAGAAATGCTGCCAATCCAGCTCCAAGTTACTAGCACTGAATTCCAATACATGGTTTTTTGCCTTTTCAAATTCACCAAGAGAAAAGTCGGAAAGTAAGGATTGCTGAAGCTCTGTTAGTTTACTGCTTTCATTCTGTCCGTCTTGTTGTGAGGATGAGATACCGTTTGGTTGCTGGTCTGTGGGTGCGTCTGATTTTCTTTGTGTTGAAGTATGAAACTGTCGAGTTTGTGGAATTTGAAAACCTCTAGACTTTATACTTGAGGCTGCTGTATGTTGGAAAGGTTGAGAAGTGAGCGTAGGTATGGGTTTCCCTGTCTCTACATCTTCAAATACCTCTGCATCTTCAACTTCAGACTGGCCAGATCTTCGCAAAATTCCACCCCATAGTCTCTCCAAGTCGATCTCTACTCTCTTCTCTTCAGTAAGCATCTGAACGACAATCCTAACGCCATCGGTTCGTCTCCCAAAACCAACAAAACCATCACCCTCAGGTACCGCATTCGCATGCGTATCTGGGCTCTCAACCACACCAATATCCACGCAAACCCAACCTGTTCTTATGCCATCATCACCATTGTCATCAGCCGCACTGCCTAAAAGCTTAGCTCTCCGTGATTTTCGTTTTAATTTCAATTTGAGCTCATTCCTTCCCAATAATCCATCTGCGCTTGGGCGTAACTTATATGTACTTCTCAGCCATCGACATAATCGATCCGCAGAGACGTGTAAATGTTTTTCACTCCGTGCGGTTCCAATAAGCATTATCAAATTTGCTCCCAGTGCAGGTGGAGGGTCAAGCTTTCGTAGATCTAGTAGTGTAAGATCATCCATACCTAGATCGACTGAAATCTGTTGTAGCATTGGTTCAAGGATTGGAGGTGGCAGCTCTGGTAGATCTGGAACTTTTTGACGTTCGGAAAGAGTTTTTGGTGTTGTTGGAGAGGTTTCGACTTGTAGATACCATGGCACAGCAGAAATTGAATTATAGACCTCCGCCTCAACTGCCTTGTCCTCATCCAAAAGCTCTCGGTCTTCTAGAATCTCCTCATATTGTGATACTTCATTTTCGATCACCTCCCTATTTGCCTTGATCTCATCCAAAAGCCCTCTATCTTCTAGATCATTCTCATCATGATGCTTGAAAGCTCCATCTTGTTCACTCGGTCGTGAATGAGACGAAGATTGGATTCGTTGCCTTTGAATTTTAGTGGCCTGAAATCTTCCAGCGGCTGGTATGGAACGAATTGGGAGTGATGTGACATTTCGTAATAAGGATAAACGACAAGATGCGCATCCCGTAGCTCTTATAACTTTACTGACGGCCATCTTGAGCAATTGATGACAGTGATAGAGGGCACCTGCAATGACAGAGATTGCATTGCATGCTGGTAGATTGAGGTTTTCTAGCGAGAGTGATAAGATGATCCCGCATTTCAGCCTTGTCTGGTGATTTAGTCATCAAGTACCTATCTAGCCCGGCTGCCCGGTAGCCCGGTGAACAAGGCTGATACGGCTAAATTACGGTGATTCTTGATTGGATCCTTATCTTCATCAATTCAGCACGCACGGAGGGAGAAAAAAAAAAGTCATATTTTTGCCTTTCACTCATATCCATTGCGACGGCCTTCAATTTCATAAAAAGCATTGTACATTCACATCTACATTTACTACTCGTGAATCGTACTGTACTGGCCTCGGGATTATGAACACATTCATTTACTCCTTCTACCTTTGAATACCTACCGTTTCTTGTTCTGATATCATTTTGATAATATCCAAGAATCCCCCCTCCTCGACCCTACTCTTCCACCCATCAAAAATGCTTGTACGAGCTGCAGGACGGAAAGCTCGTGGCAACTCCGTTGTTGACAGACTTAAACTTCAACAGACATACCTTCCATTTCTATATCCAACTATCAATTCGAACCAAGCTGGCCCGTACCAGAGGATTCATGTCGACTCTGGCTCTCAAGCGACTAGCCTGCGGAAAAGGCGAAATTCAAGAGAAACTTCTTCAAAACCTCCATCACGTTCATTGGCAACTGCGATAGATCAGTCGCTCGGGGAACTTCCTTTTGAAGGATTTCATAAACAACCATCGAACAGTTATGCATTGTTCCGGCTACCTCAACATCGAAATCCCATCGTAATCCCGGATGATGGCCTGGAAGCTCCCCAGAGACATCGACGCAGTGCGGAAGACTCTATTGGCGGTACGACTGAGGAGATCATAGCATTACTAGATGCTTGTTTAACGGTTGGAAGGATAGAGCGTGCAAGCGTGATATTCAAACGCATTGCACAAATGCCAGAGATCAGCCGGGCGGTGCTTTTACAATTACAAAACAAGTTCCTACGATCCGCAGTCCAGGAGATCATGATGAAACCTTCGGAACAAGCAACACAATTTTTACACAAGTGGTATGAACTCGAAGTACGAGACAAGGGTCTTACTCAAGATACCATGACCGTGGTATACATGCTGAAAGCTTCACTTCAAACGCCTCCAGGTCAACAACGCGATAGACTGGTATCAAGATATATGGAAATGATTTCAGGAGACAATGCTTTAGAAGTCCTAGCATCTCGGGTTTTGTCTGGGGAGGAATTGGATACGATTGTCAAGATTTGCCCCTCGTACAACTTCACAGCGGGGCTTGAAGCTGCTCGTAATAGTCTTGTCCCCAAGAAACCCGTAATACCCACAGTAAACCCTTCCGATGGTGTTTTACAGTACGCTGAAAATATGAACGCGCCTGTACCTGAAGTTCGCCAAACCAAGGTAAAGGGCTTCGGGCTGAAGTCATTGAGGAAATCACTGTCATTGTTTGCTTCTGTAGAAACTGAAGGTGTTGACATGTCAAACCTGTCCGAGGAGGACAATCATGCTTTACAGGCACAACTGGAAGAGGATGCCGTACAGGCTGCTATAGATCGTTGGAAGGACGAGAGCCAGAATATGGCGAAATTGGGATTGAATACAACACTACAATCGAGATCATTGGGGGCAAGAATGTGGAATTGGCATATAGCTCTGACAGAAACCTTGAAAGAAGAATTGAAAGCCATCGATGAGGCAGAGTCCAAGCAGAGTAGAACCGAGATAGATATTCTCAGATGCGAATATGGGCCCTTTTTACGCTACCTCCCACCTGAAAAGCTCGCAGCGCTGACAATTATAGCTCATATGAATGCTTTAACATCGTCAGGAATTGATAAAGGACTCACCTTATCATTTGCCATCTTGCAAATTGCCAAAAGTGTGGAGGACGAAAGCCTTTTTGAATCTCTTCAGCAAAATCAAAAGAAACCTCTCGGGCGCGACAGCGTAGTCGACAGAACTCGAATGCTCCGGCTACTCAAAGCAAAAGCCCGCGGCGCCGGCGAAGAACCAATAGATGTCCATGATCCTACATATATCTTGCCCGAAGCTGTTCTCAATGAGCAAATTCGTGTGAAGGAGTGGTCCATAGGGATCAGAGCCAAAGTTGGATCTTTCTTGTTGGAAACTTTACTGAAGATTGCCAAAGTTCCAGTCACGTTGACACACCCTGAAACTAACGAGGTCGTCACTCAAATTCAGCCTGCATTTTCTCACGCGCAGCAATACAGGTTGGGTAAGAAGCTTGGTGTTATCAATGCTAATAAAGTCATTGTCGAACAACTCAAACGCGAGCCTGTTCACAGTCTTCTTGCAAAACATCTTCCCATGCTTGTGAAGCCTTTACCGTGGACTGGCTTTAATGAGGGGGGCTTTCTTAAACATCCTGGAAGAGTTATGCGCGTCAAGCATGGCGATCAAGATCAAAGGAACTATGCGGATGCCGCTATTGATCAGGGGAATTTGGAAACGGTTTTCAAAGGCCTCAATATACTTGGAGAACAATCATGGAGAATCAATCAACCTGTTTTTGATGTCATGCTAGAGGCATGGAATTCAGGGGACGCAATTGCAAACCTTGCTCCGGAAAACCCCAAACTCGAATACCCCCCCGAACCCGAAACATCTTCTGACCCACTCGAACGCCGAAGATGGGTCACTGCCGTCAAGAAGATAGAGAACGCTAAAGCAGGGTTTCATTCTCAACGTTGTTTCCAAAACTTCCAATTAGAAATTGCTAGAGCTTTACGCGACAAAGTGTTTTACTTTCCACATAATGTGGACTTTCGTGGAAGAGCATATCCTCTTCCCCCATACCTCAATCACATGGGAGCCGATCATTGTCGAGGGCTTATGATGTTTGGAGTTGGTAAGGAACTTGGCCCTTCTGGTCTAAAGTGGCTCAAGGTTCACCTCGCCAATGTATACGGTTTCGACAAAGCAAGTCTCAAAGAAAGAGAAGAATTCACAAGCAAAAACATTGACGAGATATACGACTCAGCAACAAACCCATTGGGAGGCAAGCAATGGTGGCTGCAGGCCGAAGATCCGTGGCAATGCTTAGCAGCATGCATGGAATTCAAGAACGCTCTTGAATCAGGAGACCCAGCTAGCTTTGTCTCATATCTGCCCGTTCATCAGGACGGTACCTGCAATGGCCTTCAACATTACGCAGCCTTAGGTGGTGACGTATGGGGTGCCCAGCAGGTGAATCTCGAGCCTGGTGATCGCCCGGCGGATGTTTATACTGCAGTTGCAGATCTCGTAAAGGAGAGCATTGCAAAGGATTTGCTTGCCGACAATCCAAAAGCCAAAGTCTTGGATGGAAAAATAACTCGAAAGGTTGTCAAACAAACTGTTATGACTAACGTCTATGGCGTTACATACGTCGGAGCCAAAGCACAAGTTCGCAAACAACTCTTGGCAGCTCATAGGGACTTGCCAGATGATATTGATATCAATCCTGACAATCTAGCCTCTTATGTTGTCACCAAAATCTTTACCGCTCTTTCAACTATGTTCCGGGGGGCTCACGACATTCAGTACTGGCTCGGAGATTGCGCGGGTCGAATCTCGAATAGTTTAACACCTGAGCAAGTTGAACGCATAGTTGATCGTGGCTCTGTGCAGGAGAGCTCCACGGGACGTAAAAGAGCCGCAACTGATCTGGATGAGTTATCCCAATTCAAGTCTAGTGTAATCTGGACGACACCTTTGAATATGCCAGTGGTTCAACCTTATCGAACCCACAAATCACGGATAGTCCGCACCAACCTTCAAAATCTCAGCTTGACCGAACCGCATCGATCGGATCCTGTCGCCGGTCGGAAACAACTCCAAGGGTTTCCACCCAATTTTATCCATTCTCTTGACGCAACACATATGCTTCTCTCAGCAGTGAAATGTAATGAATTGAGTTTATCATTTGCTGCCGTTCACGATTCATTTTGGACACACGCAGCTGATATTGATTCCATGAATACAATTCTGAGAGATGCTTTCATCGAAATACATAGTGATGATATTATCGGACGTTTGGCAGCAGAAATGACTGCTCGGTACAAAGGTTACATGCATCTTGTGAGAGTCAGGCACGGAACAACAGCATTTAAAAAGATATCTGAATATCGCAAATCCCTTAAGCCATCCGAGAGATCGAAAAATGCCGAATTACTGAGGGAAATGAAGAGGCTGCGTCTTCTTCGTTCTTCTGATCCGAAAGAAATAAGCGAAGGGAAAGAGATGATCACATCCGCCAGCATTCACGAATCAATGACAGGAGAAGTCGAGCTTGATCCGGAATTGGATGTCAAGACTGTGGGCTTAGGAAACATGGTCAGCTCGAGGTCAGCTACAGAGCATGACACCGTCAGCACTTGGGATACTGGTGCTACAGAAGAAGCTTTGGAAGAAGCTTTTGAAGAAGCTTCAGAGGATAATCCAACGACTGAGCCAGAGGCCGTGGACGAAAATGAAGACCAAGCAGAACTGCCAAGAGCTGGTTTCGAAGGACAAATGAAGCCGAGGAGGCGGGTTAGCCGTAGTACTGCAGCTAAATACACCCAACATTTGATCTGGCTTCCATTGGAGTTCCCTCCCGTTCCTAAGAAGGTAAGCAAACTCCAAACTATAATGCTAGCTGAAGACTAACTGTAATACAGGGGGCTTTTGATGTGTCACGCCTTAAGCACAGTCAATACTTTTTCTCTTGATTGATGTAACGACTGAAATATTCCCTCTGGTTTGTGATTATTCGATTTGTTCTGGGGTTTCGGGTGTCGGCTACAATTGCGGTGAGGTGGGATACACATCTTGAATTGGGATCCTTGGTAAATTCTTTTATTTCGCATAGTGGGGGGGGCTGCATAGAAAAGGCGTTGAAGACTAATGAGAACTGTATAATGAACGTGTAAGCTAAAGATTATCCCTTCACATAAATGAATTATATAGAGCTAGCGCTCATTCGAAACAATTTTATAAATTTAAACCTATCACATTTATTATTAATGATTTGGTATTTGAAATTTGAAATTTGTTTACACTTTTATAGTTTGAATTTGAATCAATTAGACTGTGACTATTTGACCTACCTAGTATACAAAATCATAAATTGTACAGATGTAGAACGGATGTACTACGAACATAAATCGCCCCCCCCCCCTCCCCCAAATCCTGATAGTTACGTTACATGGAAGCTCGAACCGGAGAACCTAGGTACCTTGGTATGGAGGCTCAACCTGTCAAAGTTGTCATGCATAAAAGTTCTGGCCAGGGCACCTCCCTCTTCGGTGAACTGTTGGCAAAATGTTTATGATCTCGCCCTAGGTAGTATAAGTCTCATTTTTTTACATTCCTATGCGGCGATTGGATGAAAGAAGGAGAAGCGGCTGGAAACCCTTGTACTCTTTTAGATTTAAGCTTTTAAACCTAAAGTATAATAGATTAATCCCTCCAGCTATTAGTACCAACTCTATTCTTTAACGACTAGGTAGGTACTGTTCAGTCTGTTCTAGACGGCCGATCCATGGAGCGCCGACTATTAGTCTTTACTCTGTTTTTAACCTTAACTATATTATATTATTTCATATGAGAATGTTACTATATAGCTTCGACTTTAAATCTAATTTACAATGGATGTGATGGTTAAAACAGATGCAAATATTAAAGTGGCTGTACATCAGTCATTTATAGCCCCTATTTCCTACAAAGTAGCTCCTATACACCCTTGGAAGTCGGACTTCCTCGTCTATAGGAATTGGATAACGAATATGATGGCAACCTTTGAGAGTGAGATTTGTATTACACGAGGTAGTCGAATACGAGGATTATCGGGTAATACCCGTAAGCATTGTAAAGATCTTATGATACAAATGACCCAATTGTAAAAACTTTCTCAGCTGATTGTTCCGCTTAAGAAAAGCATGATATGTAAGTTTGTTGCCCCGTTGAGTTGGTGAATGTGGTGATCCATTCCGCACGTACCGAGGGATGATTGGCGGGAGGAACGAAGCTGATCATATATATATATATACCTATGGTCTTCTCCGCATTATGAATTCCTTCCTAAAGTCACTTCAAGACAATCAGTCTCGAATCCTTCTACACTTTCAAAAGTCCAAGACTAATTGTTCATCATGAATCATCTTTATACCTTTGGCATTCTTTTCTTGGGTGCAGTGTGAGTAACCCTTGAGTTCCTCTTCCCTTTTAGATGCACGAATACTTACATTGCCTTCAGTCAAACTGTCTACTGTCTCCCAGAAGCTCTTCGCCATCGTTCTGAAACATGTGCCCCAAGCTTGATAACAGCCACATATGTCAGTACCATCTCAACGGTCAAGACAGTTCCTCATTCTTGCTATACCCGCACAATCACCACCGTTCAAAGCTCTTTCCGTATGTTATTGTCTTTACCCTACATGAAATCAGTAAGCTCACAATATAATAGCTTGCTCGGACACAAAAACTTTCAACCCTGCCACCTGCGGGCCCGTTCCACTATGTATCCTTCTCTCTACCAGTAAGTTCCTCTACAGTCTTTGGTCCTATACGTATACTTATTGAGAGACAGCTACCATAACCGTCCCACCAAGTGACAGCTGCTGCAAAGCAACACCAACAATTACTGTCCCAGGTGCATGTGCATCATGCCAAAAGGGATGTGCTACGGACCTGACAACGGTGACCGTCACTTCAGGTGCAACGCCGCTATCTTACAATCCCGGAGGTCCTCAGTTGCCCGCGTCCAAGAGACAAGGAGGTCCGATCTCACCATGCACATCCACTCTTTCTCAGTTTAAGCAATTCACTCAAGGGCCTACGCAAACCATCTTCCCATCTACTGTGACGGCGACTAGTAGTTTGGACTGTGCAGGCTGCGGTGCTTTGAGTGTTAAGTATATTGGCGGTATTGGTCCCGTTGTGAAATTTACAACGACGGTAGAGGCAAGTGTGCCGACTACTACTACAGCTTTCGTTTGCTCCACAACAGCCACAACAACACTAGGATAGATTTTGGGCAGCTTTGAAATGTTTGGAATGATTCTTGATGAAAATTGGTTTTACTTTTGAGCCTAGGCTCACTGCTACACTCATTGTGCAAATAAGAGGGTGGAAAGAATTGATCGTACATTCATTTACGTACCGTCACTTTTTCAATTTAAGCTTCAGCCTCTTTGTCTTGGCAATGCAATGTTTCTTGGAAGGATTTGTCTGACATGATACATGATATTGATAACGTGAGCTTACTGGAATGTGGAATGTGAACCGATTGACTTATTAAATTGAACCGTTCAATAATCTCCTGGGCATTGAAATTTGAGATGAAATTATTAATAAGCCGCTGAAAGGTGGAATTCTCGAGCTGAACTTCTCAAGTAATACTATTCGGGCGTTGGCTCCTGGCCATTGCTGTCTGTGTGTGTCGTTCGATGTACAACGCATGAATGAGAATGTAAAGCTAACGTTATTTGAGGAATTCACTTCCTAACTCTAGAACAGATGAAGACACTAATCGACAACTACCTAGGTATACATTAGTTTGAATTCATGTTGGCGTATGAAAGTACTAAAGAATGGATACCAAAGGAACTTGGAAATACGAACTCGAGGCTGAGGATGAAGGATAATCATCACCACCGACGTCAAGCGTTTAAAATCACGTGATTTCCGTATAAATCTCGCGCTAGTGAATCGGCAAGGTCCCCAGATTTATTTCTCGCGACTTCAGCTTCCAGGCGCATCAACTTTAACCAGAGACAAAGGCAAAACAAGATTAATAACATCACGCGCCAATATGCCTGTCGTCAAAGGTGGAGTTTGGACCAATATCGAAGATGAAATTCTAAAAGCAAGTGTTTCGAAATATGGTTTGAATCAATGGGCTCGAGTATCCTCACTTCTGGCAAGAAAGACACCGAAGCAATGCAAAGCAAGATGGAGCGAATGGCTGGATCCAGGTATTCGAAAAATAGAATGGAGCAAGGAAGAAGATGAAAAGTTATTGCATCTGGCGAAATTAATGCCAACACAATGGCGGACAATTGCTCCTATTGTTGGACGAACAGCGACACAGTGCCTGGAGAGATATCAAAAATTACTCGATGAAGCGGAACAAAAGGAAGCTGGAGAGCTTGGACTTGGTGGACCTGATGGCGGAGAGACGAAAGCTCCATCTGCGGATGATGTGCGACGATTGCGACCTGGTGAAGTCGACCCCGATCCTGAATCAAAACCTGCCAGACCAGATACTGTGGATTTGGATGAAGACGAGAAGGAGATGTTGAGTGAAGCTCGTGCTCGTTTGGCAAACACACAGGGTAAGAAGGCAAAGAGGAAGGCCCGTGAACGTCAACTGGAGGAGTCGAGGAGGTTGGCCGTGTTACAGAAGCGCAGAGAGCTCAAAAATGCCGGCATCAATATCAAAGTCGTCAATCGAAAGAAGGGAATGATGGATTACAATGCCGACATACCGTTTGAAAAGGCGCCCGCTCCTGGATTTTACGATACTGGGGATGAATCTATACAAAATGAAAAGCAGAGAGCAGCTTTCGATCCACGAAAACAGCAACTCGCGATTAAGCGCAAAGGAGAACAAAATGACAATCCGGACCAAAAGCGACAAAAGAATGATAAAAATGCTCCATCGGCATCATATCAAGCGGCTATGAAGGCTGGACAGATGCAAAAGATCCGAGAGGCGGAACAAAGTAGTAAGAGACGGGCTTTGGTATTACCGGCACCTCAGGTTGGTGAAGGGGAGCTTGAAGAAATTGTTAAGATGGGGATGATTGGAGAGAGAGCAAACATAATGGCGAGATCGAGCGAGAACGATGCAACGAGAGGACTTGTTAATACATATTCAACCATCAATAGTGGGGCACCAATTCGAACGCCTCGAGCCCCAGCACAAGAGGACCATATCGCCAATGAAATTCGAAATATCAGAGCTCTTACCGAAACACAGTCATCGTTACTAGGCGGAGAAAATACACCTCTACATGAAGGATCTGGTAGCACTGGTTTTGATGGAGCTACTCCCCGAAGGCAACAAATGGAAACGCCTAATCCTATGGCGACACCTTTCCGTGCGAATGGTATTGGCGCAACTCCAGCTCGGGACGGTGTAGGAGCCACACCAATGCGAACTCCTCGGGATAGCTTCGCATTGAATGCAGATGGAGAAATGGAGTTGGTTGGGAGGACACCTCAAGATCTCAAATTGAGGGGGATGACCCTTAAAAATTCATTAAGAGCTGGCCTTGCATCTTTACCAAAGCCAAAAGATACAGAGTGGGAGCTGGAACTACCCGAAGAGCAGCAAGAAAATTTTGGAGTTCAAGAATTATCCGAGGAAGATGCGGAGCTGAGGGACAGGAGAAATCGTCAAATCCGAGAAGCTCAAGAACAATTAGAATTCAAAAGACGAACACAGGTCATACAAAGAGGCTTACCTCGTCCATCGGCCATCGATATCAACGCATTAATGAAAACTGTGGCGAATATTGAAGATACAATTGAAGGTTCTATCGAAAGAGAAGCAGCTTTACTTATTGCAAATGATGCTCTTAAATATCCCACACCTGGAGCTAAGGTCAAGGGCACTTCAAAAGCCATTGAAGTTTTTGAGGATGATGCTCTTTCACAAGCACGATTACAGCTATTAATGGAGGTTTCTAAGGACTTGGTAGAGCAAGGATCGGATGCTTTCCGAGCGGCATGGGATGACGCCCATAAATCTTCATTATTACCTGGATTAAGCGGCTACGATTCTGATGATGAGATTGATGAGCATCAAATGCTCTTAGATGCTTTCGACGTAAGTTCCAAGCCTCACTCTCGTTCCTACATCCACTAACGAACCCTCAGCATGCTCAAGAATCCATCATCGCCACAGCAGAAAAAGGCAATAAATCCGAAAAGAAACTCGCTCTCCATCTAGGAGGCTATCAACAGCGAGCAAAGATGCTCCGTCAAAAAATTGGCGAGGCAGCTGATGCCCTCTCCAAAGCTAGTTATTCTTTAGATGCGTTTAAAACGTTGCAAATCTCGGAAGATGTAGCGATCTCGAGGAGGTTGGAGGATTTGAGGGAGAGGGTTGGGTTTGTTAGTAAGAGGGAGAGAGAGGCGCAGGAATTGTATAGGGCGAGGAAGGAGGAGTTGATGGGTTTGTCGGAGGTGAATGGGTTTCATTGAGGAGGAAGGAGAAGGAGAATGAGGAGGGGGAGGGGGAGGGGGAATAAGAATAAGAATGAGAATGAGGAAGGGAAATTTGTACTATATGGAGATGTTGTCTCCGATGAACATGGAAATGGACATAGATCTGGACATGAATAATCACCTAGGAGGCTTGGGAAAACTTAAAAAGCCCAATGGGTATAGCGTATAGCTACGGCATAAATGCAATTTGTATGATATCCTCAAGTTTGGGGCTTATGTAATGTGGGTTGTATAATGTATGATGTATGATGTATAATATATGATGTATGCTCAATCGTTGAGCAACCAATTGTACACCACGGACGAATTAATTAATTGCACGGCATGCAGGTGTTCACCAATCAAAAGATACCTAGGTACTGACTGACTGACTGACTGACTGACTGACTGACTGACTGCCCAGGTGACTTGAGTGACTTTGAAGCACTTCAAATAAAACTTGGTGGTTCCAAGGTTTCCAAGGTTTGTCTATTTATATTTATATTTATATTTGTTCATTCTTCTGTCTACTTATCTACTTATCTACTTATCTACCTATCTACTTATCTACCTATCTCTCATGAAGCGGTGACTGTTGCATTTCGTTTCTCGTTTCTCGTGTCTCGTGTCTGATGTCAAGCACTCCGCATATATAAATCCCACCGTGTGGTTTTGGATGTGGGTGTGTATGTGTGCGGGAAGCTCTCTTTCTTGTCTTTCTTATCTGTCTTAATACCAATGCTATGCTATGCTATGCTATGCTATGCGAATACGAAGGTGAATACCAATGCGAATACCAATGCGAATATTTCATAATCATGCTCGATCGATCGACTCCATCACCTCCCATCCCATCCCATCCCATTCCGAAATCGAATGAGATCAACGCAAATGCCCCATTTCCCTTTTGATCCCACGCATCCATCTTTCTCTATCCCGCCTGCAATGACTTCATCTCCCAGCCAAAGCGTCCTCACATCAATATCTATCAACCCAGCACATCCTTTGCCACCCCCTCCATCAACATCCTCTCGCCCTCCATACCCTCCACCGTCGCCGCCAAAATGCCCGCCCCGATGATACTCCCATCCATACACGCCTCTAGCACAACCCGCTTGCCTCCCTTATCCGGCCCATGTTCTTTGCGCAGGATATCATCGAGATAGGCCTGGCAGTCTGGGAGATAGTCTTGGAAATGGGAGATGCAGGAGCCGGTATAGCCTACCAGGAGTTCTTTGATCTTGTCTGAGCTCCTGGCGGATCTTGATTGTTTTGACTTTTTGGGCTCTGCACCGTCGTCTTTGGAACTTGAGGAAGAGGAGGGACGAGATGGGTGGCAGGAGGGAAGATAGATTTCGTCGGCGGAAGCGAGTAAACCGATGATCGCAGCAGCTACCATCCCCGCGGCGCGAACCTGAATCTTTTTTGAGATTTGAACAACTGCATGTGCTAATTCTGGGGTCCATTTTTGGGGTTTACCGGTTCTTGGATCGGCTGGGAAAGGCATTGCGAGATCGAGTGGGTGACATAACAGATTTTCTTTTCCGACCACGCCCAGAATACTCGATTCGAGAGCATTGCGTACACGGAGGACCATGGGGAGGGAGTCGAGGGGGATGTTGAGGCGGGAGGTAAAATAATCGAGTATTACAAGACGCCCTAACTCGCCGAGATATTTGCCGCCGGTCATATATTCGAAGGGCATGAAGCCGGGATTGTCATTGTTGGCGTCGAGCATAGTATCCCATCGTGTAATGAAATTCAGTGCGTGAAGAGGAGGTGCTGTGCCGTTGATGGACCATTCTGAATTGACGACTATTTTTGAGTCTTTTTGTTTGTGGTCGATGGGTTGGATGATGTGGGAGAATTGTTTGGAAGGATGGAGCTTGGAGAGGGAGAGAGGGATGGTGGCGTTACAGCCGGTGCCGATGATGAGGGCCATGGTGGGCTTTTGATGGGTGTTGTATCGATGTTGGCGTGAAAATGATATTAGGGCTGCCACTGAATCATTTACTATGGCGGTTATCTTGATGCGGGGGAGATGGGGTTTGGATGCAATTGCTATTTCGTAGCCTTTTAGGACTTGTTGGCCGAAGTTGACATCTGAGGCTATAGAAAAACCCTTGCCCATTGTCATCAAGATTGCTTCTGACAACTTGGGTTGACTGTCCACATGTTAGCAAATATTCTTATGATAAATGAGAAAAGAGGTATCAAACTTCATCGGAAAACTCATTGTGACGCCCATAGGCAATTCTAAAGGTAGTTGCAAGCCCCATTTGTGGACTCCATCTTGAACGACTTCTGCAATACACTTTCCAACCCATAGAAAGAGTTCATCTGCATTATTGGACTTGTGGTCTTCACCAATTGGCCATGACTTCTCAAGTATCCTGTCCACTTTGCCTGGTACTTTCAAACCATCTTGGGTAGTAGAACCGAATATCTCAATAAATCCAGCTCTCAGATTTGATCCTCCACTGGGTAATGTCAGTTTCAGGTGGACTCTGAGTCTGGTGTACAGGGACTTACATGTCAATTGCCAAATATCTAGTATCAAGTTAGCCAAATGTTCCCTATAATATAACTTGTAACCATAGAACATCCCCCCACGTATAATGAAATGTGGTATTATTTTCCAAACATCATGATACAAGGAATGAATGTACTGACCTTCCCTTTCCCTCTATCTTTGGCCTCAACAGCTCTTCGGATATAGGGGTCCCTAAGAACTGACTCTCAGAATCCTTTGCCAACTTTTTAAAAGTTTCACAAAGGCTCTTAGCTAATGCATGAATCTTGTCAATATCTATATCAAGAGGCTGAAGAAACAGGTCTAGAGTGGTCGGATTTGGAGTCATGATTTCGATAAGCGAGCTGACCCTAGATGAGTGAGAGAGATATAAATGATGAGAAGGCTTGTTTTGACGTATGTGTTGTGTTCGTAGGTTGTTGTATGTAAGGTTGTGTTTAAAAGATCTAAGATCTAAGATCTAAGTCAAGTTGTTTTGTAAAGGAAGTTTTTAGGAAGATGGGGATTGAGCTACATGTTTTATCTTGCTAGTAATTAGTCAGGAGGTGAATGAGGAGGAGTACAGCCCAACTACAAATTTGTACGGCAAAGTGAATGAATGAATGAATGAATGAATGAATTCTTATTAGTGGTTCATAACTCGATGATGGGTAATATTTCGAAAAGAGTTCATTTCAGTAAGGGAGTGAATTTTCAGGTCAAAAAAAGTGAAATATAGATATTCATGGATAGCTGGAGTGACAAAATACTTATTATTAAGGCATACATGAGGCAGAAGGCGAAGGATGGATGGATGGATGGATGGATGTATCTTTATCTTACCAAACCTTGGAACAGTTAACAGTTCCTGCCCAGGTGAAGTCCTGAGTCCTGAACTCCTATTTCCAATTATTAGGTCATCTGATCAGACAGCCACACGTTCGAATTCAGCCGAGGATTTTCCGATATCTGAATGCTTCAAGCTCCCGAAAGTCACATCAACCTTTGAAGCTTTTGTCATTTCATCAACACTCCCATTTTATCAACACTTCATGGATCTATCAAGATGAAGGACTCCTTACCCACGATTGATACAAATTTCAAATACAATAGTATGGGCCACGAGAAAAAAGAAACCATGTTCACTCCACCTACAATAAGGGCTAGACTCCTTGGTCTTGGAATCATGATGGTTATGCTCTGCTATTGCGTTTGGAATACGTATATACATCCACCGCAAATGAGATACGACATGGGATTGCAAACTACGGGAATGAAGCCTGTCGCAGATGTTGTTTCTGTATCCGATCATAAATCTATCCCGTTGGAAGCTCACATTATGTCAAAGTGCCCGGATGCCCAGGTATTTATAACTATTCTGAAGTTGGATTTATATGACATATCTAATCAAATTTTAGGATTGTTTGAAGATGATGGTACTGCCAGCTATGCAGAGAGTATATGATAAAGTAAACTTTACACTCTCATTCATTGGCGCGTAAGTTTCACTTGCCTTAAGAATCCCTTTCACGAAGCTAACGGGCATTCTTTCGCAGACCTACAGACAATGACGGAGTAGCCTGCAAACATGGACCGCAAGAATGCATGGGCAATATCCTCGAATTATGTTCGGCTTCTTTATACCCCGATCCTAAGATATACTTGGGATTTACGATGTGCCTTACCAGAGATTATAAAGACATTCCGGACAGAAGCTTAGTTGAGGATTGCGCGTTGGAGCATGGAATGGATTTCGAAAAACTCAATGCTTGTACAGTTCAGGATGATGGAGGATATGGTATGGGAATGCTGAGGGATAGTGTTAGGAGGAGCACTGAGGTATGTGTGAAGATGGAGTGCCTAGTCATACCAGGGAGACACATGCTAACAAACAATCATAGGCCGGTGTCACAAAATCTTGCACAGTCAGACTCAACGAAGAAATCTTTTGTATACGTGATCGGGGGAAGTGGACGGATTGCCCGGGAGGGTCGGAGGTGAATGATCTTATTCTTGCCGTGGAGAAACTGTACCATGAGTCTTGATAGGTTCGAATATATCCGTCCATAACTCACTCGCTTCTCCAACGGTGTAGTTCAAGGACACTTTATCCATCCCCGTTTCTTCGTTACCCTCCATGGTCTCCAATTGCTCGATTATACTCTCCAACCCGATCGCTTTTCCAGTTGCTTGTGTTGCACCTGCCTCCAATGCGACATGTACGATATGCACATGGAAATGGTAGTAGGTCGGTTGATAATGCACGTACAACTTCAACTGATCCTGCTCCAATTCTTCATAGGATTTCACCGTAGCCTCCAGAAACTTTTTTCTCATATCCCTCAACCATTGTATATGTTTCTTCTTCAAATCCCTCAAACTCCATATATCTCTTCTCTCTACCAATCCTAACAAATGAAGCCCTTCCATTGTCCTCCGGTCCCAATTCAAATCCGGCAATAACAAAAATCCCTCATCTCCATCTCGTCCTTGCGGCGTCCTATATATAACATCCTCAACTTCAGTCTTTCCCTCGATTATATTATATACCCAATTCAATCTACCCCCATCTCGTTTCGCTTGCATATATGGGCGTATCTTCTCATTATAGATTTGAGGAGTTTCAGTAACCATGCGAACTCCCTGTTTGCTGTATTTCTTAATATGCTGTTCTGTACACGGATATATGAGATTTATCTTGAGATCCGTAGGTTCGATTGTTTGTGAAGGATTGTTGGCTAGATACCAATAGTATATATCGTTTGCGCCGAGGTTCTCAAGGGCTTGGAGAGTGGTTGGGAGGGAGGATAGATAGGCCGAAGAGGAGGGAAATGGGGCGCGCTCAAGGATTAGGAGACATGGCTTGGAATTGATTTGACCGCAGAGAACGGAACGACGTCCTGCTTGATCTTTTTGGGGGGATTAGTTAAGAGGTGAGGGGGNGGTTTGAGGGAAGTGGATTGGATGGTGAGGATGTACCTTGGTTTAGAAGACGATCAAATTTGAAATCTCGAATGAGAGATGTAGGTGGAGAAGTTTCTTCGGCCATGATAGAGTGATTGTTGAAAGTTGTTATAGCAAAGGTAAGAAGATAAAAGCTCCTGCTATCCAAAGTGATTACCTACCTACCTGTTGACTAAAATACATTTATCACCGCCTTACTTGGCAGAACCATTATTCTGTCAAAAGGGCGGTGAATATTACCTCCAAAAAGTTTTGTTGCATCTTGATATGATGCATTGTCTCTTTTTGGGACAACTTTTTTTTTGTTTGAAAAATACCTCGACTGGGAATAAGGATAATTCCTGAGTCTTATCTCTGGGGGTGAAAAAAAGTTACAAATTTGAAAATTGAAAGATTTACCGCCTTTTGGGAAGATGACAAAACGGCAGAATGTTAAATCTGGTTTAGCGTCTATCAAACTGCCAGACTAAGGCGACTTCTGCTTGGATACCACGATACTCGCATACCAAGGGGCGACCCGAAAACTCTACGTTATGGATACACCCGAAACTTTAACTGGCAGCGCGACGTCAAGTGTTTAGAGTTTTCTTGACTAACATCATCATCGTTCGCACCATGTTGTTGTTGTTGTTGGTGATGCTATCTATAGAGGCAAAAGAAGAGCGAGTTGCGATTCAACCGACTATCAAAACTCAGCAATGCCTTGGAGCTTCGGTCGACCGATATGGAGAATTGAACTTGAGCTTGCATCGACGGACGCGTCAACATCCTTCTCCGACTCGGGACCGATAACGTCCTTCCCGTCCTTCTCGTCCTTCTCGTCCTTCTCGTCTCGGGACCGACAATGATATCCATGACTGGATAAGCGGGCGATGAGATTACCTTGTTCTCGTCTCGGGACCGAAAATGAAACGATTGGATAAGCGAGCGATGAAATAAACTTCATCAAACACTTGTCACACCAGATCGCCACTCAAATGGGATGTTCATAGTTATCTAATCATCATCCCTCAACTTCTTAAATCTTTAAACTCCGATGGTCGCTTTTCCTATTTTCGACTTTTTGTCCCCGAATACGATCACTTGATGAAGAATGAAGTTGACCGCCTTCCCTTATTGACCGTGCCGAGTTCCGTCTCGGTAGAAGAAGACAATCAACCTTACCTGAATCTCTCTAGCAGACCTGGATGAATATATGTCAGACCCGCCAAAATGCTTCTTCATTTAAGGGGAAACGCAAGCATATGCAAAATTGAAGAACGAACGGTCAAGCGGCATCTTCATATCTCCAATCCCCATCAAGCATGAAGAAAGCGGGGACGACAAAAGGTGGGCAAGTATATATTTATATATTAAGCCTAAGTCCTTCATTTTGTTATCCTTTTGACCTCTGCGATTACTATACTCATCACTCACTCAAACATTCATATGAAATATGAAGTTCTTTCCCTACCACTTCTACACCTATTAATTAATACCTTATAATAACCACCTTTTCTTTTCGTTTCGGATTGGTCTTATCTTTTCTTTCCTACTGCTTTTTCGCCACCATATATTACTGCAGGTGTCATAACAGACAGATAGCTGTTGCCAATCACAACGATAATAATACTAAGAGGGCGCCTTACCTTATAATGGCAGATTCCATATCAAGACAAGAGACTCGGAAGTCAGGTGCATCAAGACCTGCTTCGCCACCTGGAATTCACCGATGTCTCTCTGGAAATCACCTCGATGACGCATCATATTATACCGGACATCCTGGTACAACCCAAGAGACCACAGTTGAAGATGCCAAACGCGACTATGGCGATGATTCGGAGGATACAGATGCCGACGATGGTGCAAGCATCTCGCCAGAGGTTGTTGATGGAATTGAAGTTGAGCGGGATATCGAAGCTGGATCAAAACTTGGACGTGAAAAGACTCAAAAGAGTTCAAGAAGTGTTAGGGATCCAAATTTAGTTACGTGGGAAGGACCGGATGATCCAGAGAACCCTAAGAACTGGACAATTGGACGAAAATGGACTGCAACTATAGTTGTTTCCAGGTAAGATAATAACAATTTCTTGTAAATCAGTTCTCTTAATAACTCTTTTATATAGCTTTACATTCATATCCCCGGTTGCGTCTTCAATGATATCACCGGCTTTATCTGCAATAAGCTCAGATTTGCATATCACAAATTCAGTAGAACAAAGCTTGACATTATCAATATTCGTCCTAGCCTATGCCTTGGGTCCATTGTTTTTCGGACCCCTAAGTGAAATGTACGGACGAGTAATCGTATTGCAATTGGGTAATCTCATCTACTTATTTTTCAACCTCGGCTGTGGCCTAGCACAAACCAAAGGCCAACTAATCGCATTCAGATTTCTCGCCGGTCTAGGCGGCTCTGCACCTTTGGCCCTGGGAGGCGGAGTCCTCGGTGATTTATTCACGGCCGAGGAGCGTGGTAGAGCGATATCCATGTACTCTCTCGCGCCTCTCCTAGGACCCGCCATTGGACCCATCGCCGGCGGTTTTATCGCAGAAAATACAACCTGGAGATGGGTTTTCTATGCTACTACTATTGCAGATGCGGTTATTCAAGCTATCGGGTTGCTTTGTTTGCAGGAAACTTTTCCGCCTGTGCTACTGGGTCGCAAAAAGAAGAGACTTATTGAGGAGACGGGGAATCAGGCTTTGCATACCCAGTGGGATGTACCTGATCGAAGTCTTGCGAAGACCCTCAAAATTTCTCTGACGAGACCGTTTAAGATGCTTGGTACTCAGGTTATCATTCAGGTTTTGGCGAGTGAGTGATTGGTCCTTGATTTCATTCTGTTCTCTGATCTTGAAATCTTCTCTTCCCCCCTCTCCAAATATAGCCTTTGTATTTTCTAATCCAACTTTTAATTTTTCGTTTTCCTCGAAATTCTTAGTCCCAAGGCAATTACTAACTCCCCAATTTGGACGTAGTTTATATGGGTTATATATATGGACTAATCTACCTCGTCCTCTCTACATTCCCGGGTTTATGGAAAGGTGTTTACCATGAGAGCACGGGAATCGGTGGACTGAACTACATCTCCCTAGGAGTTGGTTTCTTTATAGGTTAGTTCGGGATTTCCGCAGTCTTTCACATAATTCTATTCCCCATTCCCAACTCAATTGTTCCTTGTCCTTGGCCATATTCTTTTGTTTCCTCAAAGGGTCCAATTCTTTATTGTCTTCAACTCCGTTGATAGGAAATTACTGACTCGTCAATTTGGTAAAAAGGTACGCAAATATGTGCCCCTTGCCAGGACAGAATCTACCGAGCTTTAAAAGCACGCAACAATGGAGTCGGGAAACCCGAATTTCGAGTCCCTCTGATGATTCCCGGTGCTATTCTCGTTCCCATTGGTATGTTCAATCCCCACCGCATTCCAATCAACCAATTCGCTAACCCATTAACTAATAACAGGTTTATTCTGGTACGGCTGGTCTGCTCAAGCCGCAACACACTGGATCATCCCCAACATCGGCGCGGCAATCATCGCAGCAGGATGCATCATCGGATTTCAATGCACCCAAACGTATCTTGTCGATGCATATACCACATATGCAGCGAGTGCCGTGGGCGCAGCCACCGTGATGAGAAGTTTGGCGGGTTTTGGATTTCCGCTGTTCGCTCCGTATATGTACGCGGCGTTGGATTATGGATGGGGGAATAGTTTGTTGGGATTTATTGCCATTGGATTGGGGTGTCCCGCGCCGGTTTTATTATGGTTGTATGGTGAAAAGCTTCGTATGAGGAGTACGTTTGCGGCGGGATAGGATTGTGCGGGATAGATGGTTGGAGGGGTGAAGAGGATGGGGTTTTATTGGTGGGTTCTCGTGCGTTATGAGATCTTACGATATGATTGATGTTGGACGAAAATGAATGCATAGCCATATGGAGTTTTGGGATACTTTCAACTTCGAATGGCATAAAATACCCTTTTGCGGATCGACATAATGAGTACATAGAAATAGTAATGATGATCATGTCAAAATAGTATTTTGGCAAGCAGGCAATTGACTTTTTTTTCTTCCGTGAATCCTAGTGTGAGCATTGCAAAAATGACCAACTTTTGTCAGTTGCCTGTCAGTCTTTAAGAGAAATTTATCTATCCTGGTTCTTGTCACCTTTATTGCAGTCGAGAAAGTCAAGAACGTGATTTCCGGTCGAAATTCCGTCTTTTGAGGTAATTAGAAAGGGAAAAGGGTAGTCTTGACTAGCTGGAGGTGATAAGCACATTGATCTGACTGACAGCGTTGACTGACGCAGTATGGAAAATGGAAAGGGGGTTTCTTGGCTCATAAGCACATTGATCTGACTGACAGCGTTGACCGAAGCAATCTAGGGAGCCGAGGGTCGGTATATCAAAAACACGCTCCAAAGTAAGATTGACCACTGAAGTGCAATCACGAAACAGGAAGCCTGCGCATCTTGATCTTGTTTGATTTCCACAGAAATGTCCAAGGGAAAGAATGCCCGGGCGGTCCATTTTCCGAGTCGGTAGTTGACCC
>NGKI01000021.1:498208-521346 GCA_002162615.1 Myriosclerotinia duriaeana
GAGGGCTGAGGGCTCAGAGAGTCGGAGAGTCAGAGAGTCGGAGATCAAAGGGTGAAGATGTTGAGATGTTGAGATGTTGAGATGTTGAGATGTTGAGATGTTGAGATGTTGAGATGTTGAGGATGGATGGATGGATGGATGGATGGATGGATGGATGGATGGATCTAGCCGGGCGATGTTGGATGAAAGGGGAGGGGAAGGGAAAGGGAAAGGGAAAGGAAGGGAAGGGAAGGGGAAAAAGAAGATTAGATAAGATGGAAATTCATTCATTCCTCAACTTGACGTGGGTGGGGATTTGAACGGTATACTGTACTAGGTAGGTACTTGCAGTAATACCTGCCCTATATATTAGGTATCTAATCCAAAATACCTAGTGTCTTTAATTATTATTAATACAGTAGGGCTAACTTAAAAGTACAAAGTACCGGCAGTTCAAAGGGCGAAGGATTATCCATTATTGAAGTCTAGTTTGTCCGAGTTGGATCGACGATTAGGTACTACCTAGCCCTGGAGGTGCTTAGTGCTACCTAGGTACTGTACTATGGGCCCGGCCTGTGGCGCACGCTGCACTGTTACTGTATAGACCTACCTAGTCCTTGCGTACCTAGGTAGGTAAGAAAAGCACGAGTGACGAATCAATGACCATGTGCACCCGCTAGGGATTTTATTTTTCCATTCACCTCGGTAGTAGACTAGTAGTAGACTCTAAGAGTCTAAGTAGAGGGGATAGCCTTGGAGGTTGGAGGTTGAGGGAGATGGGAGGAGGAAGGAGGAAGGTCCTGGCATATTCCTTGGGGGTGTACGGTTATACTAGATTGTACTAGATTGTACTAGATTGGGCCGATGGATGTGGTATGTATCTTCCGTGGCTTCTTTAGACTTGAGAACTTGAGGGGTTGAGGGGTTGAGGTGTTGAAGTTTGAAGTTTGAAGTTTGAAGAGATTGGGTTGCTCACACTCATACTACCACCTCCACTTCCTTCAGTGTTTCTAATAATGCATTCTTTCTTGTAGCTAGGTACCTCCAGCTAGCTTTGAAAGCTACCTAGTATACCTACCTACCTAGCTAGTAAATGTATGTATTCGAGTACTTCGTAAGTTCGTATTCATCCATAAATATGCATGATGCATGATGCATCCATCTATTATTCACCTGGGCAATGGGCATTCATCCCATCTACTCGGCCCTTTAAAAATCCTTTGACATCTGATAGACTAATCTCCTTTCATGCTGCTGTGGCACAGTTAGTTTTGTACTAGGTTAGGTAAGTAGGTAGGTAGGTAGGTAGTAGTCACACCCAGTCACACCCAGTTATTACACCCAGTTACACAACATCTTGAAGGGTCTAGATTTGATTGGGATTATCAGCCACGCCTATGGATCAACTGGTGGATCCATCTCCCCTCAAAAAGGTTTCTCCAACAGAGGGGAGATTTTTTAAATCAATCGTGATGGAATTTTCAATGTTAGAGAAGGAGAGGGGTGGAAGAGAAGGAAGAGAGGAGAGGAGAGGAAGAAAAGGAAGAGAAGGAGGAGTAGAGAGAGAAGAGAGAGAAGAAAGGAAAACCATATCAAAATCAAAATCAAAATCAAAATCAATGCATTATTATATTCGACAGTAATAGAAACTTTGAAATAAAACCTTAAAATAATTAACAACCAATCCATCATTCATTTATTAAATATATCTTCTCTTTATATTACCTACCTAGGTATACTGAAGCCATCTCACCTACCTACCTACCTACCTAGTAGTAACACTTCCAAGGTAAGATTTACTATGAACATCCATCCTTTTTAATACTGTTGATTTTTGACTACCTACAACATCCCCTCAACCTCAAATCTTTATATATATATTTATTATTATTTATTTTTCCATCTCTCTTTTATTGAATTCTTTTCACTGGAACCCTTTCAAAATCTAATCTTTCAAATCTGATTCGCAGAAAATCATAATCAAAAACAATCGACACCCAATCCTCATCGACGCGCACTCAATCATTCGCTTCAAAAAAAGAAAGAAAAAAAAAGATCTCCAATACATATACATACATACATACACATATACATACATATATACACACATACATACATACATACATACACACATACATACACACATCCACACATACACACATACATCCACATACATCCACATACAGGTCGGTAACTCATACACTCATTACCTCCACCCAAAACCTCCAACCCACCTACCTACCCACCATAATGTTAAGATACTAGCAGTTATTATCTTATTATCTCAAACCAAAACACCCACAAATATTCCCTGCCGAATTCCTTCCTAGTCCCTCCATCAAATTCGAAATTGGTTATCGAAACGAAACAGGAAGTGAACCCTTCAATATCTTTGAGCCTTGATGGACCCTCGAAACTTTTTTGTCAAATACATAACCAATATTCGATGTTCCCCAGGTCAAGGAAGGCCCAAAAACTCATGCTGTCTGACTCACCAACCCATACACAATCGCCTTTGAGAGACGCGAAATATTTTAGTTCAAGAGATAATGAGGAGGACTTGTTAGATTCGGAATCAGATGCGCCTGGAGAATATGAAGAGTTGGATACAATAGGTCTCACGGATTTTCTCGACTTCGACCCTAAACCTACCTTGATATTCGATCTTCTGCGACATAATGCCCTCAAAGATAATAACTTGGAGCCGGTTTATACAAATAGAGCCTTCAACTCAAACATCCATTTCACGAGCGCCATTTCCCCCAACTCGGAACCGACTTCTCCAATACTTCATCCTGGAGGACCTCCCTTTACAAATTTCAAATCTTTGCTCCAAGATTTCATTCAAAAACAAGCTAGTGATATTTCTCCAGGTCAACCATTCTCATACAATGGATTCCTTTGGTCTGGGTTCACAATTAGGGAGAGATGGGTCTTGATATGTGGGAATAAAGTTGATGTCGACTTGAGGGATCTGATATTTAACAGTTATCCTCACAGTCACAAGGGAACTTTGAGTACTACCTTCTCCGATAAGACGGTTGCAGCCTTGAAAGATGTTCAGGTCTCAAATCTCAATAGCCCAACGGGTAGCGCACAGATAGATGTCATTATGAGTGATCTTGTCACCACTCCATCACCAGACATCACCATCGATGAACCCCTCGGTTTCCTAAGTCCTCATGTTAGGTTCACGAGAAGTGTTGACTGGTCTTCAACGCCTTTAGGACCAATGAGTAGTTGGTCACCGGAGTTCCGCCAGATTGTCAACATGGTGATGGCGAATCCTCATCCTGTTGCCATTTTCTGGGGTGAGGAGTTGACGGTTTTGTATAATGAACGATATGCGGCGACTGTAGCCGGTCAAAAGCATCCACGATTGATGGGCACAGGCGCTAGAGGACCATTTGCTGAAATATGGGATGAGTAAGTTTGTCGTTATATGTTACTGCGGGGATCTTGGTTTCCTCTTTTTTATACACCTTATATCGATCGGTTTATACTAACCTCTCACAATAGAGTCGGCGAGATCTTCAACGAATGTCGACGAACCGGTAAAGGGACAGAAATGACTGATCAGATGTAAGCATATCATATTCTACCAACAATCTCCTATTGAAGTTTAACTCCTGTCGTTGAATATGTTTTGTTCTCTTCCTTTTCCAATTGAATATTCAAGATGAATACTAGGACAAGGCGATATATTCCTATATACTTTCATGAAATTCATTTACATCGGACTGTTTCTTTTCAGTACCTTTGTTACAGCCTCAAGTTCTCACATCTTTTCATGTTCTTAGCTCAGTCACAACAGCTCAATTCACAAGTGTATACTAAGCTCTTCATTATTAGGTTACCGATCGAGCGTCGAGGATTTGTTGAGGAAACATTCTACGTAAGCAAATTTATGCTCCAATGACTTTCTATCCTCCTATTTTCAGATCTTAATCCTGCCATTACCTACGTTGATTAGGATACACCACTAACACCGAATGTCACAATATAGTCATGGACTTTGACTCCTATCTGGAAAGCTGGTAACAACCCCGAATTATTAGGTGTTTACAATGCCCCATTTGAAACGACTGGAAAAGTGGTCAGTAATCGAAGAATGAAGACACTATTGAAAGTCAGTGAAGAAACAGCTCTTGCCCAATCTGTACCGGACTTCTGGCGATTAGTTCTCGGAGCCCTCGTTGAAAACGAATATGACTTTCCATTCGTCTTACTTTATTCGGTTCTCGATGATGTTGAGAATGACGCAACATCCTCTAGGGGTTCAATTTCCTCGGATAGTTCTACAAGCATCAAATCTGTTATCTTAGAAGGGTCTTTAGGTGTTCCAGAAGGACATATATCAGCTCAATCTAGACTCGATCTAAAAAGACATCTAGGAGGATACGTCCCGGCATTGAGAGAAGCTATGAAGACACGTCAGCCAACTTTATTATCACTCTCGGATAGTATGCTTCCTGCTGGTTTGACTCGAGGTTACAACTGGAGGGGTTATGGAGAGCCAAGTAAGGACGCAGCGGTATTGCCTTTAAGACCAACCGATGCCGAAAATACCTTGGGCTTTTTGGTTATTGGGGTAAACCCTCGAAGGCCGTATGATGCTGATTACGAATCTTTCGTTAAACTATTGAACAGACAATTGGCAAATTCCTTAGCTTCAGTCACACTTTTCCAGGACGAGATTCGACGTGGTACCGATGCTGCAGAAGTTGCCGCTGCAGAGCGCCTGAAACTAAATGAGGAGCTTGCTTTTCAGAGAAGCAGACTTCAACGTATTGCTGAAGTGTCGCCCGTTGGAATGTTTTCGGTTGATAGCGATGGTATATTACTTGAAGCCAATGATCGCTATTACGAGATTACAAACCTTCCTCGCGATACTGCTGCCAAAATGTCTTGGATGGATACGATTGCTCCATCTAGTATTCCAACTATGATAAAAGGCTGGGAGAAGCTTACTATACACAATCAACCTTGGTCGGGCGAACTTCAACTTATCAAGCCATGGTACGATCCTGTTACGGGCGATGAATTTGATAACTGGATCCTGGCAAGTTATCAGCATGAATTCTCTTCAGATGGAAGTATCAAGAGCATTATGGGATATTGTACGGATATTACGATCCAAAAAAGATTCGCCAGAGAAATGGAGGATCGTGCAGAGTTCGTATTACCTTTATGTTTTGATTTATTTGTTGATGCTAGCCTGAGTGAGCTTCGTAATGATAGCCGTTTAGATATAACTTTGATTGCTAACTTTCTCTTTTGTTCTAGGCTCTCTGAACAACTTTTATTTCGCACAAATCAAGCCAACGAAATCGAACGAAATTTTAGACGATTTAGTGATCTTGCTCCTGGTGGCTTAGCAATTCTAGATCCAGAGGGAAGGTTAACCTACGCCAATGAGCAATGGTTCCACATATCCGGCTTAACAAAGAAAGAAACGTTATCGGAAATCCCTTTCTCATGGGTCGCTGCAATAGGAGACTTGGACAGACCGAAGTTTACCTCGAAGTGGCTAGAATTAATCACCAACAATAGTACTAATGTAATAGAAACTCGTATGGAAAAACCATGGGTTGGGGATATTGCCGGAAGTACGCTCACCATTCAACGTTGGGTATTGGCTACTTTCTCTCCTGAATTAGACGAAAATGGGAAATTGAAGAGTGTGATGGCCTGTAAGTTATATTCATTTCATATGATTTTTGCTTTGTCCCGAGTTGGGAAAGATGTTTCATTTGAATATGAGTGCACAACAGGCTGAATAAGTTCAGCTTCGACTTGGAGGGGTTGATGATTCTAAACGCTTGTCACATTTTACTACATTCGTTTCGTTTGCGAATTTGACATATGAAGCATACTTGATATGATGTAACCCTTTTTGGGGAACAATATTTCTATTTTTCCTTTTCTTTCCAAGAATAAAGTCTCTGACTCTCATGATTGAGACTCGCTAACATTGAATAGGTTCCACAGATATCTCAAGGATTAAATGGGCCGAGGACCTCCAAAATCGACGTTTGAAAGATTACGAAGAAACAACACGCCAAAAAAACTCGTTCATCGATATCACGAGTCACGAAATGCGAAACCCACTCAGCGCTATCGTTCAGTGTGCAGACGGTATCTCATCATCCTTGAAACAATATAAAGCCTCCAAGGAGAGTTTAGACACAGAAATCGCGGGTATTATCAAAGATGGGATTGATGCAGCCGAGACTATCCAACTTTGTGCTCAACATCAAAAGTCAATTGTGGATGATATTTTAACGATTTCTAAATTAGATTCTAACCTCCTTGTGATTACACCTGTCTCTACTAAACCTGTAGAGGTGGTGAAGCTCGGTTTAAAGATGTTCACAGGAGAATGTCAAATGAACTCTATATCTCTTAGCCTAAACATCAATCAGTCTTTCCAGAATTTAAGAGTGGACAGTGTTATGTTGGATTCAAGCAGATTGACTCAAGTATTGATCAATCTTATGACGAATGCTATCAAATTTACCAAAAACGAGAAAAAACGAGAAATCCAGGTTTCAATCAGCGCCTCTCTCGAAGCACCTCTATTATTTGAAGGCTTAGTCGATTTCGAATACTTTCCATCTCCTACCAGACTCGCGAAAGCCAATGTTACAGCCAGTGAAGAATGGGGTAAAGGTCAAATCATATATCTTCGATTCGAAGTAAAAGACACTGGTTGTGGATTAACGCCTGCAGAAAAGAAGAACCTCTTTACACGTTTCTCTCAAGCATCACCTCGAACCCATGTACATTATGGAGGATCTGGCCTTGGATTGTTTATCTCGCGCCAACTCACCGAATTACAAGGTGGAGAAATTGGTGTGGCGTCACAATTCGGAGTCGGTAGTACATTTGCTTTCTACATTAAATGTAGACGCGCATTGACGAGAGCAAATACCATGGATATCGAATCGCAGATGAACTCGGATCTCGAAGCCAACGGGAGATTAGCCATGAATGTTCCCAAGAGTATCAAAGACCACGAGGAAAATATGTTGAATAAACTTTTGGATATGCATGAAAAGGGTAGGTTGCCTACTAATCGACCTAGCTCATTTGCCTTTGAGGAAGAAGAAAGTCAACAGTTGAAAACGAATCAGAAACCGGAATTCCTAACGCCGGCTTCGTGGAGTGTATTGATTGTCGAGGATAATTTGGTTAATCAGAAGGTTCTGGCGGCGCAGATGAAAAGGTTAGGGTGTAAGGTTCATGTGGCTAATCATGGGCGGGAGGGAATTGAGTTTGTGAGAAAGACGGATTTTTGGGTTGGTGAGAGGGAGGGGGTGGATGGTGTTGGGGTTTTTGAGGTATATTTTTCTTTTTCTGCTCCGTGTCTTTTAATCGTTATGTTTGCTTATGAATATTATTCTAACACGAACATATAGAAAAAAGCCAGCGGAAAGCAACCTAAACCTTTACCTCCCAAACAATCAAAAGCACAACCACAATCAAAAGCACAAACACAATCAAAAGCACAATCACCATCCCAACCATCACCCATTCCTTTAACCCTCATCCTCCTCGACATAGAAATGCCCATCATGGATGGCCTCACCTGCGCGCGCGAATTACGAAAGATGGAAGAGAGAGGAGAGTTAAAGGGGCACGTACCGGTTATAGCGGTAACGGCTAATGCGAGGGCCGAACAAATTAGGCAGGCGTTGGAGGCGGGTATGGATGAGGTTATGACGAAACCTTTTAGGATTACGGAGTTGGTGCCGGTTATTGAGGGACTGCTGGTGAGGCTTGGGGGAATGGGGGAGGGTGGGGGTGAGAGAGATATAAGATGAGGGAGATATGAGATATGAGATGAAAGTTGAGATGAAGGAGATATGAGATAAGTTGAGAATAAAAGGGCTTTCAAAGGATGTAGATCATCTAGAAAAAAAGGGAAACACCAGCCATAGAAACAAGCCAAAGGAAGCGGAAAAGAAATGGAGAAACGAGATATAAGAAATGAGAAATCAGGGGATGAAAATAGCAAGCAAAGCAAAGCAAAGCAAAGTAGAGCAGAGCAGAGCAGAGCAATTCAATATGATAAATATGAAATGGAATGGAATGAAGTAAATAATACTTATGATGAGATACTGTTATATTATGAAAGATGAGATGAGGTGAGATGAGGTGAGAGTGTATATGAAGGGAGGGGGTTAAAAAATTTTTTTGTTAAGGGTTTGGAGGGGTTGAGGGGGTGAGAGGGGGTGAGAGGTTTGAGGTTTGGGGTTTTGGGTTTTAGAGTGGTGTGATGGGGATGGGGATGGGGATGGGGATGGGGATGGGGATGGCGATGGCGATGATATAGTTGATGAGATTGTTTGTAATACTTTTTTTGTGGTTTTGTTTTGTTTTGTTTGGTTTGGTTTGGTTTGGGAGGTGGGAGGTAGGAGGGGGGAGGGGAGATGGGAGATGAGAAATAGAAGTATAAGAATCTATATTATAATATTAACATAATATTAACATAATATTAATATATAACGTATAACGCTAGTAAGTTTAAATATTTAAATATTTAAATATATATAATCTTTTATATAAGAGTTTAAATTTTTTTTATTAATACTCGACTAAATAAATAAAGACGCATTATCAAAATTTAAATATATTATAATAAATTTGAATATTAATAATATTATATAAAATTTGAATGTAAGAGTTCTGGGACTTACTCATCGTATATATAACGCTTTTGCATTTAAAACTTTAATTTTATCAAGTTTTTATACCCTTGTTAACGAATTATATAATAAAATAAAATAAAGAAAGTTTAATTATTATAAAATTTAATTAATAAAATTATATAAAAAATAAGCTAATTTATTTTTAATAGTTTTTATTTAGAAGTTATATAAGTTTAAAGTTAAAACTTAGATTTTTTTCGAAATTTTTGTTTAATTTGTATAAGAAAAGCGTTACAAATTAAAAAATTTGAAAATTTTCAACTTTGAACTTTAATAACTTTTCAATAAAATTGATTAAAAATAATTAGTTTTATTTTTTATATAATATTTAGATCTATTAATAATTGTACTAAAAAATATTAATAAAATATGAAATTTTGCGAAAATTATAAATTTTTTAAGTTTATATAGGAAAACATGGTTTTTGCAATGATTTTGTTACAAAACGTCACAGTGTGCGACGAGTAGGTTCTAGAATTCTTATGTTCATTATCACATGTGCCAGTGCTGTTAGTCGTTTTGAAGACGGCATAAGAAGTTGGGATGAAAGAATTGATTCATTTCTTTCGCTAACAAAAGCATGGATTGCTCACATCATATTCATTCTATCGACTTAATTGATATACCTGCGCCAATCATGCATTTCTTTGAAGCCCAACACTTCCCTAATCTTTCTATTACTTAGCGGAGCTTCCCGATCTCCCAACTCTCTCGTAATCTTCGTCCCGGGACAAACCCTCCGCAGGAAATCCCCCGACTTTTCATTCCCTGGTATCGTAATGCCATCGTTCGTCGCATTGAAAACCTGAAACCCCAATCCATTCTTCCCAATCGCCAAATCGCATATCTGCCCCAGATCCCGCGCGTCGATGTAGCTCCAGACGTTGCGCTTCCTACACATGGGATCGTCCATGAACCCGGGGAAATCCCGCTGGTATTCATGCGGTTCGATGACGTTGCCGATCCTCAGCGCGTAGATATCCGATTGGAAGCGTCGCGCAAATGCACGCGCCGTGTTCTCCCCGCAGATCTTGGACAGGGCGTACGTATCTTCGGGATCGACATCGTAGTCCTCCTCCAGCGGGAGGGAGTGGTAATCGGCATCGCCTTGTGCGAAGCAGACGCCGTACACGGTTTCCGAGCTGGCGATGATGATTTTCCGCACGCCGAGTTTGCTGGCCGCTTCGATCGTGTTGTAGGTGCTGCGCGTGTTGGCTTGGAAGAGCTCGCTGTCGGGCACGAGCATGTTGCGCGCATATGCTGCGGCGTGTTAGCATCCGTCGTGTGGGTCCATGCGAGGAGATGGAGGGGGGGGAGGGGGTCTACCGGCAAAATGAATCACAGCATCTGGGGGACCCGGCACCGGTCCTTCATGGTACCCGGACATGTTGAAATGGGATGTGAGGGCATTGAAGACCTGACCGGAGTCGGTGAGATCGGTTTTAAGCGTGTAGACATCGACCGAGGGGTCGGGGAATGGGACGAGGTCGAGATTCAAAACCTGGTGGCCTTGGGAGAGTAGATATGGGATTACGTGGCGCCCAGCTTTCCCGCTGCCTCCTGTGAACACCTGGATATTGTCAGTGGAGAGTTTAGCAGTAGGGAGACTTGGGGAATTACTATTCGCTTTCCCCCTTCAGCTTTTGGGATGGTATTGACAATATTAGACATGGTGACTCCTCGCCTCGGTGGTTGATTGTATATGAAGATTTCCTTCTAAATTGCGACATTGTTTTATAAGTCGTTCGTTCATCCCACTCCTATTCATTCAAAAGCTACTCGATAAGTAAGGAGTGTTGACGTCAGAGAATAGCATTGTTCATCGGGGGACCTCAGTTCCTTACCCAACCAAGCAAAATCCGACTTTCCGATACATGGTAATCTTCTCCAGACTCCAACATACAAATATCCTTACCCCTGTTAGAAATAAGGACTTGGAGCTTCCGTTGCTTTTTCCTATATTAGATATTCAATTATTTAACTATAGGATTTCCAAGGCTTTTATGCGTTACGATATAATGGAATATCATTGTTAGAATATTTATACAATAAAGCGACTTCGAGGTATGGAGTATATCCGGCGGGCTTTCGTCGCGTTTCTCAGCACGCGCTAGCGCTACTGTAACATCATCATTCATTCACGTGCACCAGCGCGAAGATCCTCTTCCTCTTCCTCTTCCTCGTCCATCACCATTTCCCTCTCCAGCTATCTTTCAAATCTTCTTCTAGAATTGCTTTGCTTTGCTTTGCTTTGCTTTGCTGCATTCTAGCCACCCCCGAAGTCTCATGGTAACGGCCGCAGCTGCCCACGATGAGGATGGCAAAGTATTCAAAAGATCCACAGAGTTCTCTTTGATGAACATTTCCAAGTCTTTCGAAGACTCCCTAATGGTCGAGCGTGCATATGCTTGATTTCTATTCACTGGCGTCATTTCAGGATCACGGTCGCGTACTGTCGAGTGAATCTTCATCGACATATAGTGACCTTGCTCTTCGAAGACTTGCAAAATCAAGTCTTGCGGCATCCTCATATTCCCAAATGTCGGTACAGTGAGTATCTTTTAGCATCCCAGTAGTTTGAAATCCAGATTTCTTATTTATAATTTCAAAGACACTGGTTAATATTCGTTCCTGGGCATTGCCCAGAGAGATAAGCAAATCCTGCTATAGATGGGTGAATTAGAAGATAGCTACCCTCAAGCGTCTGTCCACGTAATACCCGCCATTCTGTCATACCTGCTTCGAACTGTGCCTGGCGATGTTGCTTCAAGCTTTCTGCTTGAGATTTTCGCTGCTCTCGACTCTCGATAATCATCATCTGGAGGCTCTGTATGCTACCTATAGTGGTTTATAATGGACTGCCCGTGCTAAGATCATTTTTGATGCATTTCATTCGATCCGCGAAGCGATTGTGAAAATCTTCGTTGCAAGAGCTTAATACTCTATGAATACTCTATGATGCAAGGCAAATCATCATTTTATGTATTCTCGTAATTCGCTTGTTAATCAGTCGTGTTGGCAACACTGTGATCTTTCATGAAAAAGATAGGATACCCCAAAAGGCCCTCGTCGGTTTTTTCTTCGGGATCTTTTATTAATGGATCCCCCTCTTCAAATTGAAGTGCTTTTAGTATCAAAGTAAATATAGAGTTCTAAAAGCTAAAACTAGTGCGTTTATATCGAGCATTAAAATTAATTTAGGGGATTTCCTTTAAAAAGCTTATTTCTACTATTACACTCATTCAAAAGTCCAGATAGCCCCCCTTCGCCACAACCATCAATACCTCCCCGTTCCAGCAACCATTTCTCACACAATTTGGGCGCTGTAAGCTTTATCATAGAATTCTAATTACCTTGAAAATGTGATGTATATTATATATTGGTCCATTAATGCGAGGCATCTTCGCCGGCAGGGTGGTGTTTTCGATGCTGTTTTAACAGCAAGTCTGTTAGTTACTTATTGTCTTTATCAGTAAAATCATTTGATGTTCTAAGTACCTTTGCAATATTGAACGGCATGTGATTGGTGAGCAGGAGATTTCTATGATTATTGAATACGTGCTGAAATTTGAGGGCGATGTGGAGGAACTACTTCGTTAGATAAATTAATTTCTTTTGACGCTTTAAAAGGTCATCGGTTGTTTATAAAAAAGTAATTTTGGTGAATCAATAAATAGGTTAGGATAATCAAGAAATATGGGATTATACTTATCAATCGTACCTGCGTCAGGAAACCCAAATATACGCATATTCTCATACTTCTGCCTTGATACACTTGCTGTCTCTTTTTTTTTATTCAACTAATTTTGCGCTACATTTAAATTAACATCTAATCGAGGACCAGGGCCCACCACCAATAATGCAAATCCGATAGCAAATTCGGCCACATTTACAGCTGCAGCAAGGAATTGTATAAGACCTTTCTTTGGCTAGTTATATGAAACGACTACGGCTGATGATTCTATATTGCACGCAGAACTCTCCATCTGGTTGGTACTTAGATTTCGATAATGCTAAACGTGTCAAGATTTGGAGGGCGATGATTAGTTGTATACAGCGAGAAAGAAAGGATGTTGAGAACCAAATATCTTTAGAGGGATGATGAATTGACAAGGGTGGAATGGAATGGGAGGGAGATTAGAGATGGATGGTTTATTCGCTTCTTCACCCTTTTTTGTCCGCTTTTTAAGCGAATATTGCTAATTAGTGGTAGTAGCGAGAACACTAGCAGCTATGGGATTTTCGAAATTATTTATTCTTTGATATGCAAGGCGCAGTTTGCAACATTTGTTGTTGCGAGAGTGCATGATGAAGTTGTAAGAAATCTATTAGAACTTAAAAGTACATGCAAACAATCATCACTAAATGCAATTTTTCTTTCAGGGAGCTATTCCGCTTTGCTCGTCACGGGGCTCGTTAGTTCTGGGATCATTCGCTTTTGACTTTCGGCACGCTTGAGATACTTATTTAATTCTTGTGTTTCACCTTTGGTAGCAGGCAGTCACCATTGTGGTGGTTTTAGCTGCAATGTCTTGTAGAAAATCAGAAGAAGCAGCAGTGTCGAATTTAATTCCCTCGTGGGACTTAATCATTCGATAGCTCGAGATGGTGCTCTCGAGTAGCATCTATGATGATGCGTAGTGCAAGAACAAGACTAGCGATGATAGATTTGGAGAATGGGATGCAGGATAACATGATGGCGAATGGGGAGTGTGTGTTTGTTGTTAATGTTCGGTTAAATGAATTTCGAAGGTAGTTCGAGGAATAGATAGCTTGGTAGGGATATATCATGCGGAGTATGATAAGAGGCCATGTCCTGTGTGTGTTGACGGGATTAGCTATGCATCTTCAAAGAAAAAGCAGAGACAAAAAAGGAAAAGGAGGACGAATGATAGAAGTCTTACAAAAGATTAGGCGGGAACAGAAGTAATGTGGTCTGCTTCTTGGATAATGGATTTCTGCATTTTCAGATCGCTGAGAATATATATCGGAAGAAGGCCGATAAAAACTTGGAGTAATGCATCCGTTATTACTGCATTTATTATCTAGAAGGCTTCCTGGTAGATATCGGCTATACATAGAATGTACATTTCAAGATACATCAAAGTATTCTTACAACATCATTACATTTCATTGCACGAAATAACCAAGGATCGGGAAAATGAGATTGGAAAGCAAATTGCACATATATTTGTCAAAATATATATATCATAATGCAAGCAATGCTTCCACTAATTACTCGTCGTTTGGTATTTCCTTCTGTGGTGAGATACCTAAATGAAGAAGCAGAGACTTGAAGTTTTGATGACGAAGACTGCGAGAATATATACATGATATAACCAATATATTGAGCCTGTATTATGCTATGAGTCGTGATTGTTACATAACAATAGGGATTTTATCCTACAATGTAGAAGTGGTTTAGCTCATTTAGAAGGATCGAGTTTTGGTGTTTCCCAAGCCCATGAGTAATTTATTCTGACGTTTATTATACATATGCATTGAGCTTTTGATAACAACTAATATTGTAGGAAACAATAAGCTTAAATCATCAAAAGGATATCCAAAGGCTAAATGAGAATAT
Source organism: Myriosclerotinia duriaeana (assembly GCA_002162615.1). NCBI lineage: Eukaryota > Fungi > Ascomycota > Leotiomycetes > Helotiales > Sclerotiniaceae > Myriosclerotinia > Myriosclerotinia duriaeana. Next base: position 512,486 of record NGKI01000021.1, read on the forward strand.
AGATACATACTATGGCAATGAGACCCAGATAATCATCGAGCTCGATTTTTTCAAGAGTGTAGTACTTAGTGTAAAGTTTTATTAGAGCTGTGATAATCATTGGTATGGGTTACTATGATCTACATGGCGAAACCGAAAAGAGAACCATGATTATCAGGCGTCACGATATCCATCCTACTGTAATCGCTGGCTACTCTTTGTTTCTGAATTTAGCTTGATGGTGAATAAAAGCCACGGTCATTCTACGAATCAATACGCGGCTGCAGTCGAAGGCAGTAAGAATTTACGGGAAACATTTCCTCCTCTCTTGGTTTAGAAATGAAATATTGCTTCCCAGATGCCGCAGTTTGGCTTGCATACTTTTCGATACAAAAACATCACCTTTCAAGTATCCATGGACAAAAATCAACCTAGAGTTACATTGAAAGTTGGGCTGCAAGGGTCCTGATATATATATATATATTTATATATATATATATCCTGTGCTCACTTCATCCTCTTTGCCGGATCCGCGGCGGGAGCCAATACCCTATGAGCTCCAATTGGATTTTCGAGTGTAGTCTCACTAATGTATACTGAGGTACCTACCCGAGTAACACACTTTTAGCTCCAGGGTTCAAGTGATCTGCAACTGATGAATGTTTGCAAAGGTTGGATCCAGGTCGAATTTATGTTTCTTTCATGGACCTCCAATCCAGTTGAACTGGTTCCACTTCGGATACTTAATCCCGATTTGATATATCACATGCAACAAAGATCCATTTGAAAAATAACCTACAGACTGAATTCATAGCTTATACAATGTTAATCTAGGTCTTCTATCAAAGTGGCACTCGCCATTGACAGGGGCTCTTCGTAGGGCTTAAAGTTCCGTCCATTGTTAGAGCATATCTTATTGAGAAGGAATCCTGCATGCGGTGATGTAAATTATATAATAATGCAGCTCAAAATCACATTCTGCCTCTGGGAGTGCCTGAAATAGCACCATCTCTATCTTTACCACCTGATATCCAACCTTTCGCAACAAGTTTACCCAGCCCTTTCTGGTATACAAAAGATTCCCAATCTGTTTCCCCATAAATGTATGCTCGATCACTCTTGCTCACTGTCCATCCTCGTCAAACACACAAGGCTCGGTTGGGAAGTCTTCAGCTACCATATTCCCAATAAAACATAGCCTCTAATTAGTAGCAACCTATTTGGACAGTTTTCTGGTGGTAATGTTTACATTTTTATAAAAGAAATGGAGCAAAAAGAATGTTGCAAAAACGCATTGAAATCTACATACAAGGGAAAATTTAAGCATATTGGTAAACTTTAAAGTCACGCCAAAAACTTGTTGCTTGCTTAATTTACTTATAACAAGAAAGAAATCAATGCCATATAGCTTGCGGCTGCTACCAACAACGGGGTTGGGACTTGGATGTTGGAATTCCGGTGCCACTGCCGATATCGAGGACGATCGTATCAGGGCTCGTAGGGAGAAGATCTAAGCTTTTGGTAACCAACGCTATGAGCCCTTCGTCGTGTCCGAAATTCTTCTCGTATCTAATTCCTAAATTATCGTAGAGGAATCTGCTGCTGGGTTGATTGGTGTCATTTGAGCGGTTGATGGAGGTATGGCGAATTGAACGATCTTGTATCGTCTGAGAGATAAGAATAACATCCAAGTGCTTCTAACCAGTTGATATATGGCCATGCATTCAAACGTTCTCGACCATGATCCGCTCTCGACTGCAGGGCTGATAAGCTCTGGTATCCCCTGTTGATATTGCAAATTAGCCTCCGTTTCCCCGCAGGATTCGGAGCAGGGGGTGTTAGACTCTGATGTGCAGCAAATCGTGATCAATGTATGTGATGCAGCCAGCTGTTATTGTATCTGAGTACTGGGGAGATGTCTTCCTACGAGCTCGATGATATTAAGCCTGGTGTGCTGCAACATGTTTGGGTTATCACAACTACCGGTGTTAGTTATGAGGAGAACGGAGACATGATGTAGCAGAACGAGGAAAATACTCGGAGAAAAACTACGCAAGTAAAGTTCAAGATGAGGCGACCCTTGCTGTATTTGGGAAAAGACAACAGTTAAAGGTACGTCTGACTACCTAGGTAGGCCATTACATATTGCAATATGATTACCTCCGTGGTGCAAAAATTTTCTAAGCTACGCAGCTGAATGGCTCACCGTCATCTGCTAGCAGGCTTTTGTTGCAGAAACATACCACACCATCACTTCGTTGATCCAAGGCCTCCTCATTCTCAACTACCCAAACTATAACCCGAATTTGTGGCAAGCCACTTTGCTTTTTTATACTACCGCTCTCTTCGGGGTCTTCGTTAATACTTGTTTCTTAGCTATATGAAATCGCTTAATAAGATTTCAACGATATCCCTCAAGTAGATTCGATGAAGATAGAATACCGGGAGCCAAACCCACCCGCCTGAGAAACAGTGATGTGCTAGAGGATAAACAAACAACCCTCGATTACCACCCTGCCCTGGTAATCCGAGCATCCTACGTTGCCAACGATGAGACACACAACTACATGTATATAGACTGACTGACTCATTTGAAAGATATAGCCGTATGTAATAACTAGTGAAAAAACGACTAGCTATCTGATTTACCATCAGTTCGGTACGAGCCAATCCTTTAGCCGCATTGGCACTTGCCCACTGGAGCCCGCTACCCGGAATCAGTTGATAATATTTGTTGGTTCCGCACCTTGACAGAATGATGCACGCCGCCTAACCGGCGCATTCCCGTATCAATGTAATCTTTGACGTTTTGATCTGATTAGCAAGACGCCTTCTCTATATCTTGCAGTAAGGTTAACCTACAAGCCAAATTACATTACCTAAGGACAAAATGAGCACTATACTTAAAAAGGTGACATACTCAAGCCCCACTAACCATTCATCTATATATGTCTTGATAACTCTGAGATATCAACTTCAATTTCCACATTCAGGCCAAATATTGAAAATATATCATCCAAGAGTAATCAGCGACGACATCGTGGATGTTCGTCCCTATCAAATTCTGCCGTGAGAATATCATCTTGATAGAGGGTCTCGATTGTAGCGATTTTCACCGCCTTTTATGTAATATGGCAGAATAACCCACCCCGCATCACGCCCACGCCCTTCACATAAATATATTTTATTTGTTGACTTGACATACCCAGATACAATTTACTATTTTAGTATCTTCCTTTTCCTTTTTGTATCATAGATCAAAGGTCTCATAGTCCAAGTTCTAAATCCCAATCAAATTGTTCAGTTTACAGCACACTCCATCACACACAGTGCCCCAAGATGGCATCTCAAGTAACAGTCCGCCATGCCAATCGTGAAGGTACCCCAAATCCGAGCTCAACTGACCCCTCCAAACACCATCCCACCAACCAATCACCAAACTAACCCCCGCGCCCACTCCCCCAGATATCCCCAGCATCCTCACCCTCATCCAAGAACTCGCAGAATACGAACACGCATCCGATTCCGTGCTCGCGACCCCCGAATCCCTAGGCAAATCCCTCGCGTTCGCACCTTCGAACCTGATATCTCCTTCCAACACTACTCCTTCAACCGGCGACGCTATATCTGCAACACGGCCCGCACGCTGTCTTTTACTTTTTCCAAGTGCTGAGGCGGGGATTGAACCCGTGGGCATGGCGCTTTATTTTTACAATTACAGTACGTGGCGCGCGAGCGCGGGAATTTATTTGGAAGATTTGTATGTACGAGAGAACGAGAGGGGGAAAGGGTATGGAGGAAGATTGTTGTCGATACTTGCTAAGGAGGTGGTGGAGATGGAGGGAGCACGATTGGAGTGGAGTGTTTTGAAGTGGAATGAGCCAAGTATTAAGTTTTATGAGGGGCCGAGTGTAGGTGCGAAGGCGATGGATGGGTGGCAGACTATGAGGGTGGATGGAGAGGCTTTAGTGAAGTTGGCGAAGAAAGCGGAGTAGCTCGTGAGAGAAAGAGGGCTGTTTTGGAGGGTTCCAAGAGAATTGTACAGAAAATTCAGAGCTCTCGTGTTATCACTTGAGTCACCCAAGCTAGTAATTGTACGAATATTATGATACAATGCTCTTGTCTTTCCCTTCAAATAGTATGCTATAACTTGAAGAGTGACGGAATATTATGATACAATGCTCTTGTCTTTCCCTTCAAATAGTATGCTATAACTTGAAGAGTGACGAAGACCCTACTATTGCAGCTGCTTTGTCTGGCGGTTCAGTATCTTTCTGATCTTTTTGTCCGTAGCCCCCTCAGTCAGCCCATCCTCTGGCAATTTGAAAAATTCAAGATCTTCCGAAGAAGGCTGTGTAATCTTCCCTGCAGCAGCTGGTGAACGTTGTCCTCCCCAAGTTATTGTGTATTCTTTGGTATTCTCATCCTGCACCATTTTCGATGAAAGACTCCAAATCATGCCATACATTCTTCGCATCTGTCGTGCTCTGTTTGCTTTTCCTTCGGGATTGGAAAAGTTTTCACGGTGCAATGCCTCCTCGTGAACATTCGCACGAACTCTCGCTGGTGTGGTCAATAGTGAGTTCAATTTTTCAGTTCCCTTGACGGGGGTTTCCAAGTTACGTGGAGTTGCAGCTTTTCGTCTTGGGCGTAGTTCTTCGATGGGTTGTCTTCCTTCCGCCAAATCTGCCAATCTATTCCATTCATGTTCCGGCAATGGTGGCAGAACTCTTTCCAGAAGATTGGCCCACCATGTCTTTTTCATAGACTCTTTGCGCTTTGCTGGCAGTGTACGTCCCCATGAATTCGTTACCGGTATATCTGGTTTGAGTTTTTTGATCCTTCCTCGCAGCGACTCCATTGGATTATTGTATTGTTGACTTGCAAGAAACATTGTTATTTGTGTATGCTCCCGGCGTTGCCTCTTGCTTGTACCCATCGGTTTGTTTATATCAACGTCCTTGGTCGCATCCAGGTTGATCCCAATTTGACTATCAATTATGCGGGATAAGGCGGTATCATCTTGTGGCATCTCATCCTCTCCAGGTTTCAACAACTGAGAAAGTAATTCTCTCCTCCTGCGCCCAGCTCGTCCATATGTTCTGAGTAAAACTTGTTCCAAATCCTTGTTGCTCCCTTCCAGGTTTATGCGCTCTAGAAGGTGCAATTTTTGTCTCGTCTTTTTAGATCTTGCTTCCAACTTCTCCAAATCCAACTTTGATCGAAAATAATCGGTGCCCCATAACCGGCGATCGAGTTTTTGGGGATTAAAAGGGTTGTATCGCTTGACGATGGTATCATGTACGAAAGATCGAGCGGCAGAGTCTGGGAGATAACTAGCTTCGCGCAGTAAGGCTCGATACTGTTGTCGAAATGTTGGAAGGTATTTCCTTACTTCATTAGAAACCTCGTGCACAGCTCTAGGTACGGACGGCATTGAATATTTGTAATTTTGAAGATCAAACAGTAGAGGCAATCAAAAAGAGGTAAGATTTATTAGTGAGGTAGAGTGAGTAGGTAGGTAGTACCTAGGTATCTTTCTTTACCTGATAGGAATTGAGGAGCAGTTTTGGAATTTTGGAAAATATAATTTGTTAATGCCTTGAAATATAGGCATCAAGTCGCGTTTATATCATATCCCCAACCCAAGAATCCCAAAACCACTTTACTCCCTTCGCGCTTGAGACACGAAAGACACGAAAGACACGTCGACTTCACCCCTGCTTGGATATTTCGGCGCGTCCCCCTTATCGTCATTGATCTCAGTATCATTGTTGGTAAATGCGATCCGCGACGATTGAATTGACAGCGTCCTCTATCTTACAAATACATCTGCCCTCGGTGACGCGATTGGCCTTTTAACTTACACGGACCGTCACAACATCTCTCGACACTGACGAACTTGACTCAATTCTATGGCAGCAACGACAACTACAAGGAATTCTCAACCTCTTGCGACCACCTCTGAATCCAAACGAAACCATCTGCCACCAAGTACCTTTTCTACTAGGAAAAGCGCATACGACCGTGGCCAAGACTCGACTCGATTTCATCGCGAAATGTCGCTCAGTATGAGTCAAGGATCGCAAGCTGGTGGTCTTATGATGCAACCAGGAGGTCCTTTTCGTCAATACGACATGGGTGCCATGAATCGCAGAGATGTGGCTCCTCAGATTTACTCGGTACGTTTTTGTTGGATCCATTGAGCACCGAGCTGTTACTAATATAGATAGGCCGTATATTCCGGTGTCGATGTATATGAAATGGAAGTCAATGGCATTGCGGTTATGCGACGACGAAAAGATAGTTGGCTTAATGCTACCCAAATATTGAAAGTAGCAGGAATTGAAAAAGGAAAGCGAACAAAGGTCCTCGAAAAGGAGATTCTGATAGGAGATCATGAGAAAGTTCAAGGTGGTTATGGAAAATACCAAGGAACCTGGATCAGATTTGAAAGAGGGGTCGAATTTTGCAAGCAGTATGGTGTGGAGGAAATCTTGCGGCCACTATTAAACTATGATATGGGTCAAGATGGTGGAATTGCAGGACAAGGTGGGCTTGATACCCCAACGAAGGAACAAGCCATGGCTGCCCAACGAAAGAGACTTTATAATTCAGGAGCCGAAAACCGTAACATTGGACAGTCCGGAACATTTTTCAAGAATATTTCGAATAATGCTTCCCTTGCCGTAGCCGCAATTAGCAAAGCCCGATTTGATTCCCCCGTACCTAGGAATCGCAATGGTAGTGTGCGACCTCCTAGTTTTAGTAGGCAATCATCACAACAACAAACCAACAGTCAGGAGGCTGCATTCCCAGGTAACTCGCAACAAAGCATGCAAAGCTTCGTTTCCAATGAAGGAATAACAAATGGAGATTCGGCTTACGGAACTCAATCCCAGTTTCAATTCTCACATACCGGAAGAGAGGATGGGGATTTCCAGGAGCCACCACGAAAGAGACGAAGAGAATCCCCTGAACCCCCGAATGATAGTCAGCAGTCTATGAACGGTGGCTACTATAATATGTCCATGCGAGAGCCATCTCCGACCGAACCTAATGATTCTTTCTTCTATCGTTCGCAGCAAAATTTATCTCAAGAGGAAGAGGCTCCAGTACCATTGCCCCCTCTACCCGAAAGTCAGCATAATGCAAAGAAGGGTCTGACCTTGTTGTCACTTTTCCATAACGAGAGTTCATACTTAGGCACAAACGAACACAATGACCAGGAGGCATTTCGCACAATGTCTGGTGTAGAACTTGATATCCCTATAGATAAATCAGCCAACACTGCTGTTCATTGGGCTGCTACTCTTGCAAGATTACCTGTCCTACAAAAGCTCATTCAATCTGGCGCAAGCATATATCGAGTTAACCTCAGAGGAGAGACCGCACTGATGAGAGCATGTTGCGTTGCTAATAATTTAGATCAGGGGAGTTTCCCAGATCTTCTTGAGCTACTCGGCAACACTATTGGTTTCCAAGATAATCGTGGCCGAACGGTTTTACATCATATAGCTGTCACATCAGCTGTCAAAGGTCGCAGTCCTGCAAGCAAGTATTATCTTGAATCACTTCTTGAATTTGTCGTTAGAAAAGGTCGTTCGTTTACTAGTCAACAACAATTGAACAGTGAGCCTGCGAACCCGCATGCCATGGATATTGGCCGATTTATGTCTGAAATGGTAAATGCACAGGATAATTCGGGTGACACTGCTCTTAACATCGCAGCTAGAGTCGGTAACAAAAGCATCATCTCCCAACTTGTTGAAGTTGGAGCAGACCCTGAAATCCAAAACAATTCTAAATTATGTCCGTCAGACTTTATTGGAGGCTTAGGAAATCCTGGCGATCGTTTAGGGTTTGCAAGTCCTGATAAGAGAGGGAACAAAGCCACACGGGAGACCAGTGGTGAAATAATTGACTGTAAGATCCTGCCCTCATTCTTCCTTGAATCAACTCTAATATATTTTCAGCCATCAATGCAACGCTTCAATCAGCTCTGGAAGACTTTGGAAAAGAAGTAGAAGCTAAACAAGCTCAAATCGACTCTATCCATGCCAAACTTCGCGAAGCATCCGCCAACCTAGGAGAAGAACGACGTGCCATGGAAGCAAAACAAGAACGCATCAGACAACGCGAAGAACGTGATCTCAAAATTGCAAACCTCACTCGAGCCGCAGAAGAAGAGAGTATAAAATTACTTCAACTCCAACAACAATTCAATCAACCAACATCCGACCTGGACCTTGAAATGCATCTGGGTGATGCTGATAAAACCCTGACGGTTGCACCTATCCCTGCAAATATCAATACTACCCCTACTCGAAGTTCAAATCATCAACATGATCATACTCAAAGACAGTTGTTACTGCAACAATTACCCTCAGTACATGTACTTCAAGCAAGAGTTAATGCATACAAGGTTAATAATGATGCATTGGAAAGGGATGTACAAGATTTGAAGAGTAAAGATACGGGAAGGATAGCAAAGTATAAGAAAATCATCAGTCTATGTACGGGTGTGGAAATCTCGAAAGTTGATGGTGTTATTGAGGGCCTGGCACGTGCGGTGGAGAGTGAGAGTGATGTTGATTTGAATCGAGTTAGGGAATTTTTGACCAGGGTTGAGGGGGTTTAGTTTGATATCCTAGTTACCAGTGAGAGAGTTGAGGGGGTTAGTGTGGAGTAATTAAGGAAGGGCGTGGGATAAAGATGCATGCATATATGGTCTCTGTGCCTTCGGCTCGCATGGTCGGCGTTTGGGAAGGAAAGGAAAGGGATTACTCATGCGGATATAATGATATGCGAGGGGTACATCATTTTATGTATATGGAATTGGAGAGAAACGGAATGCTGAATATTACGTTCTTGGAGGCGGG
>NGKI01000021.1:530267-544730 GCA_002162615.1 Myriosclerotinia duriaeana
GAGAGGAGTGCAGGTACAATCCAAGCCAATCGAGAGTGAGAATCTGAAATCCCACACTCAACCAGCCAATAGCAGTGCTACTATAGGTTAAGAATGAAATAAACGAACGTGTGGGGCTCACTTGCCCCTACTTCGCTAAAGCGGGAGCGTAGAATAATTACCGAGGTAGCTTGACGGAGTAGGTAGTCCCAAACCGAGGGCATTATTGAAGACTCTAAAGGCAGCTAAGAGGCGGCTCGTTACGCTGCTAGCTAAATAACTTGTATTTTATTCATGCACCGTATATTCAACTATCGAAAGTATCTCAAAATAACCGCCACGATACTCAGATAAGGAAAAGGAAAAGAAAAAGCAAATTCGAATTCAAGATCTAGAATTAGCAATTAGCATAACCTACTAACTAACTATCATCCCCAATCCATCCACGGAAGCATCATCAATCTTCCTCCTTCCTCTTTCCTTTGCCCATCCATGATCCATCACCTTCAGCCGACACTGGACAGGATAAAGATCTACCGCCCATTTACCTCTCGAAACCTTGTTGATTCCGCCGCTCTGGGTACCTCCCTGCATCTACAGTGCTATCCCTCCCCTGAACAAAATTTAAAATTTTGGGTTTGGAGTGAGCCAAATTTTTAACCTTTGTTTAGGGGGGGGTTGATAGTATAATAGTATTCCCATCCTATCTTATGATTCTTATCCCATCCAAAGATCTACGCCTAATCTACCCCCTACCACATCTCCAGCACGTTTCCCCAACCGAACTCAATCAATCAATCAATCAATCAATCAAACCCAATCCCAAAATTAACACCTGCATCAAAAAGTTCGAAATATAGTAATGATGCACAACCCATCCCCATTCTCCATTCTCCAACTTCCGAATCGAGAATGAATGTTTTCACCGTTCAGGAATATAATTCAAGTCCGACTTCGACGCTCGCCTCATTGTTTGAGATAAGCTAATTAACTTTGAGCTATCTACTAGGTAGGTAGTCGATGGTCATACACAAATTTTGAGCTAAATTCAAGCGATCAAAGACAGCAGTGAAGATATTGCATGATATCGATGCATACGCGGGAATTGGTCTCGGTACTTGAGGTTGAAATTTAGATGTAACATAGAAGGGGGTTGTGGGCCAGAGATGGCATTTTTGTCCCAAATTCCAACATACTCTCACTAACTTGCAGGCAAATGTCGGGAACATTGACGTCGATGATCATTTTGCATCTTCAACAACTTGTATTTCAGTCGCAAAGCACACAATACCACAATGCACCTGCACCAAGACAACCCGTTGCGATCAAACAATCTATAATGTACATTCTACCAAGATATCGTATCTATTTCTGCACAGCTCATGTTCTACCCTTCGCCATAATTTTCTTCTCCAACTCCTCAATCTGTCTCTGTGCTTTCTCCTCCTCCGCCTTGATCGCCTCCAACTTAGCATCCTCAAGTCTCTTTTGCTCTCTTGCCAGTTGATCAGGTCTTCTGATCGCAATATCTTTTGGTTTATAATCACTGAAAAGGGCTTTCAGTACTTTCTCAATCACGAAACAAGCGAGATAATCGACAATCATCGTCGTCGTCATTACTACTTTGAAGTTGTATGTGAAAGGTACAAGTTTCATCTTTTCGTTGACTTCGGGAATAAATTCGGTGGAGCATGAGAATGCAATTGCAGAAACTCCAATGATACCGTAGTACATTCCTTTGTTTTCGGAAATAGCTTCACGGAATGGTCGGCCTTGGTAATTGATGGCGAAAGTGGAGATTTGTTGAATAAGTTGTAAAAGATACACAGCGCTGTTGAGAAGAGATGGGGCAAATTCTCCTTCGAGATCAATATCTGGGTCACGTCTGGAAAGATGTTAGCATCTGTTGTCATAGGGTGTGAACATGGCGAAGGGATTCACTTACGGAGCGATCTTATCACAGAAACGGGCGATATAGATGAGTGTGGCTATGTGAACGGCGAATTGTCCAAGGATAGATCCAATGATGTAGAAGTTGAAGATATTTGGTTGTGGTCGTTCTTTGGAAAGCCCTTCTACAGACTTAGCCCGAGAGATTGACAAAAAGCAGACACTCATGAGCATTCCACTTATTGTGACTTGACCGTCACCAAACTTGATACCTTCAAGGTATAACACACTCAGACTGTAAGCGCTAATGAGACAATTCAAAGCGAGAATCTTGTACATTTGGATAGTTGCAACAAGTGTGCAGCGACCTTGACGGATGATGTTAGGGATGGCAATGACATTACTCAATTTACTGGTGAATGGAGCAGCAACGGATGCATCACCAAGCTTAATCGTAGGGGGCTCGTCGTCATCTATTTCCGCCTCCAACAAGCTTTGGGTCATTTTATCAGCAAGACTAGCTGCTTTCTTCTGTGCCTCATTCAAAGTAGGCTTGTTTTGTTGACCATTGATAAGTGCTTGGGCGGCAGGTGAAGTAATTGTTTCCACGACTTCAGATTTGTTGGCAGCTGTCTCCAATAGAGCCACGGTGGTACCTTTCTTTTCGGCTTCTCGTTGCATAGCTTTTTCGTAGTGTGGATTTTTAGGACCAGGTGGATACAAATGCGCAATCAATACGGGTACTGGAGGAGTTGGTTGGTTGAATCGCGTCATCATTTGACACTGTTTCTCGTAAAGCTCCTTCATTTTGTTGTTTCGGAAATGTTCGGCAATCTTATTGAGATCCTCCTGTGAACCATTGAGTAACGCAATACCGATGTGAGCTTGCTTTAAGGCTCCAACGTCATTGGTACCATCACCAGCCATAAGAGTATGATAACCAAGATCTCTCAAGCCCGTGAGGATCTCTTCTTTCTGTTTTGGTGATACACGGGCATATACCCATGCATAGCGATAGATGGTAGAAAGAGCAGATTGATCTTTGAATTTAGACAGAGCATAACCGGTGACACACAAGTCATTTTCCTCGATAATCTTCTTGTCGATAGGTTTGGAAGGATCAACAGGAATGCTGATACTGTCATCAACACTTCTCCAAACAAGCTTCTCTCCCGAGTCATCATGTTCTGGAGCATCAAGAATGAGAACTTCTCTATCCACAATCTCAACCTCTCTGGCAACATGAATTGCTGTCAAAGGATTATCACCAGTAATCATGACGACACGGTGACTGCTTTCATTAAGCATTTGTACGGCCTTTTTCGCGTCATCTTTGAGAGGGCAATGTAGGACCAAAAACCCGGCAAAATGTAGCTCGCTCTCGACTTCTTCACGCTTCAAATCATTGATTTTACCAGAGCCAAGTTCAGAGTCGGTAGAGAGATACTTGTAGGCCAAAGCGAGAACACGTGATCCTTTCCTAGTAAAGTATTTGTAGGTTTCTTCGTAATCCGCGGGAACTTTAACCAACATTTTCATGATGGTTTCCGGGGCTCCCTTGACACCAACAAAAGTAGAGCGAACCTTTTTGCCAGTTTGAGGATTAGTCGCTGTTAATGAGGCGACCGAGCTTTGGCGTTTAAGAGCAGACGAGAATTGGAAGCGACGTTTAATTTGAACAGCGGATGAAGGTGCGCCGGTTTGAATCTTGCTAGATAGAACATCATTTCGCCCAAGGGTCCAACCCAACGAAGTTAATGTAGCTTTCTCCATAGGGTCTCCGACAATATCACCCTCATCTAATTTGACCAGAGCATGAGCTGTGGCGAGGACATACGTCGTTTCCAATGAGGCTTGTAGCACAGGAGTGATGTGGCTATGGGCACCATCCTTTTCACGAGGGGTATCGGTACCAGAATGGCCTAGACCAAGACCAGCAATACCTTCAACGACCAAGTCTTCTCCGGTCAGGGTACCAGTCTTATCGAAACATGTGACGTCAACCCTACCAGCGAATGGAATGCGGAATGGCTCGGTACAATAAATTGCATAACGACTAAGAGCTGCCAAGCTGGTGTTGACTGCAAGACTGAGCTCCATAGGCAATTCTGGGGGTACGACACTGGTAACAATCAAGACGCAATCGAGAAGAAGCTTGGATCGTTTTCTGTCCTTTTTGACACCTTCATCCCAGACATACCAAGAGGCTGCAATTGCGAAGATTAACAGGAAAAGAATGAAGAACAACGCTTCTGCGTTGTTCGCAGATACACGCTCGGTAGAATAAATCATGGTTCGAACCAAACTTCCTTGTGAGGTTTCAAATCCAGTCTTTACCACAATGGCCATAGCACCGTTATCGGGAGGAGATGGGACGCCTGAGGCAATCTTGGGCCTTTCTTCATCAGTGTTTCCGTGGGTGATTTGCAGAACTTTTGTTCCTCCATAAAGGAATGCGTTCTTGTCAAGACCTTCTGGTTCTAAAACTGCATCACCGGGCCTGAGCTGAACCGAATCTTTCAATAATGGGGTACTTTCTCCGGACAACATAGCTTCGTTCACGATAGCGCTTCCCTCAACTAGAATCATGTCGCAGGCTACACCACTATCCTCCTTGGTTCGGCCGACTGAAACTAAATCTCCTGGTAGAAGCTTATCACTCTGTGTTTCCTCCCATTTGTTCAATCGGTAAACGAAGATATCGTAAGGCTTGATGCTCATTCCTCGGAATTCGGTCAAGGTTCTTTGGCGTTGCCAGACTACGGTACTCTCGAATCCTACCAACATGACGAGAGTAAACAAAGAGTAGTACCAATAATCATCCAACATCCATAATCCAACGCAGAAGATTTGAAAAACGAAGAATGGCGCGACTGCATGTTCTTTGAATAGCTCCGAAAAGGTAGGAACCGGAATATCGAAAGTATTATCGCCATAATGTTGATGAATTCTGGAAAGCTCGGATGCAGAATCTATACCTCTAGACTTTTGATATGTCTCCAACAGTGGCTTGGGTTCTAAATCTATCGAGTATGTCAAGGGGGCAAACGAATTTTTCGATGCATCGTATAGGAATCGACGTTTTTGGAAAAGGAAGGATACATTGCTTTTACCACCAGCCTGTGAGGGGTTAGCTGAGACATTTATGTGGAACCATTTTTGAACCTACATTGTCCCTGTCTATTTTGCAGAAGTCCGCAGAGCCAGCATTCGTAATAGGATGCACCTTAATCAACTGGGCAGTTGAAACAGTCCTTGCGGAGGTTGCAGTGAAGAGAGACCTCAAATTAATGTTCCAATGGGTGCTCAGCCATACTAAACTTTGCGCCGTGATGATTGTCCCACACCACACAAAAGTCCATTCTTGTCCGCCAATATGTTGGTCGTAAAGATCTTGCGAAAGGTAATATCGAAAGAAGACAGGCCATATGATGGCGAAGGGCCAGATATAAGTATGCAACCAAAGCGGTACTGAGGTAAGTTAGAATTATGGGTCAGCTTTTTAATGGGAGGGTGGTTGCTAACATGGGTTATGCAATGTTGCGGATGCAATCATAGGATTGTCCACTAGGGGCGCCATTGCGCAGGTTGGTAAGTGATAGCGTTGTGTTGAAGCTATTCACAAAATCTTCAAAGCATAGGTGGCACTGAATTTATTAATCATCATCATAGAGAGTTTAAGAAGTCGGAGGCCGGAGCTAGAAGCTCGCTTAATACTACCCTGGCCATGGTATCACGTGTTGTGAAGCCCATTCTAACATTTTTCACACTTGAACGTGCCAAGGTTTCTTTTTCGTCTCCAGCAGTCTGTTATAATATCGATGTTTTAAGTCCAACTAATGTGTTCTCGGAATGGAACTGGCCACAGACTAATTGTTACCATAATGACCAAAGGGAGTATTTTAACATCTCTTCATTGTTCCTGGCAGCTACAACGAGAGTCCTCATGAATGAATCGGGCAATATTTCATATTGGGGTGTATATAACATTCTTGGATCCTAACATCCTACAAGACTCTTTCTGGAGATACCTTTTATACGTAGGGCGACTCGTGTTCATGTTACAAATGACACCAATAATCACTTTGAAGCCCATGATTAGTATTATCAATTTACACTCAACTGGCATGTCTAACAGAAACTCGGGCACATAGGTAGCTTCTTAATCCCAAGCAGACTCCCAATCGAAATCCTTCAATTTGATCCTACACGCCGCAATCGGTGTCTGAAGCCATCCATGCCTCACTAAGCGTATGATAGCCCTCCTTCACGCCGTGATCACTCCCCCGAGCCCCCGGATAGGCTATCGATACTTAGAAGACGGCTCGGTATCCTCCGCATTTCATACCCCATTACATTTTCATAGCCCCGGAAAAGCCCTGACAGACGTGCAGGTGCAGGTGTGCGTGTGGAAGTCCCCGGTCGATTCAAATGAATTCCTTCTCATGTAAAAGGTTATCTGTTTAGCGCTTCACCATATCTATCAATTTGCCACAAGTGTTCCAAGATGATAATGAACGATGTAAGATATCAATCAACACGATAGCAGGGCGGGCAATATCCCTTATTAACACGATACTAAGCCCATCATAGAGGTTAGATCCGGTCAGGATTATTTTCTGGCCCGTCTGACTGGTAAGATGGTTCAAATATCGGAGCTGCCAAGTGGCCAAGCGAAAAACTTAAGCAGTTCGGTTGCTTGGCGGGAATCAACACTTCCAGACGAACAAATAGAATCTTCAAATATTTAATTATTATCGAGATAAGAACTTTTGCTGCGGTAGAAATCCAAAGGATAAAGAGGGGTATATAACAACTGTTGTGGTACAGTGTCTTATGAGTTCTGTGTTCCGGAACGAACCGACAAGATTCAATTTCAATAACTTTCATCATCTCCCTGAAAGCTTCTCCAAAGGGTTTCCTGATCATGGCTGGTTGGACTACCAAGATCAATGATGCCGTCGCTGGCAGTATTGTTGGCAGGAGATTTCGTCTTCAAGGTTCTGGCCATGTGAAGTCGAGAGAAGGTTCGCGGTTTCTCACTGAGATACGTGCTGGGCTCGCGACATTCTTCGCCATGGCATATATTATTTCTGTATGTTTTAACCTCTTCATGCGTTCACCTACTTGGATGATGGAGAATAAGAGGAACGACAGTTTCTCATCTAGGAAGTCTCGTCCCAAATTGTTCATGACAGTTTTGGATGGCTTGGTCATCGACATAAGCTGATATTAAGAAACTAGGTCAATGCCACAATTCTTTCAGATAGCGGCGGAACCTGTGTCTGCACTGATACAACTGATCCTACTTGCGCCAACGACGTTGACTATAATCTTTGTCTCGGCGTTATTCGTCGAGATTTCATCACTGGAACTGCTGCTATTTCTGCTCTGACGACATTCTGTATGGGATTATTCGCGAACATGCCAATTGCACTGGCTCCAGGAATGGGTTTGAATGCTTACTTCACTTATACGGTTGTTGGGTTTCATGGGCTTGGACCTGTTACATATAGACTTGCCCTTACTGCGGTATTTGTTGAAGGTTTTGTGTTCGTGGGATTGTCGTTACTTGGATTGAGACAATGGCTAGCCCGAATCATCCCTGCTTCCATCAAACTTGCTTCAGGAGTAGGAATCGGTCTATATTTGAGTAAGCCCAGATATTTCCCTCTCAGATTTCGGTACTAACGACTAGAAGCAATCATTGGTCTTGGGTACAGTGCAGGAATTGGGGCTATTACTGGAGCTACTTCAACCCCCCTTGAACTTGCTGGATGTGTCAGCTCTGAGCTCGTAGATGGTGTTTGTCCCGGATCAACCAAAATGCGTTCACCAACCATGTGGATTGGAATATTTTGTGGTGGTTTTGTAACAGCCATTCTCATGGCATATCGTGTCAAAGGTGCAATCATTGCCGGCATCCTATTGGTCGCTATCATCTCATGGCCGAGATCCACCTCAGTTACCTACTTCCCTCACGATGCTTCTGGTGATGCCAATTTTGATTTCTTCAAGAAAGTTGTTACTTTCCATGGCATCCAGGAGACGCTCGTGGCACAGGATTGGAATGTTGCTGGTGTTACTGGGCAATTTGGTCTTGCTTTCATTACTTTCCTCTACGTAGATATTTTGGATTGTACGGGAACATTATATTCTATGGCACGTTTCGCCGGGGCTATTGATGAAGAGACTCAAGATTTCGAGGGTTCAGCAGTCGCTTATCTTGTAGACGGTAAGAAATGCCGAATTTTCTTCGTTTCATTTTACATAAACTAACATTATGCACCCAGCTTTCGGTATTTCCATCGGCTCACTTCTCGGTCTATCCCCAGTCACAGCTTTCGTTGAGTCTGGTGCTGGTATTTCTGAAGGTGGCAAAACGGGCATAACTGCCATGGTTACAGGATTCTGCTTCTTTATCTCGATCTTCTTCGCTCCCATTTTCGCCTCTATCCCACCATGGGCCACTGGATCTACCCTCATTATCGTTGGTTGTATGATGTGCAAGGCTGCTAAGGACATCAATTGGAAATATTGGGGTGATGCACTGCCAGCTTTCATCACCTTGGCTGTTATGCCATTCACATATTCCATCGCATACGGCTTAATCGCCGGTATCATTTCCTACCTTATCATCAATACAACAACTTGGGCGATCGAAAAGATTTCCGGGGGCCGCATCGTACCATTTGATAAGGAGTTCAAGGAGCCATGGACATACAAGGTCAAGGGTGGCATTCTACCAGCTTGGGTCGTAAGAGCTTCGAAGGGGTAAGTTCTTGCGCTGTCACTCACGCATCTAATCGATATGCTAATATTTTCTTGTAGTAAAAAAGATTTCTGGCATGATGAGCCACCGATCAACACTTCATCCACAGGTTCTATATCGGCTCCTGATGACGCGGATAAATCACATGTTGGACCTCAACCTAAGGCTCGTGCTATCGACGAGACGAAAGCTGATGAAAAGTTAGCTTGAGGTATATTCTATTTTTTGTTGTTTAACTTATAAACTGCACCGTGCTTTTTCGTATCTTATTGGTATGGCCGATTGGCTCCTTGGTCATCTGGCGGGCGTAATTTAAGGCTTTTTATATTTGGGTAGATAAGGTCACCTTTTGGGGGGGATTGGAAGAGTATCGATACCATTACAAAATGATTGGTGTTTAAATAATAATAATAATATGCAATTCGATGACCTTATCCGCTAGAAGCAACATTCTGTTTACCCTCCAACTGCAAATGGCAGGTGGTGTATATGCTTACAACTAGTACTGTAGTACTACGTTGCAGGTTCCTCGCCCTCAAATGGTGAGGGTCTTGATCTTGGCCGAGACATTTTATTAAATCTCCCACTTGGCAGTGGAATCCAAGTTCGGTAATTACTGAGTGCGAGGGTGGCGGGGTCGGCAAGAATTGGATCTGCTAGGTTTGATTCGGTAGGACGTGGGAGGGGAGAGAGAGCGGCGTGTTGCGATAATTCCCCCCTTTCTTTCGGCTGCTGGATTAAAGGCCTGGCACAACAACCAACCACAGGAGCCAATGCCTCGAAAGCTGAAGAAGCGAGGAAATGTGAGATAATTTACATGGTGTGTCATAGGTTCGCAGTCTCGCAGCGGCAACATCCTTTCTTACAGATACGCAATTGTGCAGGGTGTTCGGGAATGAAAGGAGAACGAATAATGTATATCCCATGGTTTCAAGTCTTGATGAATCGCCCTCGTGGAAGTCATTGGCTGCGGCTCATGATTATCATGATATCTCCAACGGAATAGGGCTTATTAGTATCATGATATCTCCAACTGAATAGGGAATTTCGATGATGGAAGCATTGTGTGGAAGACCCTTCACGGCAAGGAATGCTCCTCATTTCTGGCCTGTTGGTGTGGAGAGGTCGGACAATATGTACGATAGCGGAGCTAGGGATATTCGGGGATTCTTGTTTTTCATTAATCATCTTGCCGGAGATGTGACGTTTTGTTTTGAGGGGAAATTTGATGGGATGGCGAGGAGTTCTGGGAAGGGGGCGAATAACATACTGTTTATGTACATGGAAGTAGAGTGCAAGTTTCCAAAAAGGAGTAGCGAATAATGCATATATTAGTATTACCGATACCCAATTTGCCATTCAAGAGTCGTTGATGAATACATCATATATGCTTCCTGATGTGTATATAGCATTCTACAAGAAGTGTACTGGTATATGCTAGAATCATGGCACGGAATTAACGAAAGATATTGCGTATCTGAAGGGATTTATAGGAATGTGCGGGATCGTGAAACTTTGGAGTCTGATGTCTGTATGGAAGAGCGGGAAGATTGCTGGATTTCTAGAAAGGTTTTATCTAAATGATCTGTATGTAGCCTGTCCAACATATTTGCATGTGCATACTCGTAAGTGCACAATATATATCCATCAAGGTGAGCTAATCTGGTTAAACCGTGTACTAATTTAGTACTGGAGTTCATCTGATCGAAGCCAGGTTAAATCTAGAGCCACTACTCGAAAGACTATCACATCTCGATATCTTTGGTCATTTTCATGGTGTGATTAGATTGGTATGAGGTAGGTATGTCGGTACCCTCAAGAGCCTTTTCTTATGGCTGGCTGTCTTGATTTTTGAGCAACGAGAAGTCACTAGACTGAGGAAACTCCCGGGCTTGGTCTGCTTCATCCTGTGGACATGCCTTTTGCCATTTTTTATTCTTCCCCATTCTTCATGCTACTAACATGAGAGAGAGATGGGGGGGGGGAGAAGAGGGAGGACTCGGAGGAGAAGGGGGATCGACTTTGAGGACCACGATTTCTAAAGTTCAAACTCCAATTATTCGAGAATGAAACTGTTTGGAATTTGGACAACTAGGAGTTCTTTACCCTAACATGTAAGATTACTATACCCGGGAAAAGACTTCTTTTGCCTGGTATTATTGTGATTTACCATATGTAACAACGAGTCAGCTCATTCAATATTTACAAGGGGCGTTTCAAGGGCTCGGCCGCATAGGGAGGTTAGTGGCTTGGCGGGCCGCTTTCACACTATCTAAGGTATTAGGTAGGTACTAGGTAATGTTCTTTATTGGTAACTCTCTCTACCTGTTTTCAGTCCAACAATATTGTATACAATTATACAATAGAGAAAGAAGTACGTACCTACTCACTTATATACATATCTTACTATGTACCTACCCTACTACCTAGGTAGGTATGTGTGACAGACTGACAGTCAAATAAACATCGTACGTGTTATGTAAGTCTTATGAACTTGTAGCACTAGCACACAATTTTCAGGGCTGAAGGTACTGTAATATAGCAGATATAGCAGTACAGTGACGTATTATAAGGCTGGGCATTGACCAAAAGCAAGCTGAACCAACCACGGGCAATGCGAAATAGAAATAACCTTGATTGCAGGTGCCCCTCGATCAAGCCCCTCATTCCATTTCGATACTAATTGTTGATCTTCCAAGACGACCGACAATATTGAAGTCTGACTTAGACCTTCATTCCTCTACCTCAGATCTCATTCGCAATTGATTCCAATATCACGGCCGACCTCTTGTTTACCTGCAGGTTCATGATATCGACACAAGCAGCATAGTACAGGTACTACAATTCAATTCACGACCTTCAATATGTCTACCGCCGCTCCCGCAGATGGCGGATCTAATACCTCCAAGTTGAAAGAGAAGGCCAAGAATCCTTTTGCAAGTCTGCGAGAGAAATTACACGATACCAAACTTCATGATGTGAAGGTCGGTTTGATACAGAAGAAGTAAGTTAAAGAATGGGGGTTGGGAATTTACTTTATTAACCACCATACAGACATCAGATTGGCAAATTGGGAAATTTGGTAAGAATATCTCATCCTTCTACTGCCTTGGGAACATATATTAATACTTACTACAGTTCAATCCAAATCATCGTCATGACGAGGAGCACGAGAAACTTACAGATGAAAAGAGATCGAGGATCGCCGCATCTCATCGTTTCGAGTCCTTTGCGCCAGAGAGACCAGGAAATAATATTAAATGGTACGTGGATGGACGCGATTATTTCTGGGCTGTATCAATTGCGCTCGAAGCTGCAAAGGAAACCATATACATTGCGGATTGGTGGTTATCTCCTGAACTTTTCATGCGAAGACCTCCATATTATAATCAACAATGGCGTTTGGATCAAATTCTTAAGCGTCGCGCGGAAGCTGGAGTTAAGATATTCGTTATCGTATATCGGGAAGTCGAGGTATGGTTTGCAAAAGAAACTCCCGAGATTCTGTTGATTGACATTCTTTCTAGGCTGCTCTTACTTGCAACTCTGAACACACGAAACATGCTCTTCAAGCTCTATGTCCTGAAGGAACCCCAGGATATGGAAATATTCAGATTATGCGACATCCCGATCATAACGTTCTCGAAAATGCTGCCGATATGACATTCTACTGGGCTCATCATGAAAAGTTCATTGTAATAGATTACAACTTGGCATTTATTGGTGGTTTGGATTTATGCTTTGGAAGATGGGATAATCATCAACATCCTCTCGCCGATGTACATCCAGAGGGAGTTGCGACTGAAGTATGGCCCGGTCAAGATTTCAACAACAATCGTGTTATGGATTTTCAAGATGTGAAAGATTGGAAAGCCAACGAATTATCAAAAGCGGAATATGGACGTATGCCATGGCATGATGTTGCTATGGGTGTTGTTGGAGACTGCGTTTATGATATTGCGGAACATTTCGTTTTGAGATGGAATTTTGTCAAACGAGACAAGTACAAACGTGATGATCGATTTGATTGGTTGATCCTTGAGGGTAGAGATGGTGAGAATGAGGATTTGGTGGGAGTTCAGAGACCAAAACATCCGGTCGGAGAATACATCACTCATCCACTTACTCCATTGAGTACAAAGTCATTAGGAGAACAAGGAACTGTTCACGCTCAAATCGTTCGAAGTAGTGCCGATTGGTCCAGTGGTATTCTAACGGAACACAGCATTCAAAATGCTTACAGTGAACTGATCAGAAACGCCCAACATTACGTCTATATCGAGAATCAATTCTTTATTACCGCAACTGGTGATCAACAAGCTCCAATCAGAAATACGATTGGAAGAGCAATTGTTGATGCTGTTGTCAAAGCTGGAAAGGAGGGTAGAAAGTTCCGAGTCATTGTCCTGATTCCTTCCATTCCAGGTTTTGCTGGTGATCTTCGAGATGATGCAGCTACAGGAACCAGAGCTATTATGGATTATCAATATAAATCCATTTGTCGGGGAGAACATTCTATATTCGAGCAGATCAGAAAGGAAGGTGTGGAACCAGAAGAACATATCTTTTTCTTTAACCTACGATCTTATGATCGTTTGAATGTCACCCCAGCAGTCAAGAAGCAAGAGGAAGAATCTGGCGTCAAGTACCAAGATGTACAGAGAGCAGAGGCAGAAGAAATTATGGACTCGGGTATTCATGGTCCAGGTGTGGAAGAGGTTGATAAGCATGATGAATTGAAAGATAAGGCTAAAGATGCTTTACATCACGATGATTCTGGAGATGAAGCTCAGGAGAGGAAAACAGATGCCAAGAGAAAATTCGAAGCAAAAGCAGAAGCAGCCGGTGCAGATAAAAAGCCAAACAGTACTGATAGTGTGGCTAAGAACGCCATGCACATGCAACCAAATTTGGTTGATGAGCCATGGGAGGGTGATCTCAAAGGAGAAGCCGACAATTGGATTCAAGAAGAACTTTATATCCATGGCAAAGTTCTAATCGTTGATGACAGAACAGTCATTTGTGGAAGTTCTAACCTTAACGATCGGTCACAACTCGGTATTCATGACAGTGAACTTTCCATTGTCATGACTGATACCAAAACCGTCCCAAGTACCATGAACGGACAACCATATGAAGCAGGTTATCATGCATCGACTCTGAGAAAATATCTCTGGCGTGAACATTTGGGTCTACTTTTGCCGCAAGATTTGGATGCTGATGAAGATCCTAATGCTCAACCTCCTAATGTTCCGAATGATATTCATGACGGGGAGACGTATCAATTTGTGGAGGATCCATTGAGTGATGATGTTTGGGATATGTGGACTAGTAGAGCTACGAAGAATTCTCAGATGTTTAGACAGTTGTTCCATGCTGATCCGGATAATTTTGGTATGTTTTCTTCTTCTTCCCTGTTTACTATCTCATAAATTTTGCCCTTTTTATCCCTCTATATATTTCTCATCTATCTATTAACCCCCCCCTTATCTTGACATAAACTAATCCCAAACCAGTCAAAACCTTCGACGATTACGACAAATTCTTACCCCCAAAGGGCATTCGCTCAGGTCATATTTATGATCGGATGATTCCTCCCGAGGAAATCCGCCAGAAGTTGGATCAGATTAAGGGACATTTGGTTTGGATGCCGTTGGATTTCTTAAAGGATGCGCCGATGGCGGAGACGGGGTTGCAGGTTAATAGTTGGACGGAGAGTATTTATACTTAGGAATAGGGAGGTAGTTGAGGAAGGGGGTGGGGGGATAGATTATCGGGGTTAGGATAACGGTAGAAGAAATCGGAAATATGTATGTGTAGGT
>NGKI01000021.1:545819-586420 GCA_002162615.1 Myriosclerotinia duriaeana
ATGGATGGTTGGTTGGTTGGTTGGTTGGTTTATGGAGTGATTTGAGGGTTTGAGGGGTTGAGTAGTTGAGGGGTTGAGTGGTTAAATGGTTGAATGGTTGAGTAGTTGGTTTTGTAGGTATTTTATGGTGTTGTGGTGTTGTAGTGTTGTAATGTTGTGGTGTTGTAGTGTTATAGTGTTATAGTGTTATAGTATTATAATATTATAGTATTATAGTGTTATAGTGTTATAATGTTATAGTGTTATAATGTTATAGTGTTATAGTATTATAATGTTATAGTGTTATAATGTTATAGTGTTATAATGTTATAATGTTATAATGTTATAATGTTATAGTGTTATAGTGTTATAGTGTTATAGTGTTATAGTGTTATAGTGTAAGTGATTTATGTATTATATAGTTTTTATTGTTTATTGTTTATTGATTGGTTTTTACTTTTTACTTGGGAATAATAGTAGTAATGGTGTGGTGGCGAAATTTGAGGGGATTGAAGGAGGAGGAAAGCTAGGTGAGGGGAGAGGTATTTTGGGATGGCCTGGGGTGATTGGGGGGTGGTTCTACTGTGCGCTGTGACTGCAGATTGTAGAGTAAGAAGCAGAGAGGAATTCGAGGGTTATGGAAAGAGAAATGGGAAGATGTAAAAAGCTCCCAAGTAAAAGATGAAAGATATAAAACACTCGATCCGGTTTTTGTTGTAGGAATGCACATGGATGGGATGGAGAGTATATAACTACGAGTGAAGTATATAACCAGAATTCCTGTAGAAGAAAATCATCGTTGAGCGATTGAAGCTGTGGTGTAATGGCATCTCATATTTTGAATATGCAATCTTCTTCTACATGCTCAACATATACAGGACAGTTTTCAATTCTCTTCCTTGAGATCTATTATCTAGCTTTCATTTTGTGTTTCTTGATGTTACGTTGCTTTTCATGTTTTTGAGGTATCAATATATATCTAGGAGATGGAGAAGTGGAGACGGGTGATGGAGTGTGAGATTCGGCACAAGATTTCGTTGCAAGATTTCACATCCATACTTTAGTCCACGCAGAAGTTTCTTTAGGAAAGTTGTTCAATATCGCAGATGAGCAGGAAGACACAATCTAAAATAACGAGTGGTTACAAATCTGCACATATTTTGACCTCAAGGGCATTGGTCCAGATGATGATTCAACAGAACTAAAAGATATTGGATTGCTGATGGCTCGCCCAAAAGAGCAGAGTGACTGGACGGTCAAGCATGACTTGAAAGACTCGGAGGTAATTAGCAAACCGATTTTGCATGTTCTAACTGCAGTTTTGGGATTTCTACCTATGGATAGAATGCTGGATCTTGGAGAGGCGAAAAATTTTTAGTTCGAGGGGATGAAGCAAACTGCAAATGCATTCTTCTCAGTTTGAGGCAGAACGAAGGAGGGTAAGATTATCCCTCAATGATCGCTATGGATATCTTGATTGAAGTTAATACTTGAAACAACATGAAGACCTCCTATAGAAACTCATTTATACTCATGACTACCTCATGAATCATGATGGCATAGAATAGTAAGAACTAGGATTCAGTAAGTGATATTAAAAGCGTCTAATTGTAGGCTTTCCTCTCAGTATTTGTTTTCAACATCCGACATATTACGTAGACGGTAGAAGGGCAGGAATCATTCAGAAATATCGATTATATTAGACTAAACTATGAAAATAGAAAGTTATGTCGACCTGCCAGATTAGCTCCAACCACAATCGGTAATTAAAACAATAAGATATACAGGCTAGCCAATTAATTAAGCCTAATCCGAACCTTAACCCTAACCACCTAACACCTGGGTAACTAATATTAGCCCATGTATGTTGATGATACTATCTTTCCAAATAGTGAATTCTTTGTACGAAAGGTTCGTTTCTATAATGAGTAAAATGGGGGGAGCACCAAAACTTTTAGGAAAAGATGGTGAATTCCGATGAGTGAATCATAAGGGGGAAAGAAAGCTATCCGAAACAGCTACAGAAGCAACAAGGCAACAATTTTTGCTTATTATCCAACGAACACAAACACAAACACAACCAAAACATCAACTTTGGTAGCAAGACTTGGGCTTCTATATTGACAGAGAAATCGTGAAAGGGATGACGGAAGGAATTTGGCTTTCGCAACAAGCCTCGGAACGGCAAGATCTACAATGTGCTGTTGAGGAGAAGCTTAAGAGAAAACAGGACCAAAATCTCTGTCTTCTATTATTGAGGGGAAGATATTATAGGGGCGAGTCGTGCGAAATCTACTTGAAAGGGAGAATTTGCTTTCATGGAAAGCAAGTCGAGAGGCTACGGGGTTCAAGAACCAGGGAACAGCATATTGACCCAAAAATCAAAGATCAACAGGACCTTTTAGTCTGTCTTCAAGAGCTGCTGCACAAACTTCGATCCTGGAGCCTGAAAGGTCTCAACTCACTTCAGATTTCTGAAGAATAAAAGCGCAACAAAAGAGTTTCCCGTCGCCGACCAGCGCCGACCATCCCAAAGTTTGGATGGCCTGGATACACTGTTTGTGGATGGATTTTTGAGCTTGCTATGCTATAAGCTAAAGGCATGTTGTCAAGGAATATGAATTTGGGTTTTAAATTTGGTAGGAAGCTGTGGTGTGGGAATGGCGGTGATTTCGATAACCTCAACTCTAGAAATAGATAATCTCATCTCTTTATAACAGTTTCATATAAATTCCCATAGCATGAATTGACTAAAAAGCACTGCTACATTAATATCACTTAGAAATTTTTAATGAGTACTTAGCCAAACTATGGCAGTCTTTCCGGTGACTTCTAGACAAAACTTTATATATTCGAGGCATTTGAGGCATTTGAGGTGGTGGAGGCACTCGCAACGCCCGGAATCTAAAGCAGAGTGCTAGCAAGAGGGTAACTTCGAGGGCTGGAAGGAGACTAGTTAATAATGTAGAGTAAAACTTCAAACAGCTTACTTCAGAATAACGTAAACACAGTTTCCTTGAAAATTACTGGAAATGTTACTGTACCAAATATCCCATTCAATAATCTTCGCGAGTGTCCTATATGTAGCAAAAGCAATGAACATACATCCCATCCCATCCCATCCCATCGCATAAAAAACAGACCAAACCAAAGCAGACCAGACTAGAACAGTCAAGCCAAACATCATACACTCAACCAACAAGCTTCCTTCCACACTGTCATTCTCAGCACAGTTTAGAATAACATCACAAGACAAAAATGATTAAAGTGGTATAAACATGATTGCAGGTGAGGCTAACAATTCCATTGATCCAAACTCCAGATAATTACCCTACAGTATGTACATTATTTACTTTTGTCTTCTCATGCTGACATACAACTTGTACAAATGGACCTGTGAACACTGGTCCAGTGATTGAAAATCATCTATTGAAAAACAACAAGACGCTTTAGCTGATCAAAATAATTCAGCTGCGATGAAATGTGTGAGATGCAAACGAACTACCTTTTTCCAGCTTGAGCAAGGTCCGCCCCGAACATACTCTCGACTAATTCTCCGCCTCTGATGGCGAGGATTGAGAGAAGGGAATCGGATAACTGGGTTATGTCAGTATTGCCGCCATCTTACCTAAGATCAGAAAAGAGCAGGAAAGAAAAGAACTCACCCCATGCGTCGACTCATTACAGCCCTGCAACCAAACACCCGCACCAGCTTGCACACGACCCTCCACCATCTTAACGCGATAATCCCTCNNNCCCCCCACTTCCCCCTCACCAACCCATTCTCCCCCTTAAAATCACTCCCCTCCCCCGTAGCAAGCTCCTCACACCCTTCCAAAATATTAACATGTGCATCCCTTCGGTAGCCCGTCGCGGAAAATACAAAATCAACATCCAACTCCTCCTCTTCCTTCTCACTACCTTCTTCAGTTACAATCTTCAATCGTAAACTATCGTTTGAAGGAGAAGGGGTAGCAGATATAACGCGACGGTTTACGATAATTAAGGCGCGGGGAGATGCTCCACTGCGCTCGCATTTGATGCGTTGGAGGTAAAGTTTTTCATATAGATGTTCGAGGAGTTCGAGACGAACGACTCCGTAGTTTGTGGCGCGATCGAGGACGATTCCTGCGGCGCGGAGGTGGGAGGGTCGGTTGTAGTGGGATGTTACGCGGTCGGGGTCGAAGATCTCATTTACGCTTTGAGGGGTTAGTTTTGTGGTTTCTTATTGGGAAGGTGAGGGATGAAAATGGGTGGAATAGGGAGGGGGAAGCATACAACGGAGAGTCATCACTTGGTCTCAGACTTTGTCCCTTCACAATCAACTTCACAGTGACACCCGTCTCTTCACCAAAACGTTCCCATAAATCATTATAAATCTCCGCAGCACTCTGTCCACTACCTATCACTGCGAATCTGAGTGGCTTTCTCGTCTCCTTTTGCAACTTCTCGATCTTGCCGATGCTGGTAGCAAACTGCGAAGAATGGAATACGCAAGGTTTGTTTTGGAGAACAGGTGGAACGATGGGTTTTCCACCTACAGCTATAACAACATGACGAGCAGCATGAGTGATACTTTCACCAGAAGGCGAGGAAGAAGAAATGGTAAACGAGGGAATCTTTCCATCTTCAGCAGAAGGTGATGAAGGAACTACAGATTCCACATTCGCACCATATTTCACACAACCCTCCTTTTCAAAATGACTAGCGCACCATCTCAGATAATCCTCATATTCCATACGGCTGGGCAGGAAAGTACTCAAATTGATAAACGTATTCAATCTGCCTTTCGAATGCAAATAGTTGATAAAAGTAAACTTAGATCTGGGATCCCTAGGCGTAGCTAAATCTTTGAGGAATGAGATTTGCATCCTAGCTCCAGGGAGTTGCATTCCAGCGTGCCAGGCAAACTCAGATTGTTTCTCGAGGAAGAGAACTTTTGGTGGGGAAAGGGAGGATTTGGAGTAGGCGTCGTGAAGAGCGATGGCAATAGCGAGGGAGGCGGGGCCAAACCCGACGCAGACAAGGTCGAGATATTCGGGGGAGGAGGATGGGGTGCTGGTAAGAGGTTGGTTGGGGGAGAGGGAGAGGTTTTCCATCTTAAGTGAAGACATGATTTTCTCGCCGTTAATGGCAACGGGACGTAGCCCTTCGGGGGAGTTTCCCGTACTGATTGCTGAGGGTGCCATTTTCTTCTTTGGGTTTTCAGATAGATGGTCGATTTAATATAGGCGTAACGTGATCAAGCTACTGATCAAGTGATGCTCTATGTATCTTGATTGTCCAGATTCTTAGAATATTAAAGATATACTCTCGTCCAGAATGATTCGAATCGTCACAACCCGAACGACGAAAAGAAAGTTTCCAAATACTTTTTTCTTATTCCAGATACCAAACACTGTGCTTTCTAAGAGATACAAAGGTACCTCTCTCACAAAAATCTGCTTTGCAATCGGAAGATTTTGATTGGAAACTCAACCTTCTGGAGAAGATTGGTGAGACTTGAGATGTACACAACTACCAACTAGCCGCGCGCCCAAGAAATTGTAGATCGGTACAAAGACGTAGGTATTATTGCGTCCTACCGATTTTGGCTACAACTTCTGTATGGTGGTAGTTTGGTGAAAAGATTCGATGTTTGCGATATTTAATTGGTCGGTTGATGTATTAAGCTAAGTTGGTACGAATGTATAGCAGCCCAAGATAGTCGATGAAATTTTTGGATGACGGAATGACCAAGATAGAGGGGTATCTAGATAATGAAGGGGTTACTTGGAATGTCTAAATGGATCAATAGAGACAAAAAGAAGTAGTGGTATTATTTCCGGATATGATATGATCGATTAAAAAGTGATGGATGTTGTCGATAATCTCGATAATGCAGAAGAGAGTGAATAAAGCCTAAATGATAGAGGTAGGTTGGTGACACAACTGCCAAAATTTCAGATGCTGTAAAGGATATATGTATGTCCTGTCAATGGAAAATTGTAAATATGGTTCCTGAAACTTTGTGTAATAGAATCTCGAATCATTAAATCCCGTTACTTTAGCAAGAACATGGGGGATATCAACAATAATATCCTAGGATATGTATGCCAAGATTTCTTCATGTCATTGGTTGGTTCGATGAGTGGTTTAGCATATATGTATCTTACTATCTTTTGATTCCAGACATGGACCTCTTCCATTTTTTTTATGGGGCGGCAAAAGATAATTCATGGATGATGAGGATGCTGTTGTAGGGATGATGGACGGGATTGGTGTCAGTGAGGATACGGAAGGTATTCGTGTATGTATGAGGATGAGATGATCCATCGTCTGATGTTCTGAATATCACTTCGGAGATGATTTCCCGTTTCGACTTTGGATTGTGTCTGTTCTCTACTTCTTGACATTTTGGTCAGGTTAGATGTGTAAGAAGAGCTCTACAAGTAGACAGCTAGCTAGCTGCTGGTTCACAGCTTGAACTTCCTGAGAATCACAATTCACGCACGATCAAACATACCGGTAAACATACACTCCAACAAATTTCATCCCTCCGTCCCGATTCTTAAGTTTTCCCGCCATTTGGAAAGATCATATAGACAGACAGACATGTGAAATAATCTGCGGGTGTTTTCATCACATCAGAGACAAGTTTTCCAGTTTCTCCACTTCGTTGCCAAGAGAAATTATCAGATCCGTCCCGACATTTGTACGGGATGACGGATAAATGCGGAGCAGGGGGTTGAGAGCTCGAAAGTATAGAAACCCATCTATCTCCACTCCCGACATCGGTCCACCGCGTTTCGTACTCGTTATCAGATCTTTTCATCCAGTAAGATTATCCACTTCTCCTAATCTAATTGGTTAACCTAAGAAGCTAGCGATGAAAATTTTTATCAGATGGAAAAGATAATCATAATCCTTGTCATCACACTCTCATTCTCTCTGCCCCCTAGCAAATGCAAATCTTCTAGGTTCGAATAGGCATGTCCGAAGCGAAGGAAACTCTGAACAGCAACTTAGATTTTCCAGTGTATTAACTGGATGCGGATGAAAGTGGAAAGGTTCCTGTCGCCCAAGATTGGTGGTTTAGGATGATGCAGGTTGACTCGACGTAGGATTCGTAACTTCAATGGGTGGAAATGATGTTGTGGGGCTACCGTGTAAAGAAAATTAGTCTGCTCGGTACCATAAAGTCAGATGGCGAGAAGAAATGGACAAATAGAAAAGTGGATAAGAGCTCTGCATCGTGTTAATATCGTTTGCGCCAAAGAAACGACCCGGGGAGGTATCAGCGGCGGTGTGATGGTTCATCTGGACGATTTTGAGATTTCAAAGATATCGCATCATATCGTTGAGTGTCCTGTATTACATGCTTGAGGCTGGATATAATTAGTTGCGATGCTACGAGATTTGTTAAGTCTTATAGGTGATCAAATATTGTTCAAAATGGAGCCAACGAGATGTGGGCATGTGGGCATGCACTCATGATTGTGTCGTTGATATATAGATATATATTTCTTTCTTCATTTTCACAGTGTGATCTGGTCGAGCCCTAATTCCGACATTGAAGGCCACGCTACCGTGTAATACATCAGGATCCTGAGGTACGAGACTAAGCCGAGCTTGATATTGGGACACAAGCTTGGTATCTATGCCATTAAGAAAGATAGCTCCAGATTTTGGATCGCAAAAGGGTTATGTGACCTATGTCACAGAGTGTGCTAACGTATACGGTTTCCGAATAGACTGCTGGATCCTGATCAACTAAGGCCATTGTTTTAGAAACACTGACTAAATTCATTAGCACGAAACCCTGTGATGGGTCGTACAATCCGAGAAAAGAGCCAAAAGATCGTTGATTTGCAACTTCCAGAGGCACCTACAATGGCCACAAAGGTTCAAGTTTCGAGTTTCGATGTTGAATGAATCCGTAGTTGTTTCCAGTGGGCGTGCCCGATAATTAAAATCACGTCTTGAATGGTAATGATTTCGCGCGCTTCCATCGCCTAATCATCATCATTGACCCCTTCTCGGAATATATGTCGATTGATACGCTGAATCAATAAGGTCGAATATTCACTGTTCAAGGGACCGGCATAAGCGAAAATTTGGACGAGTGCACCCACTACTCCGATCACGAATAACATTCAAGTATAGGAGAAACAATGGCATATACAGTACCGGCACTGCCAGTCGACGAAAGTAAATTGTTTGTTTTGGAACCTTGCGGGAATTCTAAGGCATCAGCGGAAACTTAACAGCAAGCAAGCTTGTGAATCTTTTACTTTCTGCGACAGTGTTGGCGTCTTTGTTTAACGTGGAGGTACCTTTGATGACGACCAACGTAAGTCCCTAGCCAACAGGAACCAATCGACAGAACCGGACCTCCTCCTCCTCGGAGAGTAGAAATCATCAATGATGTGAGATAATTCGATACTGTTAAGAAGAGCTTCAATACCGTGGTTAGGTCAAGAATAAACAGCGATCGAGACTTGAAGTCCCCCAAAGGTCTAAAAAGAGCAATATAAGAGGACTCTCGTTCTCTTGGAATGTAACATCTACGAGCGCTTGACTGAGTTTTTATTCATTCCATTTTCCATATTCTGGGACATAGTCTCCATCATTTGAAGGACAAGTTACATAGGTTCCATCCCAAATCAAGGGTAATAGCTAGCGGCCGAAGTCTGAAGCGAACGACGTATACCGGTTGTTCCTGGGCTGAGCTTGCCCCTGTTTCCATTAGACGCGCTGTAGATGTGATCACATGAAACTCGCCTCTTATCTCTATTCCGAGAGACTGAATTTTGATAAACACTATGGTGCTTGGAGAAGTTGACATGAACACAAGAGAGGCTGAGTTACCACAATACAACGAGGTGGGTTGATGAAGTGAAGGGACTACCGTCAATGCTAGAGCAGTTCTGCCATATTAAGAATGGAGTGCAGTATGGAGAAAGGTAACCTGCATCGGCACTGCAAAGCTTAGCATTATCCTTTGAGCTTAACCCTGCCAGGAAAAATATCGCCCGGATAAATCAAATATGACTCCAAAATAGATAGGTAGATATTTAATGGAATTGGCAGCCGTTGTTTAGGTAGGCCGGATATAGCATTTCCAATAACGCGACATCGAGATGGTGTAGAATCTCGATGTCATCTTAGCGTTCATCAATGTGATGAAACCTGAGACTGACATTGATTTGTAATCCGGGTGACATTCCATTGATATTTGAGATGAAATTTCAATGAAACCCAGGGCTTCAACTTATCTGAGGCTCCAATGGCTCTCAACAGTGGTAAATAATTCGACGGTGCGAAGTCATGGGCTTTGCCAGCAAAGAGAACGTACCGAGACGAGCTATGGCGCCACCACTTCGAATGTCGTCTTCCATATTTAGAGACGACGCTGGAGATGATAATGGCCAATGATGATATTGTCGCACCGTTTGCTCCGAAAATCGGTTGTGCGGATCAGATTAGATGAAAATTTTCATCTGATAAGATCAAGAAATGTCATGCTTTTGGCAAGAGCATCGAGCCAGCATCAAGACCCCACCTATTGGATCCAGTATTACCGGCCGCCGCTCAGCCGCTGACATGGGTATTGCATTCTTAGTTGAGAAAAACTTGACATCTTGCATTGGTAAAGTGGGTGGGTGATACGGTTGCAGTATCCAATGTAATATTATATTACCCTGGTCGGTTCTCTGCCTCCTGGCTCTGGCTCTGCCATTTCTGCTTTTCCTCCATTATTCGAGGCGACCGACACTTCGACCGGAATGTGGGTTTGAGTAGAAACAATTGCAGAGGCTTCACGATGGATAAAGAGGATGGATCCGTTGGAGATTTGTTTCTCATGTGTTCCGTGGTGGGGGAAATCTTTGGATTCCAAGGTTTTGTCGTGACTCATGACTAATGGTGAACGGGCGACGCTAACTTCAATAAGAGATATATCTTCACTTCACGTGATAACTTTCAGCAAAATCATCCGGGAGAAAAAGCCTAGGTACAATGTAGTTCTCCTCTATATAAATATACATATTCATCATTGATAGACTGAGGCATATTATGCATAACATATGAGATCATATTGAAGAAACTTTTGAAAACGTGACTCAATGTAAGTCTAGAGAAAGCTTCTTTCGCTTGTGGCGCGAATAATAGCACATATTATTCCAACATCATCTAAAGTTATCCGCCCCGCCAAGCAGTTCATGGAACGAATGACACTATTGATTTTTTTCTAATCTCTATAAACTGTAATAATGCAACACTTGATGGCGCGTCTTTCGCGTTGCTTTACCTACCTGCTAGATGGGTACTTTCATATACAGCCATTCACTCATGGAGTACAACCATATCCACTTTTGGCTGTATTTCCGTTGATCGTAATACAAAGCACCACCAGTTCCATCAATCAACCAATCCTTCCTTCTCTAAAGGTCATCATTCAGATATCTTGCCCTATGACTAATTCAATGTTAGCACTCATTACCTTCACACTTTCCATGATAGGTTTTATTCAGCCCACGTGAATAACACAAGCACTCGTTATATCTAACCTAATACCTCAACGATACAATCATTCTTGGGCATGCCAAGATACAAATACACGGCAGTGAACTTCAAATAATCTCCTGCAGCGACAAGACATATAGACGGCCATATGCACTTACCGAGATACAGATTATGAGGATCGATCTGCTCAATCCATCATGGATACCGAGATTTCGAGTTTGAATGATCCGCCAAGGCTTTTGCCCGGGTCACAACTTCTACATGATTTAATCCAATGGGATGAACACGAAGATTCTTGTGCGATTGACTTCACTAGTCACGACAAACGAGAAAAGTATCGTTATCAAGATATACAAGCTTGTGTGGCATATCTTGTTACACGAATCCAATCAAAACTCAGAGGCCAGCAAGAATCCCAGCAGCAGCATATTGTGCCAATATTGCTGCCACAGTCCCCTGGGTTATATATCTCTCAACTCGCCATCTTACAGTCTGGAGGGGCCTTTTGCCCGATCAACCTCGATGCACCAAAGGACAGAATAAGATTTGTCGTAGGTGACATTTCTGCGACCATCATAATCACCACATCAGAGTTTCGAGAGTTCGTTTCCTGGGAGAATGGCCCTACAATCATCATCGTTGACGAGTTTCCAGCGATTCCAAAAAGTCTGGAAGAAAGCAGTGGATCGCGTGAACCTACCAGCAATGACCTTGCATATGTTATGTACACTTCTGGTTCGAGTGGAACCCCAAAAGGAGTTGCAGTCAGTCATTTGGCTGCTTCACAGTCTCTCTTAGCACACGAGAGTCTTATTCCCGAATTTGAAAGATTCCTCCAGTTCGCGGCACCATCTTTTGATGTCTCTGTATTTGAGATTTTCTTCCCTTTGACTAGAGGTCAAACATTGGTTGGATGTGATCGTAGTCAGCTACTCAACAACTTACCAGGCATGATAAATCAATTGGAAATAGATGCTGCAGAACTCACACCAACCGTCGTGGGCGCTTTATTGCAGAGAAGAGCCTATGTTCCTAAGCTAAGATTGCTGATGACGATCGGAGAAATGCTGACGAGACCAATCGTGGAAGAATTTGGTGGGTCCGATACTAAAGAAAGTCTTCTTTATGGAATGTATGGGCCCACCGAAGCAGCCATCCATTGTGCCATTCACCCAAGAATGGAAGCAAATGCTAAACCTGGTAACATTGGCGTGCCTTTTGAGACAGTGTCTGCGTTCATTGCGAAAGCGGTATCTGGCTCTGAAAATGAGCTGGACCTCCAATTTCTCCCCCAAGGTGAGCTTGGAGAGCTCATATTAGGTGGTCCGCAACTAGCAAATGGGTATCTCAACAGAGAAGAGCAGAATAGGGCTGCATTCGTGACTATAGGAGATAAGAGCTATTATAGAACTGGCGATAAAGGGCGAATCCTTGAAGATGGAAGCATAGAGATTCATGGTCGCATGAGTGGTGGGCAGATTAAGCTCAGAGGCCAACGCGTTGAACTTGGCGAAATAGAAGATGCTGTTTATAAACATCCGGGCATTAAAACTGTAGTAGCAGTCGTACTAAGCGGGGTACTTGTTGTTTTCGCGCTCACAGATGAAGATAGACTGCATCCAGATCAAGTACTGAGCACTTGCTCACAGTGGCTTCCGAGCTTCATGGTCCCTAGCGAGGTTGTTCTTCTTCTTGAGTTTCCCTATCTACCATCTGGAAAGGTAGACAAAAGAAAGCTGGAAGCGGACTACCAGCAACATCGTGAAGGAGAGAACGAGCTCACTAAACTTACTAAAACCGAAATAGTAGTGAAAGAGGTGCTCCGCGAGATGCTTGGTTCATTCCCCTCAAACATACGTTTGGCAGCAGCAGGGCTTGACTCGCTTGTTTCTATCAAAGTATCTAGAGAACTCCGATCAAGAGGATTCAACGTAACCACTTTAGAGGTGTTACGAGCGGAATACTTAAGGTCCCTTGTAAAACTTTGCGAAAATTGCCCCGAAGATTCAAGTTCAGCAACGATAACGGGAACAGTCACTAGCTCAGAGTCACATACCCTACTGAATGGCGACGCAAAAGACATCGAGGTCTCTTATCCATGTACTCCGCTTCAAAATGCAATGCTTGCGGAAACTGCACTCGAGTGGAGAGCTTACCAAAATAGGGTTGAATTAGATTTTCCTGGCCTGAGCAATATTCACTACCTCCGTACAAAGTTACATGATCTCGCCGATCGCAATTCAGTTTTGAGGACTGGTTTTGCAGAGTCCCCCGACAATAGTGGATATATGCAGTTTGTTTGGAAAACCTTTCCTGATTCACATATTGAGACTGTGGAAGCCTTTACCCCTGATTTCCAGGTTTCTAAATATATTTCACTCCATCATCCTATATACTTCGAGATTCTCTCATCTGAATCCTGCCTGAAATTATTGATCCATATTCATCACGCTCTTTATGACGCCTGGTCCTTAGATCTTCTTCTCGATGATTTAGATTGCCTGTTACAAGATGGGACTCCAATTTTACGTCCGCCATTCGCAGACGTTGTGAGAGGGTATATTGACGGCAGGCTTTCTTCTAACTCTCAAGTTGCTACAGATTACTGGAAAGACCACTTGGCAAATCTCGAACTAAAGCATATACCAAACTTTCATACTGGAAAGGCTAGTTCCGCTGGATTGGCCATCGCGCATCGTTCGACTCAACTTTCAACTTTTAATATTGAACTGGCCGCAAAACGAATGGCTTCGAGTCCACAAGCTGTATTGCAAGCTGCATACGCTCTTATTTTAGCCTCTTACTTGGGATCAACGGATGTTTGTTTTGGTACTGTCTTTTCCGGCAGAACCCTCCCTATTACCGGAATAGAGGATATAATTGGGCCATGTCTTGCAACCTTGCCACTCCGCGTAGATACGTCCATAGCTACTTCTCTCCAAGATCTAGTGGAAGAATTCAACAACACGAACAGAAAACACCTTGAATATAGCACTCTGCCACTCCGCGACATTAAATATGTCAATGGTTTGGAGCCTCGTCAGCAATTATTTGACACACTTTTGATTTGGCAACAGACTCTTCACAGTTATGACCACAGTAGGAGTAATGTCTTCCTCACTAATCAGATTGATCAACTTGAGTTCAATTTAACTCTCGAGATAACTCCTACATCTGATACTATCCACTTCAAGGCAAACTATCAACAATCGGTGTTCCCAGAAACTCAAATAGATATTCTTCTGCGCCAACTCGAAGAGACAACGAGAATAATCATCGAACACGCAGACAAGTCACCTCAGAATGTCTTCGATGAGAGTGACCCTGCAATTCTCTCTGTTGAGAATTCTACACCTGATGTGGACCTTGGGCTCGAAACATTGATATCCCCAGTGGAAAGAATCGCAAGAGAGAATCCTGATAGTCCAGCAATCGCCTTTGCTAGCAGAATAGATGGCGAGGGTTCTGAAGTCCAATATATGAGCTATGGTGCTCTAAATACTCGGGCAAATAAGTTGGGGCATTATCTTTTTCACCATGGTGTTCTTTCCAATGATGTTGTTTGCATATGTCTCGAAAAATGTCATGACTTTTATGCTTCAATTTTGGCCACCACAAAACTCGGTGCGGGCTATTTGCCTGTAACTCCAGATATTCCTCATGACCGGTTACAGCACATCCTGAGCGAAGCAAATGTCAAGGTCTTGATTGGACAATCTTTATCCCGACCACTGTTGGAGAGATTTACGGAGCAAACAATCGTTTATATCGATGAGATTGACGTGTCTCGACAGTCTGCCGGCAACCTGGTTTCTGTTTTCAAGCCGGAGAATATTTCATACTGCGTCTTTACTTCGGGGAGCACTGGAACTCCAAAGGGAGTACTAATCACTCAAGGCAATCTTTTGAGCAATCTTGACGTCTTAGTGGAGATCTATCCGGTAACAATGCATTCTAAGCTCCTCCAATCATGCTCACAGGCATTTGATGTGTCTGTATTCGAGATCTTCTTTACATGGAGAATCGGTGGGTGTCTCTGCTCTGCCGTGAAAGATGATCTGTTTCGAGATATCGAACTTGCAATTAGAGTGCTGGGCGTAACGCATCTCAGCTTGACACCTACTGTTGCTGCTCTCATCGATCCTCAAAATGTTCCAAAGGTGAAATTTTTGGTTACTGCTGGCGAGGCTGTGACACAAAAAGTCTTCAATTTATGGGCTAATCATGGGCTCTACCAAGGATATGGGCCGAGTGAGACAACCAATATTTGCACTGTTAAACCACAGGTCACTCTGGACGATCGTATTGATAATATCGGTCGACCATTAAAAAACACTTCGGCATTTGTGCTTGCGCGCAACACGGAGTTCTGCTTGGTTCCAAGAGGTGGTGAAGGAGAATTTTGCTTCGGTGGTTCTCAGGTCTTTAGGGGATATATGGATCGAGCTCAAGAAGAGGGAAAGATCATCAACCATCCCAAGTATGGCCGTCTATATAAGAGTGGCGATTTTGGACGTCTGATGCCTGACGGATCGCTCGTTTTCACGGGTCGAAAAGATGACCAAGTCAAGATCAGAGGCCAACGAGTTGAACTTGGAGAAATCAATAACATCTTGATCTCATTACCAGAAGTGAAGGACTGCGTCACAATGGTCATTAATGGGATTGGGAATTCGCAGCGCTTAGTCTGCTTCTTTACGCCTGAGCAGAATACTTTCGAAGGCCCGCTTGCTCTTCCTGCCGATCCAGTCATGATCGCCGATATTTACCAAGCACTTGAGTCGAAGCTCCCGAAATACATGGTGCCATCAAATCTAGTTCCCATTTCGAATTTGCCTTCAACATCACAAGGCAAAATCGATAAGCGCCGATTGATAAGCTTATATGAAAGCTTGGAGCTCAATTATCTTGATTCAACTACTGGAGCATCGAAAACTTCAATAGATCATCAGTGGTCAGGACTGGAGCTTGATATACGCTCTATATTGAGTGAAATTTCAAAAACTTCAGTACAAGATATTGGACCAGACACATCCTTTTTCAGCCTTGGTATTGACTCCATTTTGGCAATCGCATTTTCTAGAAAACTACGCCAAGCAATTGCGAAGCAAGTAAATATCTCTGACATTTTGAGGTACACGTCTGTGGTCAGGCTTGCACAGCACTTATCAAAATCTCAGGAAATCGAGGAAGGTGACGCACCGGTGGTAGATACAACGTTTGATTTCGATGAAGAATTTGTTAAAGCGATCATGGCTCAATTTAAAAAGAAGGGTAGAGTTGCAAAGCATGTTAGACCTTGTACACCTTTACAAGAAGCTATGCTATCCGCAGCTGAGTCCTCCTCGGACGCTTCATATAAGAATCATGTGATCTTAGATATCCTTGGTGACCTCGAAAGACTTCGTAACTGTTGGAAAGCAATGGTTAAAAGACATGAAATACTGCGAACCTGTTTTGTTAGTACAGACACGCAAAAATTCCCCTACGTCCAAGTCGTGTTAGAGGACTTTGAACTCGAATTTGGCTCTCTCGATTCTAGCAATTTGCAAGATGCCATCATTGAAATGGAGACACACCCTGCCGATAATGAAAACACTCCACCCTACAGACTTGATGTTCTCCGCTCTGGTGGCGAGCAACGTCTCTTAGTCTCGATGCACCATGCTCTCTACGACGGTGTCGCGCTAGCAGTCCTTTACGATGAAATTGAGAAGTCGTATCGCGAACTTCCTTTGCCGACTCCAGTTTCGTTCACTCCATTTTTACAACAAATTATCTCAATGGATGTCGCATCTTCTGATAAATTTTGGGAATCTACCCTGCAAGGGTACCAACCACTTCGCCTCGAAAACGTCTCAAATAAACACAGCGGCATTCAAAAGCACAGCACTCGCGTTCAGCAACTAGTAGCAAAGAATCCTCTCAGCGCAATCGAAAATAGCATCAAGAAGCACATTACCACTCCTCTGGCAGTATTCCATACAATTTGGGCTAGTACCTTGTCTGAACTGTTCAAAACTACTGATGTTTGCTTCGGGAATGTTGTTAGTGGCCGCACAGCTTCGGTCGATGGTGTAGAGAGACTAGTTGCGCCTTGCTTTAATACTATTCCAACACGCTTGAAAGATCTCCACAAATCCACTTACCTTGAGGCGTTCAGAACGTCCCAAAATGCAAATGCCAATTCTCTACCGTTTCAATTCACTCCTTTACGACGACTTCAGTCTAAATTCAGTCCTGATGGCACCCGCCTATTTGATACCCTTTTCATTTTACAGCAACCGTCGAAAGAACTCGATTCTTCTATATGGACCATTGTAGAAGACAATGGCGCCATGGATTTCCCACTTATCTGCGAAATTGTACCCAAACCTAGCAATGATACCCTTGAAATTGTTTTTCATTCATCTACTTCAATAATTTCCGAAAACGATGCATATAATCTTATACAAAAATTCGAGAATAACCTCCAAAATGCTTTGGAAAATCCACGACGTCAAATCACCTCATCATCATCAAGGGCGCAAATCATCACTATGAGTGAGGAAAGAGAAAATAAAAAACAAGATATTGCAATGGTAGGGCTTCAAAGCAAAGTCATGAGCCAACTAGAATCAGAAATTCGAGGTATCATTACGGAATTCACCGATGTTTCTTTAGAGAAGATCGGCCGGGACACAAGCATATTTAAATTGGGTCTCGACAGCATCAGTACTGTTCAGGTTGCGTCTCGCTTGAGAGCCCGGGGACACAATCTTCTTGCTAGCGATATTCTTCAACATCCTACTATCGCTCAAATTGCTTCTCATCTTGAGCGAAGCGGAGCCTCCAAGAGCGAGGACAGCCAATATGATTTTGCCGCCTTTGATCAAAAATATCGCGACAAAATTTGTTCAAGGAATGCATTTCCAGATGAACATGTGGAAGCGATAAGGCCTTGTACTGCTGTGCAGCAAGGCATGCTGGCTCAAAGTCTGCACTCCGACGGACACGAATATATCAATAGCATCTCCTTGGAAGTTCTCCCTGAACACCCACTTACCATGGTCAAGGATGCCTGGACTGAAGTTTGTCAGGCACATGAGATGCTTCGGACCAGCTTTGCCCAAACTGGAGATCCAAACCATCCGTTCGTGATGAT
Organism: Myriosclerotinia duriaeana; assembly: GCA_002162615.1. Classification (NCBI taxonomy): domain Eukaryota; kingdom Fungi; phylum Ascomycota; class Leotiomycetes; order Helotiales; family Sclerotiniaceae; genus Myriosclerotinia; species Myriosclerotinia duriaeana. The sequence goes on from NGKI01000021.1 coordinate 563,449, forward strand.
CACATTCCGGAATAACTCCTTTGTGCTCCCATGGTTTGAAAGTCGAGAACAGGCGCCCTCAAAGGATAGCGATCGTCTCAGGAACCCCTGGAGCATGACCTTAGATCAAAAGGAGAACAAAACTCTTCTCATATTCACTGCACATCACGCTTTGTATGATGCTCAATCTATGCAAATGATCTTTTCAGACTTTACGAAGTTATATCATTCTCAAGCAGTGATCAACCGCCCCAACATAAACATACTCTTAAGCTCAGTTCTACAAGCATCTAAGGGAGACCAAGACGAGAAAAAAGCTTTCTGGGAACAACCGGAGAATCGGATCGTCGTCAACAAATTTCCTGATCTGACTCCATTGCGTGTAACATCACTCAGTAATGCAGTCCGTGAAGTCAAATCTCTGGCGTCATTGAAAGAGCTCGAGGATAGATGTCGAGGCTTTGGGGTCACCATCCAGGCAGCTGGACAGGCAACTTGGGCCAGGCTGTTGATGGCATACACGGGAGAGAATGTTACAACTTTCGGCATAGCACTCTCCGGTCGATCTGTTTGTGACGATGCTAATATGGTTGCCTTTCCCACCATCATTACACTTCCGGTTAACTGTAATGTAATGGGCAGTAATAGTGAATTGTTATCTAGAACAATGTCACTAAATGCACAACTTCATAAGCATCAATTCACGCCGCTAACATCAATTCAAAGGTGGGCTGGGTATCCCGAGGGGAAGATATTCGATACCCTGTTTGCATACCAGAAATTGCCTGATGATGAAGATGTTCCGAGTCCGCCATGGAAGATTGTCAATGAGGAAGCTAGCGTGGACTATGTCGTGTCTTTGGAACTTCAACCTTCACCATCAGGTGAAGTCACAATTCGATTATCTTTCAGAGAAGACACTATACCTGCAGAACATGCCGAGCTACTGGTCAAGCAATTCGATGCATTACTTCTGGATACGCTAAAAAACCCAAATAATCCATGCAATGTAGCACCTGACGCTGGAATAGACCTACTCTCCATCTCCCCCGCTCAGAATCCAATTCTCCCTGATTCCGTAACACTTCTACATCAATATGTTGAACGAGGTGCCAAGATATGGCCAGATAGAGTCGCGCTGGAGTTCGCAACCAGCCTCAGACAAGATAATTACAAGAGCCGAAAATGGACATACCAACAGCTTGAGGAAGAAGCTAACAGGGTAGCTCAGATGCTCCATACACATGGTATTACCCCGGGCGAAATCATTGCTATTTGTTTCGACAAGTGTGCCGAGGCATCTTTTACAATCATTGGTATCATGAAAGCTGGTTGTGGGTATGTTGCATTAGATCCTAATGCTCCTGCTGATCGTTTGAAGTTCATTGTGGAGGATTCTGCCGCGAAGTTGGTCATCACTGCAGGAAGCCCGGCACAATCTCTGAGATCTTTCGTAGATGGGATGTTGATCGATCTCACTGACCCAGCTATACTCCGTGAATTCGCATGTGAGACACCACAACTTTCGAGAGAAATTATGCCCCAGGACGTCTCCTATTGTCTGTACACATCTGGGACAACCGGAACGCCAAAAGGATGTCTTCTCACTCATGAAAATGCTACTCAAGCAATGCTCGCCTTTCAAAAATTATTTGCTGGTCATTGGACCACTGACTCGAAGTGGCTACAATTTGCTTCTTTTCATTTCGATGTTAGTGTATTAGAGCAATTTTGGAGTTGGAGTGTGGGAATTTGTGTAGCTTCGGCTCCCCGAGATCTAATATTCGAAGATATCCCAGGAGCAATTCATCAACTAGGTATCACGCATATCGATTTAACACCAAGTCTTGCACGTCTATTGCACCCCGATGATGTCCCATCACTGTGTAAGGGTGTTTTCATCACGGGTGGTGAACAACTTAAACAAGAAATTCTTGATATTTGGGGTGAGCATGCTTGTATTTACAATGGATATGGACCAACTGAAGCTACCATCGGTGTTACCATGTATCCTCGAGTACCAAAGAATGGCAAACCTTCTAACATTGGTCCTCAATTTGATAACGTTGGATCATATGTTTTGAAACCAGGTACAGAGTTACCAGTCTTAAGAGGTGGTATTGGTGAACTTTGTGTTTCTGGAAAACTTGTCGGAAAAGGATACCTCAATCGCCCAGCACTTACAACGGAAAGATTCCCAACTCTTGGCAATTTTGGAGAACGAGTATATCGTACCGGAGATCTCGTGCGCATCTTGCATGATGGCACCTTCCTTTTTCTGGGTCGTGCTGATGACCAAGTTAAACTTCGCGGACAGCGTTTGGAGCTAGGTGAGATCAACGAGGTAATCAAGAAAAGCCGAAATGATCTCGAAGAAGTAGTTACGTTGGTCTTAAAACACAAGACCCAAGTCAAAGAGCAGCTGGTCACTTTTTTTGTTGTTTCAGGAGAGGCCGAGTCTGAAAGTAGTGAAGTCGTCCCCTTCATTAGAGATGCTTGCAAATCGCGACTTCCGGGTTACATGGTCCCTACACATTTCATTCCCATCAAAGCACTTCCACTTAACGCAAACAACAAAGCAGATTCTAAACAACTCGCAGCAACATTCAACGAAATGAGTGTCGAAGATCTTCAAAATCTGAGTCTCTCGGAGCAAAGTCATATAGAATGGACAGAAACAGAGAAGGAAGTCGTCCAGGATATTATTGAGGCATTTCCTGTCGATGTTCCCGATTTGACACGAGGCTCAAATATCTTTCAACTTGGTCTCGACTCCATTAGCGTTACAGCCTTTTCTGAATCATTGCGAGTCTGCGGGTACAACAATGCCACGAATTCCGCCGTTAGAAGCAATCCTACGATAGGGAAATTGGTCAAAGCACTCCTAGTTGTAAAACCAGATAATGGAAACAAAAATTCACACCTGATTGTCGCCAAGCAAAATATCGCAGGATTTTCACAGCAGCATGCAGTGGCAATTTGCAAGGAGCTCGGAGTTGGAACCGAAGACGTCGAGTGTATTGCACCTTGTACTCCTGTCCAGCAAGGAATGATCTACAAATTCCTCGAGAGTGATCGCAGGGTGTATTACAACAAAATCCGGCACAAATTAAAGCCAAATACTTACACAAAGCCCCTTCTCTGGGCTTGGGACAATGTGGTTGGCCATCTTCAGATTCTGCGGACCAAGTTTGTTATGACAGACGATGGCTTTGCCCAAGTTGTACTTAAATCTATGGAACCGACAAGAAGAGGAGCATCAAAAGTCTTCAGAAAACATATAGATATTCTTAAGAACCCGTGGTCTTTGGAGACTGAGGATTCCGACATCCAAGATACTTTGACCTTGAATATTTTTCACGGACTTTATGATGGACATAGTATGGGTATAATGCTAAGTCATCTTTCCGACGAATACCACAGGGTCTCACTTTCACCATCTGTTGTACAGTATATTCCATATGGACCTCCCTTCCATTCCTCATTGGCATATGGGCCTTTGGCAATAATTCCTGGAGCAAAGATTTTCTGGAAATCCCATTTGAAGACATGGTCTCATTTTTCATTCTCTGCTGAGGACAAAGACGACGGAGTTGGTGTCACCTCACTTTGTCTCGACGTACAAGATTTCGAGGACACGCGAAAAACCCTCTCAGTTCTGCCGCAAGCAATCGTACAAGCTGCATGGATTGCAGCTCTCCAATCGGTCGTTTCACGGAACTTGACAACAATCGGTATTGTCACATCGGGCAGAACAATGGATTTCGAAGGAGTTGAGAGAGTCGCCGGGCCTCTTTTTAACACTATTCCCTTTCATCTTCCCATTAACCCTGGCACTCAAATGTCCTCTGTGATACAAAAGTGCCATCTTCTCAATGGGAAGATGCAGGACTTTCAACATACACCTTTAAGGGATATCAAGAGATGGATCCAGGCTGGAGCCAATGAAGCACTTTTCGAAACACTGTTTGTGTTTCAACGTCCAGATGTTCACGAAGAACGATGTTCAAACTGCCTAGGTAGTAATTTGGAAAATACCGATGAAAATGCCGCGGATGTGAGTAATCTCTTGGAATCAATTGACAGATCAAATTTAATCATTATATAGTATCCATTGGCACTCGAAGCTACTCTAAGCCACGATAATACCCAGCTTTCATTGAAGATTGTGGCGAAGAGATCAGTTTTGATAAAATTTCAGGCGCTTGCTGTGTTGAAGGAGATGGGGGAAACGATAGAAACTATTCTTGCAGGTCGCAAGAAGATGATGATGGCCACCAAGAAGCCCAAACCATTGCCGAAGCCGATCCCGAAATCGATGCCGAAACGGGGCAGAAAATCAGAATTGAATCTAATTCTTCCTAACCCGCGGAATGAATCTACACCTGCCGTTTCAACAAAACCATCAAGTGGACTTCCAACAATGGAACAGCAAGCGGCTGTTTTGACAAACCTAAAAGAAGAGGAAATATCGCTCATTCTTAGTGAAATTTCAATATTAGCGAATGTCGATAAGACAAACTTGGAAACGTTGTCACTTTTTGAACTGGGACTTGATAGCATCAATCTAATACAGTTATCTTCACGGTTACATAAGAAAGGAATCGAATTACCTGTCAGCTCAATGGTCCAGTGTAAAGACATCGCGGATGTTCTAGAGAAAGCGACACTCCTGGAAGCCAAAACACACCATCCTCCATCTGCTGAGAAACTCAACTTGATCATTGGGCAACTTAAGAATCTGCCTGATCTTCCTCAAAATATCGAACAGATTTTGCCAGCTACACCTTTGCAACAGAGTATGTTGACGGCAATGGTAAACTCAGAGTTCAGGGACTATTTCACTATAGAATTCTTTAATTTAAATGACGGGGCTGACGAGCAAGAGCTAATGCGCGCTGTGGATCGAGTCATTGAAAATTCGCCAATTTTAAGAACCACGTTTCTCAAAGTTCATGACCCTCAGATTCCTGTTACCTATGCACAAATTATCCACAAAGAAAGCTTAAAAGTATCAGACAGAGCACCCATAATTGCAGAGGGGCATTTAAGTTTCGATGAATTTTGGAATGAACTAACACAGAGGTTGAGAGATGGGGCATCGATAGAGAATGACTTATTTGATGTGTTCCTCGCTGAAGTCGAAGACAAAAAGGGCATGGTTATGGCAATATCGCACGCTCTATATGATGGAGCATCACTGCAGATGATACATGATGATATTTCCAGAGCTTACTATCACCAAAGCGAAATTTCTAGGCCTTGCTATCTACCATTCATGGCAGAAATTTTCAATTCGACTACCAATGAAGCTGAGGACTTCTGGAAGACCACACTCTTAAATTCGCCACCCTCAGTGTTTCCAAAGAATGAAAACCCGCCATGCAAAAGCACAAATTATCTGTATGAACTGCGGTCAAAGTTTTCCTTAGAAGAAGTCAAAATTTTCTGTCGCCTCCACAACACTACGACACAATCGTTGGGGTTAACATGTTGGGCCCTTGTTCTTGCAGGACTTATGGGTCAATTTGATGTTGTATTTGGAGCTGTGCTTGCTTGTCGTGATACAGCCGAAGCCGGACAGGTCAATTTTCCGTTGTTCAATACTGTCGCAGTCCGATCCCGAATTCATGGGACCCTGCAGCAGATGCTTCGAAATATGCAAGAGAACATCAATACAGTTCGTCAATTTCAACACTTTCCTCTACACAAAGCTCAAGCATATGCACTCGGATCTCGAGATGATGCAACGAAAGATGCCACCATGTTCGACACATTGTTCATCAATCAAGGTGCTAAGCTCAAGGCGAAAAAAGATCCGTTATATAGAACGATTGCTGGCTCTTCCAGGGTTGAATTTGCCATCTGTGTTGAAATGGAGCTCGACGATGAGGCCGATGGAATTATATGGACAACGGCTTGTAAATCTGAGGCCAGAAACAGTGATCAGACCATGCAAATTGGCAACAGTCTAGACAACATCTTGGGGCAAATATTAAAGAGGAACCAAAACCCAGTGTTCAATTCCTTTCCTGATGGCATCTCTATATGCGGATTGCCAAAGTTTCAAGCTCGAGACACATCACCTCCTACCAGGAGAAGCTCAACAATTCCTGGCCGTGGAATATGGACTCCCACTGAAATTAAGCTTCGAGAATCAATCTCTGCCCTTTCAGGTCTGCTAGAAAAGGACATTCACAAAGAATCGACAATTTTCCAACTAGGCTTAGATTCACTCGCGATTCTTAAGCTTCCAAACCTTCTGAAAACACAACACAATATTCATCTGATTGCCTCGGACATAATGAAGTATCTCACAATCCACGATATGGCTAATTACCTCTCTGAGAGAAACGAAGCACAACATGGCACTATCGATGCTGATGCGATTTTCGCTGGATCCATTCCATCAATAATAAACAACGCCGTTCGTGATCAGTTGCAAAACAATTTTGGCCCCATAAAGTATATCATGCCGGCAACAGCAGGACAAAGGTATTTGATTGGACGCTGGCGGAACTCGCAAGGATCTCTTTTCTACTCAACCTTTACATTAAATCTTCCATACAATTGTGAGAAAATTCACATCAGGACTGCGTGGTCTAAACTACTACAGCAGAGCGATATTCTACGCACTGGTTTCTATGAATCCAGAACAGATTCAACCATTGTTCAGATCGTTTACAAGAGTTCATCAAATGACCTAATTGATTTAACAACGTCATCCAAACCTCAATACTATATTGAATCCTCCAAAGATTTGGGACATCTTCAATCTCCACCCGTACGTCTTTTCCTTACGAGTACTATGGATAATGTGTATTCAAGCATTTCTGATCGGAGAATGGCCATTCACCTAGTCATTCACCACGCTCTATATGATGGTATAAGCATTGAGCTGCTAATCAAAGCGTTGATGACCTTGATTGAAACCCCTGGTACAATTTCAACGTTTGAACATTTCGATGATAAGTGGAAAACGTTTGTGGCGACAACGATTCAAGCGAAAAACAAACAAGTTGTGAGGGATCAATGGGTAGATTATCTCGGTGCTGCTATAGATCATAAGACCCGTTCTTCTTCCGAGCCCAACGTCTTGATCGAACCTCAGACAATCGATGTAGCAAATGAAGTGGCAAGACAGACGGAGGTTTTTGTACCCAAGTTACCAGCAAAACGGTTGAAACGACTTGCAAAGAATGCCGAAGTCTCAATTGATAATTTGTTAATTGTCATGGCATCCAAACTCTTCCGAGTCTGGCGACGACCTAGTAGTCATTCTCGTGCTCCTACTCCTACTCCCACTCCAGATTCTGATTCAACTCAAAACGGGAGAGATATGATTCTTGGTCTGTATCTTGCGAATCGGTTTCCTTTTGACGAAGATCTGTCTTCGATGCCAGCTCCAACACTCAATCTATTACCGATCAAGATTACTGAAGGGAATAATGATGTTACGACGTTGGAGGTGTTGGCGAAAAATGTGCAGAAAGATTTGAGGATGATTTCCCAAGGTGATATGGCGAGTGTAGGGTTAGAGGAAATTTATGAGTGGACGGGGGTGAGAGTGTTTGGATGGATCAATATTATTAGGTATATGGAGGAGCGAAAGAAGGAGGAGAGTGTTGATCGAACAGACTATGAGAAACCGAGATCACTTGGGCCGGTTATGAACAAGGAAGGTTTTGTGAGAGCCGTTGCGCTGAAGAGAAGAAATCATATTAGGGCTAAGAGTGATTGTGGTGCATTTGCGGTAAGTTATTATTTTGCTTCGCCCCTTTTATCTTTCTATCCATTTATTTCACCCCAGAGCATCACCAAATGCTCAATACTGGATCTATCATTCTCACAAACAACCCGCTAACACCCTTTACAGCCATCAATCGATATAGAATTGCACTATCACCCCGAGAATCAAACACTCGATATCGGCATTTTTGGACCCGAAAATATGATTAGTCTTGCGGAAGCTGAAAACTGGATTGAGCTGATCAAGGTGCAGATTTAGATGTTGGGGGCTCGTTGATGTTTTGGGGGATACGGGCTTCGTTTGTGTTTGGATGCTTTGTTATTGTCGTTTTTTGTGCATATGGATATTGCTTTATTGTTTACTCGAGTGCTACTTTCATCATTGTGTTCTTTCAAATAGCACTTTCTTATAGGCTATGGGTTATGGGTTGTGAAGGATGGAACATTAGATTAGCTGTAGATATCATTCCATTATAACCATACTAACAAGTCCGTCTCCATATACTGTACACTGTACAAAGCATTACATTAAGCCTTCTTAATGTCTTCACGTCTTCACGCTAGCGCTCTTCTCATATATTTCTAATAATAATCACAATTACAGCTAAAGATTAATATTGAGAGCGAAGTAGAACTGTAAAAATTCATAACCTCAAAGGCTGATATTGATGTTTAGGAATAATTGAAACTATCCTATCTTATCCTATCCAATCCAATCCTGCATCGTATCACATCAAAGTGCCAACCAAGTAACTCACTGCCTCGTATCAATTCGTTGAAATTCCGTCGTGCGCTCATCCCCTCCTTCGTTTCGTATCATGAAATATCATAGCCAAACGCCAAATCCCTAGAGTAGATAGATCCAAATCGTCAATCCATCCTAACCAAAAACCCAAACCTTCATCCCCTAATACCGATCATCATCATGGTGTCTCCCATGCGAATGACTAGAATGACTAGAATGTCTCGAGTGACTCCTATGTTCATGACCATGATGATGTTTATGTTCATGCTCATGTCCATGTCCATGACCCTCCCGTCTCCCATGTCTCTCCTCCTCATACCCTCCATAACCCCCGTGCTGCGCATGTTGCGGATGTAATTTCTCCCCCTCTCTCGGTGGCGAACATTCCCGTCCCGTCTGCGCATCCTCGTAGTATTCCACATCCCGATTGTTATGATCTTTCCTATATTTCTTGACTTTGTTGCCGAGAAATTGTCCGGCTATCATGCCGCCGGCTGCGTAGAGTATCTTCCCCATGGTTCCGCGTCCGGTTTGAGAGGCCACGCCCCAGCCGCCGGCGGCTCCGAGTCCCATGCTTACGAGTCCGCGATCGCCTTCGATGGGTTGGCCGTTGGCGTCGAGTTGCTGGGGTGGGGGGTTCGCGCCGGGCTCGGTGTAGGTGGGGGCTTGGGATCCGTAGGGGGCGGGTGCGCCGTAAGAGTTTGGAGCGGGGGAGTGAGCGGGGGAGTAGCCGCGATTGTCGGTGTAGGCGTTTAGTTGCTGTTGGGATCCATAGGGATCATTTGGAGGTTGGTAGGGATTTTGTCCATAGGGAGAGTGTTGGGGTGGAAGTCCTCCATAGGGGGATGGTGAGTGTGCTGGTGAAGGACCTGGTGCGCCGTAAGGTGGTTGGAGGTTTTGCGGGGGGTATGGGGCGTTTTGCCCATAGTTTGGTGCGGGAGGGTAGGCGGTATTGTCTTGGGTATATTGGGGTTGTTGGGGATATGGTTGAGGTGGTGCTGCACCATATGGTTGATGAGATCCGTAGGGATTTTGGCTTCCGCCACCGTAAAAATCTTGGTTGGACATGCTGTTTTGATTTACTTGTTGTATTGAATTCGTTTCCCGTGTTATATCGTGAGTTTTGATGTGTTTGATGATGTTGTTTGCGACGACTTTGATGATAGAACTGATTGCGATGCGATCGATGTCCAGATATAAGGAAACAGCTGAGTGAAGGTGGGTGAAGGGGTCTTATATAACAGCATACACAGCACGGAGATGACGGAGGCACAGTTAGGGCAGTGAATGAGTTAGTGAATCATATGCAGCCTTGAGAGCCTAAACAATAAAGCTGACTGTCATTAGTGGGGAAGATATACTTTGGTTGGTTCGTTGACTGGCCATCTTCCGACTTCCGATGTGAGGGGCAGGTACTGCGCCACGAGTAAGTGATTATCCTGGTTAGTCACGCAATGGAATACTTCGAGAAGGTTATGGAGTTTATGGAGGGGCAATGCAATCGTGAGTTTATTGGTTTTCGCGGAGAAGAGGGCCGATGCACCTTTTGATGGACGGGTTCATTTGAAGTGAGGCGTGTGAATTGTGAATTGTGATATGTTCATTTGGTGTTATTGGAAATGATGCGATCAATATTCAAATTCCTTCATATTAATGGGCGCAAGACTTCTATTAGGCTTATTCGTATTACTATTTTTATACGATTGTATAATATCCATCTAATTATGAATGAATTCGATAAATGACGAGCCTCTCGCTTCCGGCCCCTTCATTGCACTCAGCAAACAGAAAGTCAAAAAACAACGTCATCTATCAACCTTAAACCACACGCACCGCCAAGCCACACCCTCAGCCCACCGGCCCGCCACCTTATGCAACTATTGCCGGATTTCCGTTCTTGGCATTTATGATTAAGCCTTTAAAGGTTTGCTATCATGTAATTCTTGGTATTAATAAATGTGTTGTCGACGCAGTGTCTTCCACATTCGGATGTGAGCGGACTCTCTCCAAGGTTATTTTGCGGAATGGAGCCTTATGGAGGAGAGGAATTGGAGATCTAGATGTGGTAGACTCAGTGCCGAGGGAAGGACTGAGGAGATGCTGATGTAATATCATGAATGGCGACGTAGACGGCGAGTCCGAAGGCCGGGTTGTGAATAGTGCGTTTTTCGCTGTTAAAACTTAAGAGGTAAGTCACGAGGTACGAGAGGATGAGGGTTGAACTATTCTTGGCATTGTGTGGCATGATATGAACATTTTTATCAAGGCTGATTCGTGGTTGACGGACTTTGACATCTTGATATTACTCTATCGATTTGATACAGCTGCATATGTTGATCTAGAAAAGAAGGGAAATCGAACGTTAATACAGCGAAAACGGTAACTATAGATGTAACCTTGATATGCGATAGTAAAACAATATTGAACCCAGCACCCAGTATGACCAATTAATGCCCAACCTAAACTCAATCTCCTGATCATGTGCCTCAACAAGGTTACTGCCATGAAACCCCGAGTCGGCATTCATTCACTGATTCACACCAATCTGGACCTCCCATACCCGTCACCCTCCATACCAACACGCTCATCATAAAAGAATCCCCCTCCCTCCATCGCCGCCTGTCTCTGCATCATCTCATCCTGCACCCCCATCCCCACCTCACTAACCCAATCTTCCACATACGGAGATTGATAATTTGTACTCACACCCATATCCCTGCGACCAGAATGGCCATGGGCACCTACAGAATTCCTCCCACCCGAATACTGACTAGTATATGGAATCATGCCTTGCTCTATACCCATTGAACGTCTCAAGTCTGCGTTACTTCCCAAAGGAGAATGTATAGATCCGTAACGGGAAGAGGTGAGTGGGCTGTCCATTTCACCGTACATCAGCGGATTGGGACTTTGTTGAAGGGAAGGATGGTGCGGACGGGGACTTCCCATTGTCATTTCGTTGTACATCATTCTTGGGGTAGAACGATGGGATGTGCGGGGTGAATTAGGGCCGTAATATACTGCGGGGTGATGTTCCGGCATGATGATTTCGGGAGGTCCAGGTCCTAGGTCTTGGAATTGCATTGGGGAGACTGGAACGCGAGGATCGTGGTATCGAGGATTTTGCATGCGGGGATTGGGGTAGTTTTCTTCGTGAGAATATTGACGGCTTGGATTGGGAAATGCTCGGTATGATGATCGGGGTGTCGTGTTGCGATTCATTAGGTGTTCGAATGCCGTATATTGGTCTGATTCTAGAGGTGGTGGTAATCTTCTATTACCAAGTCCTTCGAATCGTTCGGCACCTGCTGGCAATGCACTGCGCAAGCTAGAATTTCTACCTCGAAGGTCTTGTCCACCAAGTCTAAGAGCTTCAAGGCCTCCAGGGGTTTGACCGAGGTTCCTGGATCTTGGACCCATTCCTCCCATTGCAAGAGCTTCCATACCACCAGATCCTTCCATATATCTTTCACCGGGACTGGAATCATTTCTTTGGAGTAAAGGTAATCCCATTAAAGATGTTGGGTCTCTAAGTCTGGGAAGTCCTCCACCAGGAGTTCTCATCGTACCCATTGATAGTTGATCCCTAGTAGTCAATTGTCTTGGATTAGGGTTGAAATTTGGACAGCCTTCCCAGTGGACTCCATTTTTCTCATGACGGATATCGTAGCAGCCAGAGTTTGAACCTTGAAGGTTGCTGAGCCGTGAAAGAGCATGTCTAGAATCTCTATGATGAGATCTTCCTAGGCCAATACTTTCGAGAAGCATATTGATAACAGGTTTGGGTTTGGATGTTGACTCAAAATTAAGTGGCATAAGTTTTGAGCTGAGAACAGAAAGAAGAGAGGGACCGTGAAGGAGGAAGGGGAATGGGGAACAGGAACGACAATAAGCAAACTTTTACACCTGCATCAACCGATACCGGATACTACATGGACAACCACATATGAGTCAAGATCTCTTCTGACTAGAAAGATACTTCCGAGGTGGAAGAACTAATGCTTAGATTGTTTGCTTATTGAGATTTTGACAAACTGTAACGCTCGTTCGTGGTCAAGATCTGTGTAACGTGACGAATTGTATTGTTGTCAGCCAATAGATCAATTAGATACTTACATTAGCTAAGTATATGACGTTCCATAGGTATAGTAATGCTTGTCTATTCGAGAATTATCGTATCGATCTTCCCGGTGAGCAAACAAACATTACCATGCGACTCGGCTTATGGCTCTTGTAACCATCCATTACTCGGATATCCCCGAAGATTGTTGAAGGGACAAGGTAATTAACTATAATCAACTTGAAACATTGCTCAGATATGAAGGTTTTGACGATGAGAACTGGTCGGTATATTAATGATAGTGGATGATAATATCACTACATTTAAGACGGAAACAGTGATTTGTTCCGGCACAGATAATTCCCCAAGTGAATGCGGATCCAGCTGTAGGGAGCCATATAACGAGCTTTTTTGGAATTTTCTTTCCTTTTATGTTATTTTGTATGAGTTGATTGATTGACGATAAAACAATGGATTGTAGATGTATTGACTGATGCAGAAGTGAGTGGTGGATCAGTGCTGCTGTGAAGATAAAATAAAAACAGAATATAACTAGGACTATTTTCCAAAAAGTAGTTTTACCAGCCACCAAAGCCGGTACTAATAAGAGAACAGGATACATTAGATTTATAGCTTCAACTACGGAGAGCTTGTTCTAATACCTACTGCACGCCTGCAGAATATGTATTGATGACCTATTCGTCAGGCCTGCAGACGATGGCAATCTGAGCGATGACCTCAAGGGCGATGTTACCATCGGAGTCCACCCTAAATCCACTCTTCGTCACCAGGAGCTCTTTGTATTTTGCCACTGTAACGTCCCACTTCTCATCATCTTCTAAAGACGAACCACCGGACGGCTTACCAATCGCACTCCTGATTATAGTGGCAAACTCATTCAAGTCTTTGACTGGCAGGAAAGCCGACTTCTCGTACAGCTAGCTGTATAATTAGCTATACAGCCTCATTCTTCCATCTCCTTTAACCAACACGCTGCTGATGTAGCCACGATCCTTGTATCAGGGCTTGAGTTCAAGGTCAAATCGAGTATTGGGCCCTACAACGCCTGACGAGTTTCTTAAGCGCACTCTCGTTACGGGATTTGTGACCAAAAAGCAGTGACAGCAGTGCCTCCTAGTTTAGGGTGCGACGAATCTCTTTGGCCGCAGCAACAGGGTCTCCGTTAATAGGTAGGCCGGATGTCAGGAAGGCGCGAGACAAGTTGAAGTCGGGGAAGGGAAGCTTTTGAACGTCCATGATGACGGCTCTTGATGGCCAATCCTTGGTTGTCGCGATACCGTTGTAGATTCCCGTCATTGGCGCTGCCAGATGTGTGGCATGAACCTCGATGGTCTCGGGAGGTGATGTGACAAGAATGCTCTCCGTCACTGGCCACGAGAAGGCGTAACTTATCTAGAGTGAAACTCGCCTGTGGTAGCATCAGTCGGATACCGACAACTAGCGAAGGAATCAGATCGCCCAGCAGTCTCCGCATCACGTAATTCTATGTTGAGTATGTGTACAAATTGAACAAAGCACCTCAGGTAAGTAGATAAATACCCAATCCAAGGATTCTTAGATCGAATCAATTCACCACCGATAGGCAGCAAACACACTTTCGTTTTGGTGTTGATATATATTGAGTGAAATATGAACATTTTTGTAGAAATTACCTAGCAATGGATTGGATATTGAGGCATTATGCAAAAGGGGATATATCCTCATCCTCCTTAGCTAGTATTATGCATTGAAGTGACATGAAGTGACATTGAAAAAAAGGGGTAAATGAAGTTGTAATGATTATATTACTTTTCCTCATCACGTGTCAATCCTACAGGTTTGGCTCATCGCACGTGCCATCGGTAATGACGATTTTTGACTTGTACTTTGTTGCCTCATCTTCCAGGCCAAAAGTTCATAACTCTAACCTAAAATGGACTAGCCCCTTTCTAGAATTGAAGCTACTAACCTTCGAACCTTCTCTTGCCCTTTTAATAATAACTTCCTTCGCTTTTTTTGTACCAAATTCGAGGTCCCTCAAAAGTTAAAAAAGACATTCGCCCCCTCCCCCCACGCAAACTCACACAGAAATATTCAATCTCAATTCAATATCGTAAGATATTCATTCAAAGATAATTTAAATCTTCTCTACAATCTTTAAACAATACTTCCTAGGTACCTATTTATATTTGTGCGCATCATCGCGTTCAATATAAAAATCGCCCGCGCCATCAAACTTTTACATCCCATCGAGACTTTCTTTCTACCTGTGTAAACACGTCAGGAAGCTACCACCAACAACGAAATCAATATGCCTTCGCAAATGCCGTCAAGTTTTGCTTCAGCAGCTGCTGCAGGTTCGGGTGCCGGTGCGGGTTCGAGTCGCGATTCTCGAACGGGAAGGAGCGAAAGTGGTCGTGGTACTGAATGGTATGCTCGATTTTTTTTCCCTTCCCACAACCCTTTTGCGTACACATCGCAATCACTTTATTACTTTGATCGAAGGTTTCTTTGGATAGCATCATACTTATATAAGTTGCTCTCTGTAACTTTCTCTGCCCCCCCCCNCCCCATTTCTTCCTTAGATTCGTGAATTTCTAGAAAATCTAGATGTCATAACCACAAATGGCATGCCATTGTCGGGAGATGATAAAAACTCCGAACTCTTTCCAGACAGAAGACGTCGGGAAATGGTTCCGGACCAGCGTCTACGCAGACTCTTCCAGAGACAGTCCTCCGATCCGAGTTTTGAACGTCTTGAAACACTGTCTGACCCTGTAACTAATATAACCTTACACTCTAGGGCAAGAAGAGATACTAGATCGACTAATGGCAGTGGCACATTAACTTTCCGTCGTTCTTCTAACGCTCCTCATACACAATCCGCACAAGCAGAAAATCTTCCAGCACATAGCATCGAAGCTTCCGAGGACGTATCACAGCAATCAACTCAATCATATGAGCCACCTGTTCCTGCAGACTTTCGTTATCTAAAAGCTCACCTATTGGATCTATACCAGAAACATCGGGAGGCTAAAGATTCTGGCGCACGCAATGATGACGTCTCAAGACTTTTTGTTGAAGGTTGGAACCCTGGTCATCCAAATGGAACCAATGGTCGAGCATGGGGTAAGGTTCCTGATGGCAGAGAGACTCATGGCCCAGATGCATGCTGGGATCCAAATGGTAGTCAGAGGCCAGTTTCTTTAGAAGAAATGACCGAAGAGGAGAAAACTGTCAGTTTGCCTACCCGGTCTTTCATCGCACGAATTTGATACTAATCCGTACATCAGCTTTTCTCCACCGATGTTAATTCTCCTATGAAACCACCGCCACAAAATCAGAATAAGGCTCCGAATGAACAAGGATCAAATACAAATGGTCGCAAAGTCTCAGGATCGATTTCCCATGGTACTGGTAATGCGAATTTTGCAGTTTCTTCGCCAGCATCCAGCAGACCTGGTACACGCCGCCGAGAGACAAGTGACTCAATTCCATTTTCAGCTGGATTAGGATCCCCTGCCGGAACTGGTCGATTTCCCCGAGACGAGTCTTCTCCCTTCTTCAATCGCAAACTCACGGACGTGAAGGACGAAGGCGTCGATCGACCGGATGAACCCAAAAGTTCATTGCCGTTTGGTCCTTTGATGCGTTCTAATACAGGTGGGGCTAATTTGGGAAGTGCGCCATTATCTCCTTGGGGACCAGCGCCTACAAGCGCAACCATGACACCAATGGGAACTTTTGGTGCCTTTGCAATGCCAACTCCTACAACTCCAAGCGAAAAAAGACCGGGTTTTGGTAGTATCAGAGGAGAGAGCCGTCTCGCACATCTCATGCCAAAGGATAAATCGGAAGATAGTGCGCCGCAACAGCCCGAACGCGCATGGAGAAATAGACCCCGAACAGATACGGATCCTTTTGGTGATGAGAGTATCCCTAGCGGAAGCGCTGGTCTTGGAGGGGGTCAAGATACAAGCCCTAACTTGAATCCTCAGCGAAAGGCACCAGGACTTGATACTCCAATCCGCGGACTGTCGAGTGATTTTGGAATGTCTGATATGCCTGGTTTCAGGGATGCCCAACTACGTGCTCAAAATCACCATACGCCACAAGGACAAAGTTACAATGAGCCATTGAGTCCAGATACTAATCCTTATCGTAGCCCACTAGAGGAACGTAGAGAGAGGGGTGTACTTGAAGATAGTTCTTTTGACGATGATAATTTGCATGACCGACCTCAACAATTAGGAGGTATTCCAGAGCATGTCACGAATGCTTTTAATAATCTTTCCAGAAATTTTGGTGGTGGGGCTTTCGACGGCAGCGATCGTAGCCAAACTTCCAGTGTTGTAGGTGGTGTGTCTCGAGGACCCTTTACGACTTTAGGTGGGCTTCCATCATTAAGTAATATTGGTAATATGGGTGGTTGGCCAACAAGTAATAATATGGTTTCGACACCAGACCGAGAGAGTCGATCAGTATTCCCAAGCGCATTTGGAAACTCCATCTTTGGACCCATGAATGAGTTGCCATCTCCGGTTCATAGTTCTATGGGTGGAGGTATGTTTGGTCATGGAAACCCAATGGGATCTATCGGTCGCGGAAGCAAGCTTGGATCTTTATTCCCTCCGGCCATGCAGGCTCAGATGCAGGGCTCAGAGAACGACAATCCTGGTGAAATCGGAGATATGAGACAAAACAGCGCATTTGGAGCAATTGGCCGAACCCCATTGCACGGCCATGGTTCATTCTTTGGATCGGAAACTCGTACTCAAGAGCCTTTCCCTGCAGCAGAGTCTCAGCCTAGCGCAGCCATTCCACAAGCTGCTTCAGCTCAATCCAACTACCAACAGCCTCAAAATGGGTCAGATGCTGCACCAGGTCAACTTCCCAATGCTCAACAACGTATGATGGTCATGCCGGACCGAATGAGATGGATTTACCTTGATTCACAAGGACAACCTCAAGGACCTTGGTCCGGGTTGGAAATGCATGATTGGTACAAGGCTTCATTCTTTACTCCTGATCTCTCAGTCAAGAAACTCGAAGATACCGAATTTGAACCGCTTGGTCAACTAATCCGTCGCATTGGGAACTCGCGCGAACCATTCCTTGTACCTCAGATTGGTATTCAACATGGACCTCCTACTACCCAAACTGCACCTTTCGCCTCCGCTACTACAGCTCCTGCTGTTCAACCTGGTTCTGTTCAACCTCCTTTTGCTGGAGCTTTCCCAAGCTTCGGTACTACGTTGACTGCCGAGCAGCAAAACAATTTGGAAAGACGCAAGCAAGAGGAGCAATACCTCATGGCTCGACAGAGGGAGTTCTTAGCGCAACAACAGGTCAGCATGAAGCAAATGCAAATGGGTGGTCTTCCTTCCACTCTGCATCATCACTCAAGTGCTCATAGCTTGCAAAGTCAACCTAGCTTTGGCAGCATGTCATCGCCTATCTCTATGCCTCCACAACCTCCAATGCCCGGTGGATTCTTTGAAACTGGCCCCAGACCAGGCCTTTCTCAAATGATGGGAGGAATGCCTAATGAATTTCTTCATGATGACTTAGCTCGTCTTGGCCTTCAAGACCGTCAACAACCTGGAGCAGTTGGTGCGCCAACTTCTCAAGCCCAACAAATCAATGCTCTTTTCGGCCAACCTCAACAAGTCGGAGCCCAGCGTGAGGCACCTCGAGCAGAACAGGTCCAAAATGATCCACAAGGATTTGTAGCTCGTCTTCGTCAATTTGAAGCGCTTAGAGCTGAGCATGATGCTGAGGAAGCAGCTCAATCCTCCACGAATGAAGACTCCACTTCTCTTCCAGCCCAAGCTCAACAGGAGCCACAAGAACAGCGATCACAACACCAAGAAGAGACTGTCTTGGAAGAAACCCTTGCACCACAATCCCCAGAGGTCCTCTCTTTGACTCAACAAATCAAGGACCAGCAGGCAGCTTCCACCGCAGCAGCATCCTCTAAGCAATCTCCAATTTCTGCTCCTCAGCCCGAGTCCCCTTGGGCAAAGGTGAACACTAGTCTCCCAATGCCTTTCCCACCTCCTGCACAATCGACCACACCTCTTCCTGCTCCAACTGCGCAAAGAGGTCGTTCTGGCTTGCCAGACTCGTTACATGCAGAAGTTCAATCACGTTCTCAGACTCCGGAGGTAGTTAGTGCTGGACCAACCCTTGCACCATGGGCCGTTCAACCTGTTGAGGCTCCTAAGGGTCCTTCTCTCAAGGAAATTCAAGAAGCTGAAGCAAAGAAGGCCGCTAAAGCCGAGGAGGCTGCTGCCGCCGCTCGTCGTGCTCTTCACGAACAAGAAATGAAATTGCTTGCTAGTCAGCCAGCTGCTCCAGCTCCTGGTCTTCCAACAACCTCTACTTGGGGTGCTATCGCAACACCAATGACTCCTTCCAACGCTCCCTCTGTTTGGGCCAAGCCTGTTGCTGCCAAGACTCCTGTATCTGCCACTTCCTCCAAGAAGACACTCGCCGACATTCAAAGAGAAGAGGAATCGCGCAAGAAGAAGCTTGCAGCTACTACAGCTGTCTCTCAACCTTCTCCCGTTGCAGGCGGAAAGCGCTATGCCGATCTTGCTAGTAAGCCATCTGTAGCCACTCCAGCGATAGGTGGAGGCTGGTCTACTGTTGGTGCCGCTGGAAAGGTCAAAATTCCAACAGGACCATCTGCTTCCGTTGCAGCTACGCCCGTTCGTCCTGTCAGCACTGCTTCTGTCGCTGGCCCCGCTGCTCGCACGATCCGCCCAGCACCATCTGCTCGCAGTGTTACCATGGCTGGCAGTCAAGCTAGTGGTAACACCGCTAACGAGGAGTTTAAGAAATGGACAAAGGCTACTCTGAGTGGCAAAGAGGGTCTCAATCCTGACATTGATGGTGAGTCGAGCTCAACCTTTAACTGATAGCACCATGCTGACGAATTCTAGTGGATGAATTCATGTCTATGTTGTCTTCATTCCCAGACGATGCTAGTATTATTGCTGACGTCGTGTATTCTAATTCGCGTGTGATGGATGGTCGTCGTTTTGCTGAGGAATATATTCGCCGCCATAAGTTGGCTGATAAGGGTATTATTGAACCTGCTAATACTGGATCTAATGATAAGTCTGGTGGAGGTGGATGGAGTGAAGTCGCTAAGAAAGGTCCACCAAAGGAGGAACCTACCGCTGGCTTCAAAGTTGTTCCCAACAAGAAGAAGGGAAAGAAATGAGGAATTGTATGAATAGGTTCGATTACACATTGCTGCATTATGGATAGCTTACTGAATAGCGATTTTGTATTCCAGACCTGGTGCTTCATCCTAGTTAACATATGTTTCATTATTAATGATGAAGTTTACCTTGTTGATTAGCGAAGGAAGAAAACATGCTTAAGTATCTAGGTAGCAATAGTTTTATAGCATCAATGTAAATGTATACTACTCCAGAAATGTATGAGTTTTTTGAGTTTTTTATCCGATGTCCTGAAACAATATACGAATCGCTTTTAATAAAACATCAAAAATTCTAATTAAAAAGATATAAATACCTACCTACCTACCCACCTACCTTCTTGTAGTAGATGGAAGAAATATGATTCGAAAATAATCGCTTACAAATCATCTTACCCGACCTCAATAAATTTTCCCACATGGGAAAAAAAGAAAAAAAATTTGAAACCCAATATATACAACAAAAATATATTGACAATGTCTTTCGCCTCGGATTTGTCTACTGGTGGTAAAGGTGGTACTTTAGATGCTCTATTATTTGATTTAGAGCAATTAAAGCAACTTGAAGCTGTATCAGAAATCGTCACAAATTACCTCGATGGCGATTATAAAGCCGTCTTGCGCACACCCACAGCCCAAATTTTGATTCAAATATTGGCAGAAAATGTCCATCTCTCCAAAGAGGAACAAATTGGTGCTCTCAGCGGTGCAAACCTACAAAATCGAGAGGTCATTCTTTATACTTTTATCACGGGATTAGCAGCTTTCAATGCATTTCTTCAAACCAATGTTACTGGGCCATCGGTGGATTTCGGGGATGTTTTTCAAAGTGAAGATTGGAAGGCTGATGAGCTGAGAGAGAAATGCTTGAGAAGTTTGGATGTGGATGGCGTGAGTGTTTATCAATATATTCCCAAGGTGGAATTGTTTTGTCTGGCGAGATACATCTTTACGACGGTTTTCCCTAGGCGTTCTTGGGTGAAGACGTGGGATTGTAAATGGATGAGGATTAGGATTAATGCTTATCATCAACGGTTGTTGAGTGGATATTCAATGAATGGGAGAATGAGTGATTCGACTGTATTACAGGATTTGATTGAGAATGATTTGAAGGATTTGGAGGGGGAGGTTTTTGCGGAGGAGAGTTCGTTTACTACGGATTCGAAGGTCATGCTTTTGTTGGAGAAAGCACAAATTTATATTATGGAAGGATTAGATTTGAAGGCGAGGGAGAATGTGAAGAAGGCGAGTGAGGTTTCAGGCTTTGCGTATGCACTTTCTGGAGCCTTAGGGAAGAGAACAAAGTTTCAACAGAATGATATTTCGCAATTGGTGGTTTTTGCGAAGAGCAGGGAGGATGCTGAAGGTGGTGAGACGGGAGAATTATCTGGGAAAACGAAGGAAAGCGTTGAATTATCGACTGCGACTGAAGAACAAAGCACGACTGGTCCTCAAGCATTGGACTTGAATGATGATACATTGTTGGAGTCTATTGAGTTCGCCAAAACACCATCCGACAAAGTGGAAAACTCCAACTTACCAGCAGCTCTAGCTGGTATGAAACCAGATGATCAACCACAACTTCACCCACTGGACCAAATTGCTTTGTTAACGGAAGCTACTCTCAAAGATACTCTTTCTCCCCTCGACAAATTGAACAGTGAAGAAATTCTACCATACGCTGTTCGAGTCTTGAATGATAAACCAACAAACTGGCAAATATACACACAGGCTCTCTTGGTCCGAAGTAGGATTGAAGCTCATAGATCCAGAACCCAAGAAAGATCTGTTTTACAACTTCAAGTTATTGTGGATCAAATTATTGCCGATACCCAAGAATCTACACCATCAGTGGATGCTGACGGGGTACCTCAAATTCAAGTCACTTCTTTTCTTCCACGAGCCAAAGCAGGTGAATCTGCTCCTGTAACTGAAAGATTAAGATATGTTAATCAACTCAACACACCTACACGATGGGAAATCGAAACCGAACTTGCATTCGCATGGTCCAATGCCGGATCTCTCGTCAGCGCTCTCGAAATCTTCAAGAGACTAAAGATGTGGGCCGAAGTAGCATTGTGTTATCATTCCGTTGCTCAAGAAGATAAAGCCAGGCAAGTTGTTCGAAGACAACTATACTACTCTTCCAAAGGCCCCGAAATGGATAAATACGACATCGATGCAGATGCCGTCGTAAAGGAAGAATGGAACGGAGAAATGCGCTCTCCGCCCCCACCCCACGCACCCCGTCTCTGGTGTATCCTAGGAGACCTTGACCAAGACCCCACCTGCTGGCAACGGGCCTGGGAAATATCCAAAAACCGCTACGCCCGCGCCCAACGCACTCTAGGTGATTACTACACGCGCCAAAATGATCTCTCAGCAGCCCGCGAAGCCTACCTCGCTTCCGTCGTCGTGAATCGTCAAAACAACGACACTTGGTCCCGTCTCGGCGACATCGATCTCAAAACCGGTAATTGGGACGGTGCTGTCATTGCATTCCAGCAAAGCATCATGATCGACGATACCGATGCCAAGACATACAGTAACCTAGGATCCGCGCTCCTTTCCAAACACGACGAACTTATCTCCCTTAAGAAAATCGCAAATCAGGAACAGGCATCTACGGAAATTCCAGATGATGAGGAAATTGATTTTTCATCACTAGATACACGGGATAAATCTAATGATCCCAAGGAAATTCTCAGACAGGCTTTGATGGCTTACAAAAGAGGCGCGGCTATTGCGCATGATAATTGGAAGATTTGGGATAATGTCATCACAATCGCAACACGCATGGCTCCCCCCGCGTTCCCCGAAATTCTCATGGGTCTCCGGAACATCTTGCGGATTCGCGCCCCTAATCTGGGTGAATATGCAATCGATATCGACATCCTCGGAAGTCTGGTCACCGAAGTCGTAAGTAGAGATAAAACCGACGAAGTGGGCTCGGCAGGTGAAGGTGGCATTTGGATCCCTAAACGCGGCACGCTCGCGAGAGCGGTGATCGAAATGATGGATCGGGATATCATCCCGGTGATCACGAAGAGAGTTGAACTGTACGAGATGGTGGAGAAGGTGCGGATTTGGCAGCGGGATTATAAGGGGGCGCTGGAGGCGGCGGAGAAGGGATGGAGGCTGAGTATGAATGGGGAGGGGTGGTTGGAGGATGAGGAGGCGTGGATGGGGGTTGTGTGGGCGACGGAGA
>NGKI01000021.1:586580-607091 GCA_002162615.1 Myriosclerotinia duriaeana
GATTGCTGGAGGAGTTGAAGGGTTAGGGCTAGGGCGAGTGTGAGTGAGTGTGTGAATGTGTGAATGTGTGTGCATAATGTTGGGATGGGATGGGATGGGATGGGATGGGATGGGATGGGATGGTAGGGATCTCGATAGAGAGGCTTGCTTGCGAGAGCTGTATATGGTTTTATAGGTCTTCCAAGGTTCCTCTAGGTAAAATGAATCTTTCAAACGTATGATGATCACAGAGATGCAGTAAAGTGGTATCAGATACCTCAACTCGTTTCCTCGCTTGCAATTGAGACGTGCAAAATCCTCTGAACATGGGTTCCAGAGTATAGGTAAAATCACACATGCAAGCCTCATTCAAACTTCCGAAAACATACATGGATCACGTAAAATACCTATTAGGAGTGCCCAGGTGATCTCTGATCTCTATAAATATCAGTTGAGACAAGACAAGATGAGATAAGACAAGATGAGATAAGACAAGATGGGAATTTCCGGGTCGATTCCACATCACCATCTGAAATATTGAACATCTGGCGTCTCATTATCGTCTAATCTCTAATTACTTTCTGTTTCCAGGAATAATTGCTTTCGACTCTCGGTCATTTCCAGGTTGTTGGCATACTCATGGATCCATACATAGTAAGAAGTATCCATACAGAAAGATTCAAGATTCTTACTAATAATTAGTGATTACATCTGTAGAAGACCCTTGGATAATTCTGTCTACTAGTACGGTATCTATTAATTCGTCTAAGAATAACTAACTGTACAGCTAACTAATAGCATGTTTCTCTGCCTCACAGCTAGTGTGATGTAAAGACCCCATCTTGACATGTGATGAATACACTGTTATAACTTATGATCTACCAATTCGTTTACCCGTTCCCCCATCAGCATGTTCACCCCTTCCACCATCAGCATGTTCATCCGACCCTTCCCTTTTATTTTCAATCTCTGCGTCTCCACCTAATGCTCCTCCGTTTAATATGATTTCTTCGTTATCGTCCATATCATCTTGTACCCTTCTCCATGTTTTCTTTTTCCTTGTATATGCATCTCCATCCGCCTCTGCACCACCACTGCTCCCACCACCATCCACTTCCTTCCCCTTCCCTGCTTTCCAAATAGGCTTAATAAGGCCCCCTAACAAAGGATTCTTACTAAATGTTCCCCCTCCCCCATTATCCCCCCTCGTATTCTCAACCACATGCTCATCTTCCTTCTCCTTCTCCTCTTCTCCTTCACTCTCAAACTTCGGCGCCTCAATCTTCGCCATCCTCTTAACAATCTTCCCACCCACTAAATCCACACTAATAACCTGTCTCCTCTTCTCATACTCCGGCTTCGCATTCCATTCCTGCTCCGCAAGAACCCTCTGCTGTCTCTTCAATTCCCTCGCTCTCTCCGCAGGACTAGCCCACATCCCACCCATACCACTCCCACCCCCAACCGCCACCGACGCCGCTAAACTAGTATCGAAATCCGCAGCTTCATCTCTCACTGTTGTTCTCTTCGCATTTTGTGCTTGAAATCCTAATAATCTATCGCGATGTTCTTTTGCTTTTTGTTCTGCAGGTGTCATATCCACAATCTTTGGTTGAGAGAACGGAGCAGGTTTTCGTGAAACCTCAGCGCGTCGATGAGAAGAGGCATCTAGACGCATTTTTTCCACCCCGCGTTCTTCTTTTAGACTGCGGATCATGGATTGGATTTCATCTTTGCCCAGTATAGGTGATCCGCAGAATGTACATGGTCCGTAACCCTCTTTTACACAGATTACTTTTCCGCAGTTCAGACAGTTTGGGGCTGCGGCGAGAAGTGGATGCCGGGTTGCTATGCAGTTACATTTTCGCTTTGCGGGATCTGTGGAGAGGGAGGAATTGGTGGAGATTTCTAATGTGCGGATTGCGGCGTCGAGCTCGGAGAGAGCGGTGGAAGCGCCGTGCATGGCGTTTCCACCTGTGATGTTTACCTTTGTTTGGGTTTTGGGGGCAGGCGAGGCATTGCGCGAGGGGTTTTGAGAGGCGGCTCGGGAGGTGGTGGATTTAGATTTTTGGTTGAAATCGGATATTAAAGTACCCGCTGCAGAAGGAGGAGGTCGAGGGATTGGTGCTTGGATGGCGGAGGGAGTGCTGTCGAGAGCGAATGCATTAGACGCCGCTGGGGCTTTGGACGCCGATGCTGATGGTGCAGGTGTAGATTTTCGTGATACATAATCATCTTCCTCTTTCTTCTTGTATGCTGTTCCTTGCCCTGCATATGTATCTTTTACTTGTCGTGGTGGAGGTGTATGTATAGCAGGCTTCTTCTTCTTTGGTCCTCTAGTTGATTTTGGTACACCGGTTGATGATGAGGCTTGTGTTTGCGTCTGCGTCTGCGTCTGCGTCTGCGGAGTTGATTTGACAGTAGGATTTTGTCTTTTGGAATTGAATGTAGATATAAATTCGAGACTTCCTGGTGAGTCTCCTAGTAGATTATTGAAATGCTCTGCTGCGGCTGGTTTGGAAAGTGTATTTGCATAGTCCAGTACTTGTTTTAACTCTTCCTCTGGTAGAGGTAGTAATCTTTGTAATTCTGCAAGTGACATGATTACTGTCTTTGCATAGTACTTGAAAGAAGAAGTTAAGTGATAGGTATGAGGTGGTTATTAACAAGAGATCAATTTATAAAGGTTGTAAAGCATGCGGGCGCGGAAACTAATTGGCGTCATCGATAAAAATTATAGTGGGGTAGGTACTGTAACCTTACATAAGGTTAATCTACTTAGGTAGCAACTGCTTCTCCTATTCAAACCAGAACATCGAGGAGATGATATCTGAAAATCTACTAGAATTGACAGCACCTGGGCAGCTTCACGAACATGACATTCAAAGATACTGCAAAAGCAATTGAATCAGATGCAAGTGCGCTGACTGGTTGGGCTTCCCGGAGCTATGAATGCTTTCTCGAGTTGATAGCAGACATGGCCTGTCTGTAAATCAGTGACGTGATACCAGATCACGATTCATGCTGGGGCATCTACAAGCATAAGAGCTCTTCTACTCTTCAATCTTACTCGCAGCCAAACCTACATTCTACAGAAATGACAACAAAACCATCAAAACAGCCTTCATTTTGTGCCCTTTTCTTCAGGTCCTGGCAAATCCAGATCTCAGGCTACATCTACCTACAGTTATATTGAAAGTTACATAATCTACAGCTATACAACCTCTTACACTTCAATAAATTTGATATTGATATTCACACTGAAGATCTATCCGAGTCCACTCCATCACGATCCATCTAGTAACATAAATCCAACCTCACCTTATCTCACTCCTTCCATCCAACAGTTCTGTCCTAAATTTTCTTTCACCTGGCAGTCAGTTAGGGGCAATGAACGAAGTTGAATTAACTCCAATACGAGTATCGCTGTAGGTGTGCTACAACACAAGAATCCAATCACTTACATAGGTTTGAACTACAAGATGGAGTAGTTAGCAACTGCCTGTAGAGGAATGTCTTTGAACGAAAAACGAGGACTTGAAGCTATATTAGGAAGGAATTAGAGTGTACATAGGGAAACTGGAAGGTGTAGTTTGAGATTAGGGAACAGGGTCAAATCTCAAAAACAAAGGATTTAGTAATTTCGGATTCTGCATATAATGCATGTTTCAAAGTCCAGTCAGGATAGTCAGATAAATGAAAGACTCTGACAGATCTTCGAGCGGAAACCAATTGCCCCAGAGCTATTTGAAAGCTAACCTCCGGGCCTAATCCGCATAATTGGGTGAGCCAAAGTCTACGCCAGAGAAGTGTTAATCGCGAATCACTAGGTTCTGGCGCTTGGAGGAAGGGGACCGACCAAGAACACATAGAAATTGTGACTAGACAACTCGCAAAATATTGATTAATCTTCGACCGGAGGGAGATGAGGTTCAGCCTCGTGTTGAGTCTGCGAAGGAGCTGTTAGAAGCCTGCTGTGAATTGAAGTTTGGGCTATATCTAGCGAGAGACCCCTGAATACCAGATGCCATGATCAAACAATATTTCATAGACATGGTTGTAGGACAGAAGTTCCAGTCTTTCAGATGTATAGTCTAGATGGGGTCCTAAATTGCTATATACTTTGAAAAGGCTGATACTAGCGTCACTGAATTATATAAAACTTTTCTATCAGATGTTCTGATGAGGAGTAATCAATTTTTGCCAGAGAAGACCGGCTCCAAGAACTCACTTAATCTCATTGCATAGGAAGCAATGTAATGTTACATGATGATTTCTTTTTGGCTAGCACGCAGAGGCTTTCCGATTGCGCATCGAATGAGTGATATAAATGATTGGATACTCGAGATGGTGTTACAGTGGGTGACTACACTACAGTGTTCGGGCATTCGCATGCCCATTGTGCAGAGGAAATTCATTGCACCTTTTTGTATACATATATTCTAAAATTTCATGTAACCTTGTTTCCAATGGATATGTATACCAGCGGGACCATTTTTGCCGTTTTGAGTAGACCAATATGGGGCCAATAATCAAGATATTATTAAACCAAAAAAATCGTATATAAAATTTATAGTTCAATAGATACCCAACTCACTACTTTCGCCCCAGAATCATTCACCACATCATGCTTTTACTATCACATTTTTCATTAATCTTCAAGCACTAGAGTTGAATATGATATCATCACATAGTAGGCAGGACGTAGTTATAAATTCTGTTCCGTTTTGCCAAATAGGTTCTCAATGGAGTAGTCCGGGTATGCATGCAATACCACACTTCAGTAGAGTTTTTGCATATAGCAATTTTACAATAGAGTAGTGTACAAGTGATTAAATTGATGGGGATGATTATTCATATTAATATGACACTCGATGTCGGAAGAGAGAGATATACTCGTACTAATGATAGTATGCATACTTGTATACATTTTGATAGTATAATTAACTAAGAGAAAAAGAAGAAGAGGGAGCGATGATAGTTAGATTCTTATAATATTTTATTTAACAATAGGAAAATAATTTAGAAATAATAGATAACAGATTATGATTGATTATAGAATTCCAAAATTACCATAGTGATTTTACAGCACAATTTGA
This sequence comes from Myriosclerotinia duriaeana, assembly GCA_002162615.1. Taxonomy (NCBI): domain Eukaryota; kingdom Fungi; phylum Ascomycota; class Leotiomycetes; order Helotiales; family Sclerotiniaceae; genus Myriosclerotinia; species Myriosclerotinia duriaeana. Next base: position 591,659 of record NGKI01000021.1, read on the forward strand.
ATACTTGTCCATATTGTGCTCAAACATTACTGACTAGCAAGCACTTGTAAGCAGTATCTATCCCAATGTTCCCCAGTACTTCATAGTACAATAGTTTCTCTCTCTCCTCTGTTTAGCCTTTCCTAAGCAACCATTAGATCCACAGACTCCTCACTTCTGTAATATATTCGATCTACCCTTTCATATAGAGCGAACTTCTTCGCAAAGCGATTGAATTGACTCGACATCTCTTAATAGTTTTGTGGGCGGTGTAAATTTATAGATTGTGATGGGATCTGGCGTTTGTTGATATCAGGTTTGTTTTGTTTTCAGGGAGGCATTGGGGGTGAAAGGGTGAGATGATTAGGAAGTGATAAAACCATCCGTGAAGATATACGCACGAGGCTGCTATTCTGTTGATTGAAAGTAGACGTCGAGACTTCCATGCCAATTGATGATCTAGAATCGCTGGCTGGCTGGGGGGGGGGATCAGAAGACAACTTTCGTGAATCAATTGATGGTAGTCCTTCAAATCTCAATACTCCGAAATCGATTACAACGACTATGAGAGTCATGATTGATTTCTTCGGATAGCATCGGCAAGATGAGGGTGATATGAAGTTGTTAATAAAAAAAATGTAGTTAGGTCTACAGTATGACTCCCATGGAGACAAAGAATCTGGGGCTTATCATCATAGGCGAATTGGTGAAGGGGTGGGGTGAGGGGCTGAACTCTTAACTTCCACCACGCCTTTTGCTTGACTTCTTCGACTCACATCTCCATTTTATTACCACATATGTATGGAATTGGCATCCCCAGTTTATAAAATTGGTAATACTTCACCTTGGCAAGGGAGTTGTTGATAATTTCATTATATCAACGATTTATCATTCCTCAGTACGGACTGTGATAGTACTAACCAGTCATGATTCCGTCTCCACCAAGACACCAATATAGTTATCGATGACTCCTCAAGCATTTCTCGGCATTTCTCCACTAAGTAGTATATAAACTTCATCTTCCCCTCATCTTCCTCTCTTCACTATTCATATTCATATTCCTACCTCAATACATCAAACACCAAACCTACACCTTATCATCATGGGCGAATTGGATACCAAGCTCGGGGAAGTTTCCCTTAATGAGACAACAACATACCAAGCCACTCCTTTTGGCAAAGAGATGGCTAAGCATTTCCCTTTTGCGCCAGGATGGAGAAATTTGAATCATGGTATATATGATCAACATCCCAATCTCAGGCTCCGGCTACAGCTCACAATGTTCAGGTTCCTATGGTACTGTCCCTCGTGCCATTCGAGAGAAGCAGAGAAAGTATCAGGATGATTCGGAAGCTCGTCCAGATGAGTTTATTCGCTATATATTTCCTCGATTACTTGATGAGTCACGGGAAGCTTTAGGGAAGCTTCTGAATGTTCCCACTGATACTGTGGTATTTGTACCCAATGCTACCACTGGTGTCAATACTGTTTTGAGAAATTTGGTTTGGAATGAGGATGGGAAGGATGAGATTCTTTATTTCTCTACCATATATGGTGCTTGTGGATTGACGGTATGTACCTTTTGAAACCTTAACACAATTCCATGTCACTGTTATTGCTTGACAGTTCACAAATCAACATCAATGTTAACACGTAACTCCTAGATCGAGTATGTTTCCGAAGCGACTCTCGGCCTTGTCCAACCTAGAAAAATTACCTTCCAATATCCTATCGAGGATGACGAACTCGTTAGGCTATTCGAAAAAGCCATTGAAACCTCAAAAGCAGAGGGTAAACGTCCTCGGGCTGCTGTATTCGATATCGTAGGATCACTTCCTGGATTGAGAGTCCCCTATGAAAAGTATATCGCGATCTGTAAAAGAGAAAGTATATACTCTATCGTCGACGGAGCTCATGGAATTGGTCACGTATCGTTGGATTTATCCAACCTTGACCCCGATTTCTTCGTCAGCAATTGCCACAAGTGGCTTTTTGTTCCAAGAGGTTGCGCGGTATTTTATGTCCCCAAACGGAACCAAAACTTGATGAGAACGACTCTACCTACCTCACACGGGTACATTCCTAAAGGACCCAGACCATTCAATCCATTACCACCAAGCTCTAAGAGTGAATTTGTTAATCAATTCGAATCTGTTGGCACTATCGACAATACCAATTACCTCTGCGCTGCGGAAGCTATCAAATGGCGACAAGAAGTGTGTGGTGGTGAGAAGGCCATTATGGACTACTGCAGCAATTTATCACTAGAAGGTGGGAAAGCTATTGCTAAGATTCTAGGTACTGAGGTTTTGGATAACAGTACCAACACTCTGACAGATTGCTGTCTTGTCAACGTACTATTACCATTGGAAATTGGCACATCGGATATCGAGGGATTCTTCAAGGTCAATGAAGATACGAAGATGCAAGCCTATCAATGGATGTTGGAGACATTAATGAAAGACTATAAGACATATATCCCCATTGCTTTCTTAAACCAGAAATGGTGGGTAAGACTCAGGTAAGTCATAATCCACATTCTCTCATGATTCATGATTCACGATTCATAATTCCTTTTACATATCATATTTTTCTCGTGTTCTGCAACAACTAACGTCACCCACTTTCCTACAGCGGACAAGTCTATCTGGAAAAGGAGGATTTTGAGTGGGCAGGCCACACACTCAAGGAACTGTGCGCCAGAGTCGGGAATGGTGAATACCTCAAGTCTAAAAAGTAAAAGTAATAAGCCCTAGTCGTGACTCGTGAGATCTAGAATTTGAGTTGGGGGGACGAAGTGGGACGAAGTGGGAGGGATGAGATGGTGAAACATCTCAAGTACATAAGATGATACAATTTTGGTGTGCTCGGACTGACTTGACAATGTTAGACTGGGTGACTGGGTGGTTGGGTGGTTGGACATTTCCGCATCACTTACGGAGTATACGAATTGAACTGGAAAATTTGATTTATTTTCATCGTTGGATTCAAGATATTTATTTATACAGCATCTAGTTATTATATATACATTTTGTTTTGTTGCGTCGTTAAAAGTTATCAAAGGCAATGTAACCTGAAGAGACATTTCCCATAACATATCATATCTCCTTCCTTATATTTGAACACCTCCCCTTCACATCAATCCATATTTTCCCAACAACAACTTTTACTTCTTCATCTGTTTCATCTTCCTCCCGTGACACTTCCCTTCAATAATAGGAATATCAAAACCCGCGCAAGAAAGTCAGGATGCCCCATATTTTGCGTATCAATCGTATGGATGGATCAATCAAGTGCACTAGATTCGCGAACGGTTGTCTTTGCGCTGATCCACCAATGCCACCACCAGGTCCACCACTCCTCAAAAACGTCAAAGTTGCAAAGTTGCACCACAAAAATGCTGATGCAAAGCTCGTGCTTAATGCTCATGTTATCTTAGTTCATATCCATCTTGTTGTCTAGCTCAGTCTAGACCAAATGTTGCATCTCTTGTTGAATGGGCAAAAGGCGTTCCTGAAATGCTCGGACGGAAGAAAAATGTTTTCTTTTCTTTGGAATTACATATATGCAGAGGCTTCCTTGAGATCATGCTTGAGTTGAGATTGATCTTCCTTTGAAATCAACTTTCTTCCATTTCTTTATACTTTTCTTGTTTTTTAACTTTTGTCACATTGCCGGCAGTGCTGCTGATATCCAAATTCTGATTTCTGGTAAATCGATCTGCTTTTGGACGAAATCATCTATTCATAGAGATATAAATTCATTGCATTTTGCAAAATACTCTCGTTTTACTTTATTTTTATTTACTGCCGTGGCAAAACTGACTCGATCAACACCATTTCTCTTATTTTGTCCCTGCCAAATTCCGATCTCTGTTTCATCTGTTCGAAACAAGTACATCATCTGATCATTTTTCCGAAACTCGAAACATTAAAAGTGCTTCGATATTCCCTCTTTTCCTTTTTGACAATCCGGGTCGTATACTACTTATGGTATATTACCTCGTTTCCATTTGAGATCAAGTTCATCTTACCTTACTGCAATCTCAAATTTACTTCACACAACACCTCATTCGACAATGCAAAGTCCCTACAGTCTTATGCCAGGAGCCAATCCCGAGGATGGCTGGTCCCTCAAACTGAGACGAATGAGCCGCGGATTTGTCGGTCGCCAAGCTTCACAAAAAGCACCCCCAAGACTCCACGAAAGACCAATGTTGATAGAGACCCCCGAATTGGATATGGTAGATATCCTATCGTCCACCATCAACACCACACCCACTGCACACCTCAACGCCAGACCTGTCAATAGACGACAAAATAACCTTGAAGAAGATCCTAGACGATTTAATGTTCTCAATCCAAAAGCCGATCACAGGAGTTCTGTTTTCAGAAAATTGAAAAGGAGAATATCGGATATATCTGCACCTTCTCGTCCGAACTTCTCTCTCGCGACGAGGGAAACTCCCGGTTGTTTTGGTATTGATAGAGCACAACGATCTTCTATGGATCTGGCCAAGAACTATATGTCAGATGAATTCATGGCAAGACCAGCAACACCAAACCCGAAATCCAAATCTCAAGAAAGCTCTCCAATTCGTGCTGCAAGATCTATCCAAAGGAAACTATCGCGCAAGTTTTCAAGAATGGGGAAGGGGAAGAAATTGGAGAGTGATGCTGAGATGGATTATCCTCTTAATGTTAAGATGAGGATCTCGGATCCGGTACAGAATCATCCTGCTTGTATCGATGAAGAGTCTACATTTACATCTCCATATGCATCCAACCAACCAAAATCTCTCCGTCAAGCTTACTCCCTTAAAGATCTTCGAAGATCCAACACATCTACATCAACCTCCACCTCTACCTCAATGTCAATTCCCGCATCTTCGACTCACCCATCAGTTTCAAGCCGAAATTCCCGTACAGTCCGAAGAATGCTCTCCAGATCCAGTCTTCGAAACAATGGGGAAATCGTCACCGATTTCCCGGTTATGGAAGGAGAAGAAATTAAATCACCTCCACCTACCTATAGTGCCTCTATGGATTTCGCCACGAAAAGAAAGCCCGAGGTTGATTTGTTGGATCATCCTACTCTTGCTAGAGGCTCATCTTCGGCGACCGATTCTCAGCTACAATTTCAAATTACAGATCTCCTGGCAACTACGATCCCACCCCCAGTTCAAAGTTGCGATCGCACCCTCAGCAATGCACCCCGCCGTTCCATGGCCCCAACCATCCGCTCCTCCCTCGATACATACGCCACAACAACTATGACCCCCCAATACTCACACGACACCGTCGCACCCCTCCTCATCCGCAAACAAAACCAAACCCCCAATGAAAAACGTGGTTCCTCACCCAACCGTTTCACATCCCTCAAACGCTCCCTCTCAGACTTTAAATCGCGTCCCGTCCCCTCGCATTCCCAATCTCAAGACACAGGCCTACATACCCTCAACGTCTCTCCCAAACCCAAGAGAATCGAAAATAGGCGTTCGAAATCTTACTACACGTTGGGGAGTTCGGAACCTGCTGTTCCGGGCTTATCGAGGAAGGGGACGGTGGTGAATGCGAAGAGGAATTCTATGGTTTCGGCGAGATCGCAAGCTCATTTGCAATCGCCTGTTCTTTCGCCTTCTCTTTGCCCTTCTCCATCTCTTTCCGCAAATTCAAATACCAATCCTAGAAATTCCATTGCGACGATTAGAAGGGTACCGCAGGAGATCGAATTTCTACCCATCAAACCATCTCCTGATTCGTTGGAGAAATCTCCACGATCGGGTACTGCGCATACTCAGACTCAGACTCATGTACAGAGTCAAGTACAGAGCGAGAAGAAAAATTTGCAAGTTCCCCGACGAGCCAAGAAATCCGATTACATGAACATTTTCGATGTGCCGAATCTTATGATGGATTGTGGGGGGTATGATGAACATGGTTATTGCGAATATACGTATGGGGAATATAAGGGTACGGCTTACTCGACAGGGAGGATGATTAGGAAATTGGCTGAGGGTGGGGATGGAAGTGGGAGTGGGAGTAGGAGTGGGAATCGGAGTGGAGAGTTTGAGAAGTTTATAGCGGATGCGGAGAGGGAGGCTCGGGAGGAGAGACCGAGGATTATGGGGAGGGGGAGGGATGGAGTTGTGGGGGAGAATATTGGTGGGGGTGTTTGGGAGAGCTGGAGGAGGAGGGGTGGGGATAGAGTGGGTGTGATTTGAGAGTGAGTGTGGGTGTGTAGTTCGAACTTGAGAAGAATAACAGGAGGTAAGTGGGTGGGGTGGGTAGTTTTAATGATCATTATAGTCACGATGATGTTCCTGTATGTTAATGTTAGCTTAATATCCTATTCTATGTATTTCATAAGTTGCACTTTGAATTATTTTTGAACTTCCGTTTGCAGTCTGATGATTTTGGTTTCCGTGAAAGGAGTGTGTTGGGTTTGAGAAGCCATGCATTGGGGTATGTATGCAGCAGTGATGCATCGGACGACTACTGTGGCAGGCCTAGTGTTGAGCCACAGCTGCGCATTTCCATTCGGTAAAGTGGTATGGATGGGGGCGATTCTTTGTAGTGACGAACACATCCATGGATATTCTTGAGGCTTTCATGTAATCTTATCTTTCCCCCTAGTTCCTCGTCTCGCTACACTTACCATCCAAAGTGATGGAGAATTAGAATGAAAACTTCCGGTGAGTTCACTTATCTTTGAGCAATAGCTAGTCACTTTGGTTTCAGACTATTGACTCCTTATGTGAGTTGCCGAGAAGGGAGCAGGTGAATGGAAACCGAAACCAGCTGAGGTGTATTTCATTGTCTGGGCTTGAAACATAAACAGCACAAGCCCCATTCTAAATCATTCAGGTCGGTTTCTAGCCTGCCGATTATTTGTCTTCCTTCATGTTTCGCTTCAGGGGTAAATGCTGTGGAAGGTTGTAAGTTTTATTGGCTGCAGTAGGTTTTCACCTGCTTATGTTTATGTTTGTCTTTTGGATGTTCGCCGTGCCAAAATTTCATGGGAAAAGAGAAACATGCTATCCTACGGTGCATCATTGGATGGATGCGCACATTCATGTTTCTTTATCCTCATCATAGCTTAAGAGATGATCCACAGGACCGATTACATTCAGAGGATCAACAACCCAAAAGATACAACAGCAAACATCTTTTTCCCGGTGGCATTTTCGGCCTCATCTATCCACCCATCATGCACTCTCATACTACAGCCTGTGACTGCTTGACCAAACGCGAAGAGATAGGCGATGATATCTATTTCAACCGCCGTTTCAGGACGGACCTCAATAAACTATACGTTGATCGTCCAACCGACATCTTGGGTGCATCTAGCTGTTGTGGATCCCTCAAACTCAAGATCAAGGGTCACAAGGGCAAAGCGATTCTTGACGATAGATCTCACGTAGTCTTTGTCGACGGCGCATGCAGTGGAAACGGACAAGAAGGGGCTCGAGCTGCCTTTGGTATCTATTTCGGCGACACGGTACCCCACAATGATTTCGGCTTGATCGACGAGGATCTCCCGCAAAATAATCAGTATGCTCAGCTATTCGCCGCGACCGTCGCGTTGAACATCATGAGATCACAAATGGATGAAGAGATCAGGAAAGATGTCGACAGAGAATATCGTCATATCTGCAAGGTTGTCATCGCCACTGATTCGGCATATGTGGTCGATGGAATCTCGGATTGGATCTTCAAGTGGAAGGAGAATGGCTTCAAGACTTCGACGGGCAAACGAGTGGCAAATGCAGGACTCTTTCGAGAGCTCGATTCGGTGGTGGAGGATTTTCGTGAGGAGGGTGTCCCGGTTTGGTTCTGGCATGTCAAGAGACAGTTCAATAGGTCGGCCGAGGCGTTGGCTCGTGTTCCTCTGTATGGTGATCAAGAGATTCCAGCTCTGGTCCCATTCGTCAGGAAGTGAAGGGATTGACTGGCGCTGGGAAGTAATTTGGTGCTGCGTGTTCTGATACCAGATTCTGAGATTCAGTCATTGCGGGAAATTTGGCGAGAAAGGGATTTTGTTATGTAGTTAGATTATGATTTTCTTACATTGCATGTAAAGTAGACTTTGTTGTCACTGGGATATGATGAATGCATCCACATACCCAACATCAATACACCGTGAAGTTTCCAGTGAGATAAATCATATCGATGTTGGTGAAGCTCTAAGGTGTTGAGCAGATGATCATATTGTATCGACACCCAGGTGCAAAAGCACACTTGAACTGGTTGTCACTTCCATAAATCACGTATATTCGTATATTAGTTTTGGCAAATGCCAATCAGAAATGTAAGTTTTGTTTACAGTAAGTTTTCCTATCTGTTCAAATATTTTTCTTATTAACAACTTGCATGCTTTAATTAACGTATATCCATTATTCCATTATGGAGGTCGCAACACATCATTCAATCCATTTTTGGGGGTTTAGTATATTCTTGCTTGAGAATTTTCTATCCCATCTCTTAAGATGAGCAACTTTCCTATTGCCGACACTTATGCAGCTTACAAGCGGCACGAGCCAAGGTTTTTCGTCTGGCTTCAACAAACCGCATCGAGAGCTGGTCATAAAGCGTCTTGCTCCACAAGTCGACTGCAAAATATCAAGGAACTTGCGGCCAAATTATCGGCGCCGGGGTTCATTTACCATATAGTGTGCAAGATGATTTACTGGCAGTCATCTCTCGACGGAAAGAGGCAACGTTGTGGTACAAGATTCGAAACACGGCGGATCCAGGTCACGCACGCTATTTAACGGGACTGCAAGGTGTTTTGAAAGACTTCGATGGCCTCAGACCATTTAGAGATGAGAATAGAGGCGGAAGTGTGAGTTCGGAGCCTAGCAATATCTCAGATATTGATTTTGATAATCGATTTGATAATTTGAGCCTTCAGCAGCGGAGATGAAAATGCACCAGGCATTGAGGATACTGGTGGGAAGGCGAAGCCGACCAAGAAGAAAGCGAAAGCGAAAGCGAAAAAGAGAAAGGATGATAGTAGGAGAACGGACGGTGAGAGAGAGGCGAGTTAAGATTTCTAATCTTCCTTGCCGCTTTCAATTTATTCTTTCTCTGAGTGACAACTAATAAATGCAATTTATTAGACTACTGGACTCGAATGGCTGGATAATTTACTAGCAACGAGTGCCACAGGTGATGCCTTGGAAACATCAACAGACTATGATGAGTCGGAGAAATTTATGAGAGTCTACTGCCTTTTCAAGGATACAAAAACCATGAAAGATTTCATATGCGAGAGATGGTGTGATTATCAGAATGGCCTTCTGACTCTGATCAATGTATCTCTTGTCACAAATACGGCTTTCGAGCTTCTCAGACGGTCCGAAGAAGAGTTACTGTCGACATTGCCCGAGAATGAGCGGACTTATAAAGATATTGCAGCTATCTTGTATCCGGACCTGGAAAGGCTGATCCATACATTCAAAAATAATCATCATCGAGATCTGAACGCTTTATACGATTATAAGGATAGGGATAAGGAAGAAAAACATGATGTTGATGTTCTAAAAGTAATGGCCAGTCTGTCCTCAATGACCAACATCTCCATGATTACCCTATCGCTGACATCTGCTTCACAAGACTCTATATGCTATACCGCCTGGTTGAGATTGTCACCTTGGCAGAAGTTTCCAATGGAACTTTCATATCTCCAAAGGCTTTGGGCTTGTCGAAGAACTCTTAGTTACGGAGCTCGCACTCTTGAAGAAAAACGCCTGCTCGACGATCGCATCTTGGACCAACTCATTGTTGAGGTGAGCCAGATCAAATCCCTAAAAACCCAAAGCCAGTCGTTGCAGAGGTGTGATGGCGATGAGTTCACGATGGGAATCTATGAGTTTTTGACTACCCCAAAAATTCCACTGTGGTTGGTGTTTGCGGCACAAGTCATTTGTGAGATTCGAGGAATTCTTGAGGAGAAAGTAGCATTTTGCCATGAACAACTCTACAGAGCTGCCAATCGCATTAAGCTTAATTTAGATAATTGCTTTGCATACAGATACAGCAACAAGATGTTACCATTATTACCTGAGACATGGGAGTTGTATTTTGTCTATCAATGTTCGTCTTCCACGATTACTTGGGTATGGCTTTTGAGACTTGTGTATTTCCGCCTACCGATCCAACATCTTTAACAGAACACATCAGACCCAAGAACGATGATGATCCTAAATTCTACTATTTACGTAGGAATCCTATCATGTGTGGCTTGATGGGCTTTCGATACACACTCAAATACCATGAACTGGGACTGCTCAATGCGAACGCGACTCCATGTATATCCACCGTTGTGCATCTTTACAACGCCGTCTGTCAGGAGTCAAAGAAGGAGTCGAAAGAATATTCAGAAATAAAGTCGATTGAAAGTTTCCTCTTGCTGCAGACAACGAAAAGAGTATTTTCTCAGATTGATCGACCTTCTACCTGCGATGGGTACGCTGCCAACTATTACCGAAAGCTCATGTTTTGGAAAAAAGAATGCTCAGATGTAAAGCCTGTTCAGAAACTTTCGAGTTAGTTTCATAAAACGGTTTGTAACAGAGAAGACTGCAAGCATGTTTGCTCGGCTACTATGGAAGAGTTCCTTACCGCAACAGCCGACGACAATATGGATGTGCTACTTTCTAGTGTATATCAACTATATCCTCCTGGTCTTTTGGGCAGTGACTACAATGGAAAGCCCGATCCGCACCTTGATGAGCTAAACCTTGAAATGGAGACTGCTTCCCTGGCGCGATTCAAAAGAACACGCAGGTTAACCAATATCGAACTTCTTCAAAACATGACTAGACGCGTGGAAAAAGATTCATACTTCATGCACTTCAATTATCTGCATCTGCATGTAGTGTGCAGGGATATAGTTACGGGGATTAAGTATCAATTCGAAAAAGATAGTTCTCGGGAGATCAGTGGAATCTCTCTTCGCCAGTCTGACGACGTCCGAGTCCCTGTCTTCTTCAAAGTGATATACTTTCTGCTTCACGGGTTAAATCAAAGCGAGGAAAAGAGGAAAGACACCATAGAGAGACTGAGGGCGATTTTTGCGAAACACGCACCGAGAATAGATAAGACCATGATCTCGAAGTCGATTCCGTTCTGGGGGAAAATCCCTCAAAAAGTAGATTTAGAATATCAAGGTTAAATTTATTTAACCAAAGGCTGTTGTCCGTGAGATGAAGACAAAAGCAGTCAAAGAAAGATTCGGACTGAGGTTGAAGTGCAGGGCTAATTACAAGATAATATTACATACAAATTGCAACTGATATTGTACCTCAGATAGAGACGTACTTCGCCTTGGCCTTTGAACTAGCAATGCAACTACCCCTTAAACTCCCCAATCCCCCAATTATTGTCCTGCACATGCCAACTTTACATCCAGGTATGGAGTTTATGAAGCAGTACGGCTTGTGCTTGCGAGTCTATTCCTCTCTGTTTTCAGATCCAGTATACTAACCTATCAATCAATCTAATGATGAGTCTGAAGATACTCATGTCTTGCTAACCTTCCGATGCCGGCTAGATATATAGGAAATGGGATGGCTAATAAAGTCAATGGTAATGGGGTCAAATTTGACGCCGGCGTATGGCGTGAAGTTCGTTGAAAGGGGTTTTGGTGAATTATATTAGTGAAGTTTCCTTTGTTGATATTTCATAAGTGGGGGTGAGATTCGTCATCGGGGATTGAAGCCTATAAATTTAAGCTTTAGATACCTAAAATTGAAAGATGATCATCCATTTATAGTGATCAAAGCGCTAATGTGTGAAGCTAAGCTATAACCTACTTGATGACTAATCTCAAATCCCCAAAGTTTTTCTTGGAACATAAACCTCCTTCCCTCATATTGATATTTTAACCACAATTACAATACCATCAAAAAGTCTAATCATCTCATCAATCTATACATCATGACCTTACAAAATGGAACGGGAGGTGTCGGCAGTGATTCAGATTCCAACACAGCATTGGGAAACATAGAAAAATGGATCAAGAACCGTGATTCAGCCAAAGGCAATAATTTGGTCGCCGCTGTGGTAGGATGTGGTGAGTCAGTCAGACAACTGGACACGTCTTGATGAGTATATTCACTCACAATGTTAGGAAACATGGGCAGTGCTATACTTACTGGCATTCTTGCTGCCAATTCTGCACCAGATGCAAGGGATAACACACCTATTTCACATATTATTGCTTGTACCAAAACAGAAACTTCAGCTTCCAAGGTATATCAAGCATCAAAAGACTGCAAAGCTGGAGATAGACTTGCCGTCTTTCACAATGATAACCTGAAAGCTTTCCAACTGGCTGATATCATCATACTGGCATGCAAGCCATATATGGCCGAGGAAGTTCTCGGAGCTTCTGGCGTTGCCGATGCTTTAGCAAACAAACTCGTCATTTCCGTTTTGGCAGGCTCAACAACGGAACAGCTCAAGGAATTCGCTTTCAAAAATAGCTCGGATACGAAAGGCTGTTCCTTTGTTAGGAGTATGCCAAATCTTGGCGCACAAATTAAGGAATCACAAACCGTGATCTCCACCGCTGGGTTGGAAACCATCTCTCCCAAATACGAAGAGGCCATGAAATGGATTTTTGAAAGCATCGGAAAATACACATATGTTCCTGACAATGTCTTCCAAGTTGCTGGTGTTCTTGCAGGTTGCACTCCCGCATGGTTCCTTACCGCTTTCGATGGTATTCTTGACGGTGCTGTTTCCGAGGGAATGAAACGCGATACGGCAACGGAAATTTTGGCTGGATCTATGCTCGCGGCCGCAAAGATGATACAGAATGGTGAACATCCTGCTGTTTTGAGGGAAAAGATCTCATCTCCCAAGGGTACAACCATTCAAGGCCTCAAAACCATTGAGAAGGGCGGTGTCAGATCCACATATACTGATGCAACCATCGATTCGGTACAACATGGATTGAACATGAGCAAGAAATAAATGATTCCTCGTCTGAGTTGGGAACCCGGTTGAAGCTCGGTCACCTGACTCGACGTTTTGCATTTCGGGGTTGGAGGAGAGGAAGTACTCCTGCTATATGTTTCGAGTGTGGCTTTTTCACTGAAAACGAACATACAATCCTATAGATGAAGCTCGGGCTTCGATAGATTAGAGCAATTGTCTCAATAGACTAGACTTTCCATCGGTATTTCCATCACGTTAACACAATTTCCCTCAGAGTCTTTTCCTTTCTTCGTGATGCTCACAATAGGATCACCTCAGATGTTTGAAATTCAAAGGGCATACTCACACAGGACCTGCATCAAATCAAAGAGGCTTAATACTTGGAATTTGGACTCAGTTGACAGTAGCCGATGGCTTCCTTTATTGTCTCTTGGCTAACCTTCTTCGACATCACACAACATCCTGAGATTTCGTCCAACAAAGATGAATTCCTCAATCAAGACCAATCTGTATGATATCCTCCCCGCACTCCTCATACCTGCAAAGACAGGTTGTTTATATGTTCCCCTTTCGGTAATCATTATCGCGGAAAGCGACGGGGCCATTTCTTCCGCAGTATATTAATAACCACAACAGTGCAACATAGATCACGCAAGCCACTCCACCATCAATGCAGTCGATCTATACGCTATAATTGATATCACGGCCAAAAGCAGATTCCTATTTTGGACTCATGCACCACAATGTCACATTTGACTTTATGATAAGGACCCACCGTCCCGATAAGGCAATTCTTTGAGATTTATATGCGGGGGTCGAGGATTCCTTAGAGGTCGAGATTCATGTCAAATATACACCCGATGATACACGAACCAACGATTGTTGTAGAAAAGTCTGCGTGATAAATGACAAAATCGGAGATGTTTTTGATTTATACTACCAAGGTAATGTCTATCTCCATGTTTCTAATCTCTTGATCTTTTACTTCTTTTCCGAAGGTCGACCCATCAATCTTATAGGAATGTTCTCGAGACGGGTTTATAGATTTCGGTTGGCGGAGAAATATCTTTTACATTCTCGAAGACGATACTCATCAATAACATCAACTATATCTCATCAAAATGGGTTCCCTCACAATCAAACCTCTCCGAAAGCAAGTAGAACTCCCGAGCTTCCACCATTATCCATAATGCCAATGCCTCTTCTTCTGAAATCATATTTCATAACCTCAATCCTAGCATCACCGAGAATCATTAAGCTCTTTCTTCCATTACTCAACAAGCTCGCAAACTCTGATTCGACGCTGTTAAATCCGGACAGAAACCCAGTGTTGCACATGTTAGTGAGGAAGTTTATCTACGACCATTTCATCGCTGGAGAAAATGCTTTTCAAGTGAAAGCAAGGGTGGCTTCTATGAAGAAGTTGGGCTTTAGTGGTGTTATCTTGGGATATGCGAGGGAAGTCAATGTTACGGGAGGAGTAATTCAACATGGAGATACAATTCATGTGACTAAGGAAGCGGGGGAGACAGCTATCAAAGAATGGAGGGATGGCCTCATGAATACGCTCTCGTTATTACAACCAGGTGACTTTCTATCAGTCAAGTGAGTTGTCTTTCGAATCATGAAAACAAGTTTACTCAACTCGAGGCAGGTTTTCTGGAGCCGGGCCTCTTGCTCTGCACGCCCTCTCAAACAATCTACCCCCACCACCCCTCGTCCTGGAATCTATGCACCTTCTCCTTCGTACGGCTCGTGACCAAAAAGCCCGCGTCTGGCTTGATGCCGAGCAACAAGATCTCCAACACAGTATTGAAAAATGGACAATAGATCTCATGCGCATCTACAACACTGGTCCCAAAGCCCTTTTATACACCACCATGCAAGCGTATTTGAAAGTTACACCCTCCAACATCCTCAACCATTTAAAACTTGCCCAAGCGGAGAATTGGACATTGGGAATCAAGTTGGTGAGAGGCGCTTATATTGCAACGGAGAAGAGGGAGTTGATTCATGATACTATAGATGATACGCATAAGGCGTATAATAGTATCGCTGCTAACCTTTTGGGACAATCGTACCCAGGGATTGAGGTTGATGAGAATGGCAAGGGATATCCAAGAGCAGAGTTATTCCTGGCTACACACAATGAGGAGAGTATCCAACGCGCGCATGGGATTCAAAGCGCTCGAATCCGAAAGGGAAAGCCAACAATCGAATTAGCATTTGGACAACTACAAGGAATGGCGGATGAGATTAGCTGTAGCTTGTTACAACTATGTCGAAACGACAAAACACGAGTGGATAACACACCTAGCAAAAATACATCGGAGTCACAACGTGAAAGAGAGATGGCACAGGCATTGAAACCTCAAGCATATAAATGTATGGTGTGGGGTTCCACGCAGGAATGCCTGCAGTTTTTGTTGAGGAGGGTGAAGGAGAATGGTGATGCGTTGGGACGGACGGGGTTTTGGGTGGAGGGGTTTAGGAGGGAGATTTGGAGG
>NGKI01000021.1:607956-619491 GCA_002162615.1 Myriosclerotinia duriaeana
CCCTCCCCATTCCCCTTCCCTTTCAGCATCCTAAAAGACCAAGACCAAAGTTTTCTAAGAATCATTACAACAACACCCTCACCAGTCCACCAGCCCACCAGCCCACTAACTCGCCGATATATTATACAATCCATTCACGGACTCTATCTCTGAATTTACGATTCGAGCGAGACTGCATGTCTACTAGGTGCAGTGAGTGATACAGTATTTCCCTCCCTCCCTAGTTCCTACAAGTCTTTTATTCCTCTCGTCCAAACCACACCACACCACACCACACAACACAGCACAGCACAGCACCCATCTACACTACCCTACCACAGATACAAATACAAATACAAGCACAAAATCATCAACACAACTCTCTACTCTCGTCTCTCGTCTCTGGCCATTGTATAGATAGTCCTCAATTCATGGTAACATAATCTACATGCACCAAACAAATAACAATCTATATATTTAACTGAACCATCTAATCCAGTAATCCCACCATTCCCATCCATCACAGCACAGTACTGCCTGCACTGCACAGCACAGCACAGCACAGCAGAGCAACTCCACCCAATCATTCATCTATCATTACAAACCGCCCCAATACTCATTCTATCTCTCCCCCTAACTACAATAGTATCCCCCTCTCCCATATCACCACTCACTTCCTCAATCCCTTCCCCTCCAACCCGACTGGCTCGTTTACTCCTCGTTCCGTACGGATGCCTCATTACTGGTCTCGACTGCACGATAATAGTATTCTGGTCTACAGGCGAGCTAGCCCTCTCTCCCCTATTCACCATCTTCCCCTTATTCTTATCTTTCCTGCCTGATTCGGGAGAGCCAGTCGGTGGTAAGCTACTCAAGCTCATCCCCTTGATACTAATACTAGAATCCAGCAGTCCCCTTATGTTAGGCAGACCAACGCTCTCCAGCCCACCCTCGACCCCGACATCTCCAAAGGACCTCTTGTATCCAATGCTATTCCCTGGTACGTTGCTAGCCAGTCGTTCAAAAGGCACTCGGAGGTCATCAAAGAAGCTCTCAGGAAGAGTATTGTTGGTGAGTCGGCGGACGTGTTTGAGGAGACGATCTCCAAGCCACGCACCACTGCGAGGGATTTCAGTCAAAGGGGTATTGGCGATAGGACTAGTCTCGGAGATAGTTTGGTGTTTCTGAGGTTTACTGGTAGTGGCAGCTGAAGATGATTTAATATTCGAGACAGGGAGAGACTTTCGAGCTTTCCTGATGGGTAATATTGCTGGTCGAGACTTCTTGGTCGTCTTCTGCTCTGGAATTTGTCCAGTGGAAGCTCTAAAAGGTTTGCGTTCGAAAGGTTGCCAATACATAGGTCGTACTGATATATTTCCTTCGGCATCCTTGAGCTTTCGAAGATCATCAAGAATCTTAAATGTGAAATGGACTGCATTCGTCTTATCATCTCTCTTACACTGTGGTCTGTATGGAGGTATTTTTTCGGACGTATTGCGCTGCTTGGATGGCGCCGGATCTTTGCTAGCAACATTTTGCGTAGCATTTGTATATGGCTGCCAGATATCGCTTCGTCTTTCCTTCAGGTCCAAAACCCAGGCATCGCAGTCCCACTCTACCCAATAATCGATAACATCTCCCCATTGACTCTCAGGAGGCTTTGTTTGGTTGACAAAAATCACGCTTCCACCTCTGGCATGTACAGCTTGTGCAAATTCTTTAACCATAATCTTAAGACCATGAACTCTTAAACTAGTACCAAGAATGAGAAGGACATCCGGACCCAACTTTAAGTCGTGAATGATCAATGGCCCCACCAGATTTGCATGAGGATGTTCTTCTCCATAAAGAACAATATCAGGTCTCAATCTGCCAACAGCCAAGCCTCTGCGACCCTTATCTTGGCGCGACAGAGAGCTTGAGATGCAAGAAGGACAATCGGGAGCAGATCCAGCCATTGTAGTACTTTCTCTATCTTCCTCATCCCAACTAGTCAGTTTTGAACACACTCCGCATCGCAACTTACGGAGTGAGCCGTGTAATAAAACGCACTCTACTCCTGTTGCAACAGAGGTGTCTTTTCCTCCTCGTTCGTCTCCTCCAGCTGGTAGTGATTTACTTTGGACTTTGGTTTGAAAACGCGTACGATCACCCGCACCAAGTTCGAGGTCCGTAGTGAGGCCTTCGCGTTCTTCGAGACAGTCGATATTCTGTGTGTAATTCCGGACGAGGCGACCGTTGTCTCTGAGAGCACGGATAAATTGGTGAGTGGTGGTGGTAGACTTGACATCGTTGTTGATTCTGCGACGAAAGTTGGAAATGAACATGTAAAATATGGAGGTTGAAAAAGGATCCGACCAAATGACTGAGTCAAATAGATCTTTTCCTTTGAGATTGGGTAATGTACGTGATGAAGAGGATTGAGATGATTGCGACGGAGGTTCTTCAGATTCGGAGGCAGTCGTGATGGAACTGACTTCACTCGAGAAATTGTGTTTGTTGCTACTACTGCAGTCGCTTGATGAAATTGAGGGTGTAGCGCTGCTAGACGTGAACGAGCTTTCTGTATTGGTAGTGGAAGATAGTTTACTGTTGGAAGGCTCGAACGCGGGTGTATTTCGTCGAGAAGATCTTCTAACGAGTGAGGATTGTTGTGTAGGTTGTGGTGGTAAACTGTCAGCTCGTGATCTCGTTATCTGTCGCGAAGATCTGCTCTCGATGATTGAGTTGGCGGAAGAAGGTATCTGTGATGATGATCTCTGGTCGAGGTTTCGAGGTGAAGGAGAGGATGAAAGATTGGTAGTTGAGGCTTGAATTGTGGACCGAAGGCTACTTTCACGTCGCAGTGAACTTGATAAAGAAGAATCAGAACGAATTTTTGTTGAGATTGAACTTTCTTCTTTTGGGAACGATAATGGACAGTTGATTCGGAGTGAACGTCGAGCGAGTTTTTGTTTACTGTCAATTGCATCCACGTCCTCAGGCAACCGAGAATTTTCGGATGAGTAGTGGAAAGAGTATTCACTCGATTCTTGCAACAATTGTTGTGATGCTTTTTCTTCTGTGTTGAGACTTTCTGAGTCAACCTCCATCTCCAATGCAGGAGGTATTTCTTTTTGAGACTTGTTTTCTTCAACACTGGATACTCGTCGTTTGGGGTTCTCGGTCGTGATGCATTCATATCCGCTTTTGGTACATGGTTCACAGCATGGCCGGACCTCACCACATTTTATCTTTCGAACTCGACATCGATCACAGGCACGTGTAGGCCGAAATTTAGCAGGCGGGCCTTTCAAGCTTGCTTTCGGGGATTCATTCTTAGGAACATCTTGTGCCAAAGAAGCATTCCGAGCTCGAGTAATTTGACCCTTCGAACTCAGTTTCGGCGATTCATTCATAGATTTGTTCTGTGCCAAAGAAACATGCTGAATCTCAGAGGTTTGACTTTTCAAACTCGGCTTTGGTGATTCAGTCTTAGGGTTATCCTGTGCCAAAGAAACATGCCTACGAGAACTTCTTCGAGTTGAAATTGGAGTGGGCACTTCTGGTCGCACTGGGGGTTCTCTTGAAGGTGGCTGAGAGCATTGCTGAGAAGACTGTTGAGAAGACTGTTGAGAAGACTGTTGAGAAGACTGCTTGGAACACTGCTTGGAACACTGCTCGACAGGCTGCTGAGAAGACTGCTGGGAAGACTGCTCGACAGGCTGCTCAGAGGATGTTTCAGAAGAATCCTCAGGAGGCGGTTCTACCCTCACGCCATCAGCCGTCACCAATTCGTAGTAAAAGCGCTCTGTCACACGTCTTTTCTTCTTTGGTCGATCATCGATATCATAATCATTAATTTCCCAAGGAGGATTCTCCAGCGCAGCATCGTACTGAGCTTGGATCATGGAATAGAGTCCATGTTCAGAACGAAAATCCTATCGTGTTGGGTCAGTAGTTGACCGATAGGTGATGGGGGTGGGTCGTCATCCACTTACGGGTATTCCACAATTCGTACTTATTCCAGCCCCTGTTACAACCACAACTTTTCTTGATTTCGCAAGAATGTCTGCAATTGTTTGTAATTCTGTGGTAGAGCTTGGTACAACATTGATTGTGGGCATTGTGGCGAGATTGCAAACAGATCGATGCAGCTCCGCTTCGTCTCTTCTCAGGAACCAATTTGAGTCTCAAATGATACCGCCTTCAAGCCTGGATTCTAGTACTCTAGGGCTAGTGCCTTGCGCTTGTTGAATATGCTATCAAAGCAGTGTGTCAATCAAGTACTGCAATTCAAATCATTTCGGATATAACACCACCACCACAGACGAGAATAACTTGAGGTATGTTGCCTAATTATTGTGTATATCGTAAGTTCGAATTGTCGCAGATATCGTAAGTTAAATGCCGAAACTCTGAACGAATCGGGGTCTGTGAATTCTTCAAGACCTTTGCGAATGCAAATAATCCAAGCAAGCCCCTTGATCAACGCCAATGGCTACCGATTATAATCTTGTTCCGTGGCTGCGATGTGTTGGCAAATGGTGAATCGGTCGCCGAGAAATAGATTCTCTAAATGTACAATTCGAACTGCAATCTTGGCAAGGCTTTTGGATCGACTGTGCCTAGAGATGGGTGGCCTTTTTAAAGCAAACCCTCCTCCTTCCAAAGGGTGAATATCGCAGATGATTCGAGACTTGACGCGCAAACAAATCCCTGGCCTTTTCAACTCATGTAAAGGTCGATACAAAGTTCGAATCCAATCGTTCTTCAATAGTTTTCTCCCCTGATTCTCCCTTCAGATCCTTTAAAGATAATTACACTCGGCTGATTTGTATGAGTGAAGGATTTCGGCTGCAATGAGATTGTTGTTGTTGTTTGTAATTGTTTACTTTCCTCTAAAGTTTCTGGTTCTTTGATCGGTAGACGCGATATGCGGCCGAAGCTACCTACTACTGTTACATAGGCCACTAGGGATCCAACCGCGTTCCGGGCACGGACCAGTACATCCCCCACAGTTCTGTTAATCAACCCACGTGCAACCCTTCCAATTGCAACCCTACCATTTCCATTCCTCACATGCTTAGACCAACCTAATAAATCTTTTCCATCTTTTCCATCTTTTCCATCTTGTCCTCAGTCCTCACCTGGGCAGTCCCTTTTGGATTAACTGGTCTTGTTTATTCCCCATCACCACATGTCTTGAGCTTCAACAAACCTCTGGGGGTAATACACCAAGTGGTACAAGTCAGTTTGAAAATTATGGCACGTTGATATTACTCACATTGTCTGTAAAGAGTATGACAAGATACTATTGTAGAAGTTTGTTGCTTGTTCTCTATGAAAGCATGAGACCTGTCATTCTCCATCTCTTTCAATAATTGTGCAACTCAGACCTTTATATTCCACAATTCTAAGATTGCTTTTCTATATTTATAGTGTTTGCAGGACAAGCAACTAGAACGGATGCTGCTGTCTCATCTGTGACCATATATGACTCCCATGATGGTTGTTGGCAGACTCCTTCAGACTATCTGGTATGCTCTGCTGTTCAACTGAGCCTCACAGATTTGACAGCAGTTCAAGACACAAGTTTTAATTGTCTTGATCAGTCAAACTGATCTATAGCCAGCATTATATGTAGTCATTAAGCAATGATTTTTAGAACTACCCTTTGTTCTTCATTGATTTCTGTAGTTATTGTGTAGCTCAAAAACTACTCTCCTTCTTCGATATGCCAGACAAAAAGAATTTACAATTCATCTGGCCCAAAGATGGACCCAAAGGTCTTGGCCATCGAGGATTCTGGGGAAGATTGAATAACATTGTAACGAACCGAGGACCAGATATCTTCGTTGGGAAACAAGGAAGCAGGATTCGTCCGGATCGCTGGCAAAATTGGTAAACTCTCGCAAGAAGAAATCGGCGTTTGCGTCTCGCTGACTTTCCAACAGGGACTCATACCACGATGAGCGTAAGCACATTCACGAAATGACCGGCCCAGTCCCCAGAGGTTTCAAACGATATGATCCCTACACGCGGAAATACGTCGAGTGGGAAAAGGCACAAGATTGGAACGGCTATGGTGTGGGCGATCACCCATGGGAATACCCACGATTAACCAGGGACGAACTGAACAAAATCTATCGGGCATATCATCGAGGCCATCAAGTTGATCCTTCCAAGTTCAAAGATTGGAATCATAACGGCCCCAACGTAAGCCAGCATTTCCCAAACGGACCCCAACGATCACTAACACGCGACGCAGCGATTAAGACAAGAATATGATTATTTTTGGCAAGGGGCTCATCGCAGGGGGGAAAACCATAAATTGGGATGGCGTCATTTGAGGGGGGAGAATAACGAATGGTTAAGGATGCATCAAGAATGGCCCGATGATGTAGATTATTGGATGAAGCTTCATGGGATGTATTAGGCAAGCCAGATGCAATTAGGAATGGTTAAGGATGCATTATAGTGTTAAACGAAGGTGTTTGGAGTCTTTTCTTAAATGTATTGCATATCCGCTAAAAATTGGCCTCTGATTACAGATCATGAGAGTAAATGTGAGGATATAAATCTTAGATACTACTGCATTAATCACCAGTGTTTCACCAAGGTTAATTAACGTTCGGTGATATCATTCATTCCCATTTCTTAACATACTAGAACCTCCGCGCAACATATAAGACAACTATAACTTCCATTCACTACTCCACGTCATCACCCCGCAGTAATGGAATTACAACACAACTACCTAACCACATCTGGATTGGAGATGCTGAGGTTCATTTATATAACTCTTCCAATCTATCCATCTATCCATCTACCTATCTATCTATCTACCCATCTATCCATCTACCCATCTATCCATCTATCCATCTATCCCTTCCTCTTTCCACTTCCACTCTCCCCACCCCCAAATCTCCCTCTCCCCCCGCAAACTCAATCATCCCATTAGCACCTCCCCATCTCCCCATCTCCCCATCTCCCTATCTCCCCATTTCCCTATCTCCTTATTTTTCTATCTTTTTATTTTTTTATTTCTCTATCTCTTTATCTTTTTATCTCTCTATTTCCTTATCTTTTTATTTTCTTATTTTCCTATTTCCTTATCTTCTCATTTCCCTATCTCTTTATCTCCCCATCTTTCCATCTCCCTATTTCCCTATCTCCCTATTTCCCTATCTCCCTATCTCCCCATCTCCTCATCCATACCCCTCCTCCCCAAACTCCTCCTCGTCTACCAAGTAGCCCGAGTAGATGATAGGTATCCATGGGCGATGATATCGGAGTAGAAGATTTGCAAGAGAGGAACGACGCTGAGGACTTTATAACCAAGAAGAGGATTTTGGGTGTGCTTGAAAGACTCGTGATTGAGAACAGTGCAGGATGCCGAGAGATGTAGTTCAGGAATGTGATTAAAGTTGAATGGTTAGGAGCATATGGATATTGAACCGAACTCGTAAACCGGCTGGGCAAAGATCGCGTCAACCTTTGGATAATAATAATGTGTTCCCTAGTCCTCTGCAAATTTATCGAAAACCCTTGCGTCGTCCATATCGCTTGATGGGTTCAATATTTCCATAGCTTTCATCAACCCCTTTTTGTTCGCTTCGGCAATCCTACTTTAATAAAAAAAGAAGCGCGACCTTCCCATGAGCCTTCTGAGTAATTTAACCAATATTTTCGGGCTGGCTTGACTTCGTAAATATGGAATATGGCAATTATCACGACGATCGATCCTAATCTTCCGATTCATCATTAGGTCCATTGTAACCACCACGACCAAAGTCCATAGGGGCGAATAAGTTGCGCGGATATATCGTCGAGGCCATTGCGAGAGTGTGTGGTAGTATGCATTGATTGTGACGAGGTAATGAGCCTATATAGTTATGATATACACGTCTTCAATTGCAGGATCGTATACCTAGATGATCTTGCCGTGCTGCAAGGGCCAAGATATACGAGATACGATCCTAGTGTTTGGAAGGATCAATAAAGGGGGTGCTTTTGAACTCAGGTCCCAGAAATGTATATTCGAAAACTTTATTGCACCCTGGCTGATAGGTTCTAGTGTGATCTGAGCGGTAAGGCAATACCTTGTGCCATGGATATAGCTCTCAATATAAGTGCTGCTTAGCATTCTCATATACATCAAGGTCCGAATCGACAGCTATTCGTACATATAGAGGAAACATGGATAAGAACGAAGTAGCATGCCAATCGCGAAGATGCAGTTCTGCATAGAAAAGATCGTGACCAGAAACCGTTTAAGGGGAAACGTCATGAACCTTAAAGTCTTGATCCTGCAACTATACCTGTCGGAAAGGAATCCGAAGATCAATCCATGTAGAAGTTAATTTTCAACCTTACTTCAAATAAATAACCACAGGGCAATCCCAAAACCAAGATTAATCATGTTGGAGGTCATGGGCGAAAGAATAATTATCAGGGCGGGACGGAACCATTGAAACTTCAATTGGTATTCCGAGCATTCCGCAAGGATTGACATAGGTAGCTTCTTCTACCGCCAACTTGGTAAAAAGAGGTCAAAATCCTTTCTTTGCAGAACTTCATGCAAACACTTTACATGGCAATGTTGATGAGCTTGATGAGCTTGATGAGCTATCGCCAAACGTTTGTTACCTCGTGTAACCTTACACTGAGAGTCTTATTATTCGCCTGAGGGTAAAACATTATGAGTTTGACAGACGTCTTCTAGTGCCTTGCAGCCGCCTTCCCCTTTGCCGATGTTCGCGAAGAAAAGAAAACTGTACCTATATAAGGCTGATGCTTTCCATTCGGGAGTGTATACGAGTTTCTGCGGCATTTACTGTATACGAGTTCCCGTGGTATTTACTGTCGTGCTATGAAGGCTCATTACACGAAATGGTTTGAGCATTCACAGCTGACTATTGGAATGCCTTGTTGTTGCCAGGATTCACGAGTCAGGTTCTTCGGGAAATAGATGAAGTAGAAGTACGAGAGTCGAGGAGTTTGTGTTTTTGATTGAATCCGGGAGGTAAGAATTGACGATCAGAGAAGTACAAGTTTCATCTTGATGGAATACTTGTAGAACGTTGACCATGTATTAACCATATGGCTGGAGTTGTAATGAATCGTGTTGAGCGACGATGTGATGAATCTTTGTAACGATTGGTAGTTGATTGCTCCTATTAGAGGTTGAAGATTTTGCTTGATATTTGCGTTTGCGTTTGCGTTTACGTTTGAAAGCTTATTTGCAATTGATTGATACCGGCGACGTGGTATAGATGGGGGGGGGGATGATGTGGTTTGAATGATTTCCCCAGATTAGAATCTAGATGAACTTTGAAGCGATTATGATGAACCAACCAACCACGTTTTGAATCCTTTACGGAGTAGTTTAAGCTTGTGGATATCTTGTTGTCCTTTCGGGTTGTTCCTGAATCTGAAAGCGTAAATTAGAATTAGAATTAGAATTATAGGATTAGTATTAGTGTATAACTAGAAACAGAAGTGTATGTAAGATAATAATCCACGAGTAGGAAGTATCTAGGTATCTAGGTATCTAGGTATCTAGGTAGCTATTAGATATTCCTTTCTACCTTGACTATCTATCTAGTTATTCCTTCATACTCATAATCAATAAGACATCAATATCCTACTACTACTACTACTACTACTTCATACTCATACTCATACTCATACTCATCTCCTCCTCCTTCTCCCTCATTACAAAGGAAAAGAAAAGAAGAAGGTTGAAAGACTTTCCCATTTTCTGTATGATCGACAATCAAATTTACTTCAAAAATCCTCCGTAAACCCAAACTGATTGATTGAACATGATTAAACCCAGTTATTAGCCAGTTATTAGTCAGTTAACCAGTCAGCTAGTCAAGTCAATCCATCCAGATTCCAGATTTGCTTCTAATCCTCAACTTCTTTCCTTTCTATACTACCTCATTACCATTTCACTACTGTATGCATCCATCCATCCATCCATCCATATGCACCCATACTTAATAGGTACTCCTTACTCAATTCTTCTTCTTAGCTATATGGACCTCTAAATTATACTCGGAATAACCTTCTTTTCAATCAATTTAAATTCGAGTATCTCTTGGTCGAAAAGAAGTAATACATCAATACAAGTAGTACCATCAACATCATACCTACCTAGTACTCCGTACCTACATAAAGGAAGAATAAAACTTTCCAGCTTTCCCCAGATCTATCATTCACCGGCCCATATCCGTATTATACATCCGTGGATCCCCCCATCTTCACTCTCCAGTGGCGCCGCTAGATACCCCGTTTCCACTCATCCTGCATCCTCAAAAACACTCTAACCCAACCAATGGCGAGTTCGACATCTGGCGCAGGACATGGAAATGATCCTCTCCAAAACCCAAACCCAAACCCAAACCCATCATTAATTACAACACCAGTCGAGATGGATGAACTTGATACTTCAAAAAAGACAATAGATGGCGCAGGATCGTCGGCTTTATTGAACAATAATACTTCGTTTCCGGAAACATCTCCCATAACATCCGATAATCCCTCCACATCTTCAGCTCTACCCACAACAACCACAACGACCACAACGACCACAACAATCACGACGGCAGATATGATTGACCCTCCCAATCGAAACGCGCAACCCCAAGACGGGAATTCCCCGTCCCAGGAATCATCAACCGCAACCAACACCACCCACAACGAATCCACCTCCCCAACCGATCCCACGCCACCAGCACCAACAACCTCAAAACCCGAAGACCAAGCCCCCTCCACCACCCCATCATCCACCCCTCACGAAGCACGCCCCGCGCGCTCCCGCCTCGACTCCATAGCCATTGGCCCCTCGACCGAAACCACCCACGGAACACCGCATCTGCCCGCCGACGCAGGGCCGACTCTGCTCATCACCCTGCTGCTCTCCACCGGGGCGCGTCACCCCTATAAAATCGACGAGAAATACCTGACCAAGCGCGCGGTGACGGTGCCCGGGGTGACGGAGGGCGGGAGGAAGGATCCGCTTACGATTAGCGTGTATACGCTTAAGGAATTGATATTGAGGGAGTGGAGGGAGGAGTGGGAGGCTAGGCCGAATAATCCGAGCAGTATCCGGTTGATTTTCTTTGGGAGGTTGTTGGATGATAAGAATGCGTTGAGAGGTATGTTTTTATCATTTTATATCTTTGCATGATGCCCACCAGGGGGATGGATTATGGGATCCGAGTTTCTCGATCTCGATCTCGATCTCTATTTTCGCGACCAGATCAATCGGATATTCCATTCGATAAACAACCAAGCTAACCCTCCCTCCTTGCCCTCGCATAGAATGTAAATTCAACCTCGACACGTCCAACGTCGTCCACATGACCATCAAACCCTCGGATATCATCCCCGAAGACGAAGGGGCGATGAAGAGCGCCGAGAGGCGCAGGGAAGAGAGCGAAGGGACCGCGGGGTGCAGATGCGTTATTCTATGAGTATCTGGGAGGGGAGGTGTATGGGTAGGTAGTCGCGGGAGTAGGGCATTCATGCGTGCGTGCGTGGAATGGATATATTCAAGATATGGAT
>NGKI01000021.1:626274-656576 GCA_002162615.1 Myriosclerotinia duriaeana
CCCCGCCTGCATCGGCTTCTTCTCCGTCATCACCATCCTCATCACCTGGACCCTCAACAACCAGCCCTCCTCCTCGCGCCAGGGCACCGGCTTCGCCATCATGCAAATCCTCGGTCAGTGCGGCCCCCTGCTCGGCACCCGCCTCTACCCCGAATCCCAAGCCCCGCACTACCGACGGGGAATGGCCGTGTGCGCGGGCGTCATGTTCCTCGTGGCGCTCCTGGCCTGGGGGCTGCGATGCTGGTTGGCGAGGGAAAATAGGAGGAGTTGGGAGAGGTACGAGGGGGTCAATGGTGAGGTGGAGGAAGAGGGGAGGGGTTTGGTGGGTCATGGGAAGATGAGAGGGAGCGGGAGGAAAGCGCCGTTTCAGTATATGTTGTAACTAATAAGCTAGATGATATCTTATGAAGATCTTTCCCATTCAATCGACACATTAATCTCCGTTTTCTTCCTTTCATTTCCATTTTCAAATCCATTTTCAAATCCATTTCCAAATCTCTAAATCCGAAAATATTCGAATCTACAAATAGAGCTAGCTAATCTCCGTAGATTTAATTTCCTACATCAGATCCAATCTTCCAAGTGGCTTTGCTCAGTTTTTTTTTCGGAATTTGTATCCTCTCTCAGGCGTTATTTTCTGTCCCAGCTTTTCACTTTTCATTCTTTACATTCTTTCAACCCTCTCCCATATTTCCTTTTGGATGTCTCGAGGATAAAAAAGGTTGGGATACCACTGTAGTACCAAGCCATGGTCCTAGTACCCCAGACATCTTCACTCACCATCTTCACAATTCAAACGAAGACAATACTTCAAAAAAAAAACCCAATTTTCGAATTCGCTAAACTAGTATATACCATACTGCCATATCATAACCATAACAATAACCATACCGCTGAAAAGATACCCATATCTCTAACTCTTTTCCATGTTCCTTATCCCATACCGTATTCCATAATCCATAACCTATACTCCCCCCCATAAAAATAACGCTGCAGTACAAGCTGTACATCCTCCTAACTTTTAATCTCTAACCTCCTCTAATCCTCCTAATCTCTAACCTCCTCTAACTCTCCTAACCCCTAAGCTCCCACCACTTCCTCCTAACATCCCACCACATCACCTCCAACTCGTCAAAATCCTCCAACCCCCTAATCTTCAACCTCGCCCCCTCCACCAGCAACGCCTCCAACTCCACAAAACAACAAATAAACCTCCTCGCTTCCTGTCTCGAGATATTGCGACGATGATTCGATCTCACAAAGGGCTTTGAAGTAGCAAGATCAAGTTCAAGCCCTTCAAGCTGACCGATGAATGGTTTCAAGACCGTAATGGCGGACGCGAGGATATCAGGATCCATGCATGCAGCAGAACTGGTCAGTTGGATGTACTTGATCTGCTGGGTTGTATCGCGACCCAAACGTGAGAGAACTTGGCATGGCTGGATTTCGAGTGTTAGCCGTCTCTGATCTCCAAGGCTGAAAAAACAACTTACCCGACATTCATGATCGCAAACCTCATGACAGCACGAATTCATACAATGTTGATGTCTCCAAGCTCCCTTTGCTCTGCTACGCCACATAGTAGCCATATCGACCTCTCTTCTTCTTTGATTTCTCATTTTCTTGCAACAAGTTTGACAATGAACATCCTCAATATCAAAAACCCAATATCTTTCTTCAGCACCAGCAATCTCTCGAACGATAGCATAATCCTCGGATCGGTCTTCGACTTGGCTCGATCTCATTTCGCCATTAAGACAGAGATGGATACTTCTTGGTGAAGTCTCTCGAAGATAGCCGAGGACCGTGTCTTTGGGAAACTGCGGCCTGGACGCTACTGCCTTTGAACTTTCTCTTGCAACGCGTTTCTCGTCGTCTTCCGGCAAGTATCCCAACATCTCAAGTGTCTTACGATTGGACAACCCATCAACCCAAACGCCGAGTCCTGGGGGAGGAGAGGGAACTCGAACCGTCTGAATCACACAATACTTACACTTACCACAAACCCCATTTGGGGCATCCTCTCCTCCGCCATTGGAGTTAACACTGGCAGCATTCCCATGCTCAGCATAGCCCCCCTGCGGCTCACCAAATTCCATCGATTCTGGCTGTTGTCGCGGAGCACTTTCTCTCCGGGCTGAATTCGTAACCGTCGTATCTCGCTTCGGGCCTTGGGAATTCGTCGTGCTTCGAATGCTTGATGCGGTTTGTTCCCTTCGCAAGCTTCTACCGGGCATGTTCAAAGCGTCCATAGCTTTATATTTAGCCTGCTTGCAATACTTGGAAAATCTTGATGGGCCTTCGCCTGATGGAGGTGAACCGCCTGGTGGAGCTACGTCGCCTTCTGAATGTGAAGCGAATCCTGAAGGTGGAGCGAGTTCTTGATTTGAAGCGAAGTCGAATCGGGCTGTGGTGTTTTGCGTACCCTCGCCTAGTCCTTCTCCCGTACCTCTACCGCGCATACTTGACTCGTTCTGAGGCCTATTTGCAGCCTGATCGTAGAGCGTGTTTGAATTTGATGCGCCTTCACCTGAAGGAGTTGAATCGGATGGGATCACGTTGCCTGTTTCAGGGTTCGTCTGCGTTCGAAGAGTCTGCTCACCGTCGAGACCCTCCATAAGGTTGGGCACGGTTTCAAACCTGGATGATGGGGTAGGTAGCTCGGAGTTTGGTGTTGCCCTACGCGCAGGTTGGTCCCATGGCGCAACTAGGTTAGCCCCATTTGTTGCCCTGTCTGGGTCGTTTGCCGTGCCTTGGTTACTCGTCGTGGCTTGGCCACTCATCGTGCCTTGATCACTCATCGTGTCTTGATTATTCGTCGTGCCTTGGTCACTCATCGTGTCTGGGTCGTTTGCCGTGCCTTGGTTATTCGTCATGCCTTGGCTATTCGTCGTGGCTTGGTCACTCATCATGTCTTGGTCATTCGGCATGCCTTGGTCGTTTATCGTACCTTGATTGTTTGCTGTATCTTGCTCGTTCGGCGTGCCTCCGTCGGATGTATCCATTGCGTTTTGAACAGCGCCACTATTCCAATTTCGAACTCTTTCAGCTCGGCACATCGATGCGAATTCGCCTGGTGAACCAGGTGATGGCAGAATGCCCGTCTCAATGTACCTTTCCCTCTCATACACTCGCCTGTCATCGATCTCATTCAATCTCAAGGAGGGCATTATTACACCAGATCCAGGGGTAGCTGGCTGGGAATTTGTTGTTAGTCCCACTTCTGTTTCATCCCCATTGCTCATGCGAGGAAAATAACTAGACCCCTCAGCTTGAATCACTGGTGGTGCATCATTCTCATCAGCTTGAGGAAAATAACTAGACCCCTCAGCTTGAATCACTGGTGGTGCATCATTCTCATCAGCTTCAAAAGAAAAAGGACGTGAACTACGGATGCTCTCATTAGTTACTGGCGCCAGCTCTTCACGAGTATCACCAGATTTGGCCTGCTCACATTCCTCAGGACTAAGGAATGAAGCAAGAGGGTTCTCGTCAGCTACCAACGGTGATGGAGCAGGCGAAATTCTTCCCTCATTTGATTCCTGTGCGATGTGTTCTCCCTCTCTTGAATCATCCAAAGCCATTCCAACAATGAGAGATGGTCTATAGAACCTCGCGTAGTCCGCTGTCGCAATTGAATAAGACGATGCTTGATCCTTAACGTTGAGAGATTCAATGCCCGAAATCAAAGTATGTCTTTTGCTTGTGCCATCCACAGCTGAATCTTGGCTATCTTCTCCAGACATGGAGTCGGGAGTATCTTGATCATGCCTGGACAGACCCTCACGCATACCTCTCATTGAATGCTTTGCTTGCAGAAATTTCCCGTGCTTTATTGATTTCATTCTCCTACCACGTTGTACTCGCTTTCTAGATGGTCGCATTCTTGGTTGTTTCTTTGGGGATGTTTTTCTCTCCCACCATGCTGGTTGACCGGCGCGGGTTGGATTTGATGTGATCCTTGATGACTCAAAGCCTTCTCCACTTTCTTGTTCGGGAGATTTTCTCTGGCGCTTGCGAGAACCTTCACTATCGTCGGAGGCATCGTCAGAACGTCTTTTCGGGGAAATGATTGACCTGTCCTCTGCGAGTTCATCTTCTGAAAATTCACATTTTCCAGTTGTCGAAGTGAGTCCGCTCTGCACTTTTTCCCGAATACTGGGTGTGATAAGCATCTCATCACAGTATGGCATATCGAGACTTGCATCTCTCTCTTCCTCGGACGGAGTCCTGAGTCTTGTAAGATCACCATCATCCAAGCTCTGCTGAATTGAAGACGCAAAGCTTCTTATCGTCAGGCACGTTTCAGACCTAGCTCGTGAATCGGACTCTCCGATCACAACATCTTCGATCGGTTCATGATGTGCAGAACTAGTTGGAATGCCATCCTTCAATTTGGCTAATGGATCGTTGACTTCCGTAGCAGGCGTAGTTTCAGGACTACTATGGCTACTAGACGTACCCGAAAGATCTGAGTCGAGGGGCTGTCTCTTGGAATCTTCTGGACCTTGTTCCGAATTTTTTTCCATCTTGACAGGTGTGATGTGGTAATTTGTTTCCTTTTTTTAAGTAGCAGGAAGTGTTTTACTTCTCCGTATGAATGAGAGGAATGATGGTAATACAGATAGTAAGAATGAATGAAGCAAGTAGAATCCAAGTAATGTTTTGGCAAGTTGTATTATGATGATGTTTTTGTTTGGAGAAAATGTTGGCCACGATCGAATTTATTATTGTTTTGTTTCTTTGCAGGTTGCCAAATTGGGAAAGAAGTATGGAGGCACTGCTGTCTTCAATAGCGCAAGTGCGCATAATACTTGGGCAGTGTCAACCATTGAGGTCGGATGCATTATAACGCAGGAGCTTTCATTAGCAAGACTGTGCATCAGATTGACTTGTTGTCATCGCCCTTTTCCTGAGGCCGTAGAAGATTTAAATAAGGTCAAAATTAATAGCCATGTCCCGATGTAGAGTAGATACTTTGTCATTCTTACAGTATACATTTTGAAGAGGGCATCGAAGTTTCAGTCATTTACTATCTATTTCTATCCAGGAATATAAAATTTTGGTATCGGTTTCTTGTTGAGGAGAGCTCATCGAAAGTGCCTGCATTGCTTTCTCATCATGGAATAGACTGATCACTTGCTCTTTGTGGAAAGCGCGTTCGTTGACGAATATCAGAAGACGGACGATTAACAACCAGAACCTTCAAGATATTGATAGTCATTCTCTTCAGAGTCATAAACCAGAAATATTATCAATTCATCCCATTCTAGCCATTTCGATCATGTTTAAGTCACAGGTAATTGTTACTCAAAGCGTTTTACAAAACAACTACACCAACACACTCCATCATCGATACGGAGCAAAGTTACATATCGTAGTTCTTTCCACAAATTTCTGTGTGTAATTTGTCCAAGTCTTGTTGCACTTGCCATATTGATCTTTAACAGCAATATCGTATGATATCCTTAGTTCCCAAGCAACGGGAAGATAACATCTACGTAGCTTCCCAGCTAGGTCAAACTAAAGGCATGGACATAAATACCATTTCTATCACCAGCTGTATACATGAATTAATTCCTTCCTTTCCCTTCTCTTCTTCTTCTCCATCATCATTAATATCACAACAACAACTTTTATCAATATTGCTCAAAGTTTGTCAAGCGATTTTTTTATCCGTCAAAACATCTTCTATCAATCTTGCCCGAAGTGCATTTAGCGTTTATTCTATTCCCAAAACCTTCGTTTATGATGGCGACACAGAACCATTCCAAAGACGGTCAACGTGGTAAAACGCATTCTCCAGACGGAAACCCGACCCCACTAACATTTGCGGAAGGAGGAGATAATTCTGATCACCCCGATAATAGTTTTAAATGTTCAGATGGGACTGAGGTAAGTTTTACCATTGGCTGATATCCTGCATCTATAGCCTGTCTATATGATTCATCCAGCTAAGGACAGAGTGAAGGCCCGGAGATGTATTGAGGGACAATGTGCTCAATGTACTAAGCCGGAAGGCCTGCGACGATCCCTGCGACGATATTCCAATATTCGACGCGAAGCGTCAAAATCCGCAGCAAGAGCCAGAGATCTGATGGTGGTTTGTGCCGCAATTGTCAAGACAAGATCCAAGATGTTGCGTAGGACAGCGGACAAAGTGATGGGCACAAGGGAGGAGGATCAATGTCATTACTGTCGTCTTCCATTTCGAGTCAAAGGACGCCACAATGTTTGCTACAAAGTTTGCTACTGTGAGTTGTTTGATTCTGATCTAGATTTCAATTAAAAACCAGATCTCAAGTGAAAATGGAGAGTCTGGAATAGACAGAGTTCGACTTACAGCGTTCGTTATCATCAAGGTCATCAAGGAGCTTTAATATAATCAAGCATTTTCAAACATTCAGACTTTTCCTATTATTTGAGTGCTCTCAAAGTGCATTGAATGACCAAGAAAGGAGCAAAAAATATTTGTATGATTGCCTAGTATTCTCAGACCCAATGATCTTGCATTAGTTTACCTTGAGCCCCATCCAGAAACGCGCGGAAAATCAGTCGTACTTTGGTATGCCGAAAGATTTCTAATTAGTGAAGACGTTTAGGATTCAAGACTTATTAGCAATTTGACTACTTAGACAAGGTTGAGAAGCTAGCTATATGAGTTAGGAGAGCAAAAGTATTAGAAGCATCTTCTTTAACCCTACATCTATGCATAACGCGAAGATAGTCTTGGCCCAGTTTACCTCGACCATTAACTCGTGCACATATGAATTAGAGCCTTTTACGCCGTGCATTTTAGCCTAATGGCCTGAGAAAAGCTCTCTTAAACTTGCACAAGAGTTACTATTCTCAGTTTCGATCATCTCCCAAATGCACCAGCACCTCTCTTAACGAACTATTGAGATGCAAAATCTGGGCGAATAAAGACGGTGATTACAAAGTCTCAACTAGATTCAAGTATAGGAGCAACACTGTGGCAGAGAATTCCAAGAAACGGAAGGAACACTATGATCCTTGTCTACTAGTCTCCATATACAATATTCAAAATAACAACCAACAATTGAGGACTACTCATCTCATCTCATCCCATAGACTGGTCAAATTTCGGCCTGTATTTCTAAAATATCATTGCGGCTCGGGTACAGTCATGCCAGCGCAATCTCCCGAAATAGTAGATTTATGTCATCAAATCCCATTCCACCCGACACCGTATGGCCTGACAATGCCCTTTCTAGTAGTCTCCCAGGACGACGGTGGCCGGACCAACATCAGCATAGCATAATTTCATACGTGATTGAGGTAATCGAGAGGACTGCAAGTAAGCACGGCAGTGGCGTTTTGTCATCATCATAGTTTATCACTAGATAGACTGGGTAGGAGACTTTGCCCTTTCTGGGAAATCTTTCGGTCATTGACACAAATTTTTCAATGAAACCCTAACATGCAAAGAGCTGTTTCTGGCTTCACAGCATGTATCTGCTCTAAGCTAGCAACCATTCCTTGAAGAGATCTTGTAGTTTTAAGAAGAGCCCCCTGATCAAGCGAGCTAGGGCACGAAATTTTTTTGATAATACATCATCACTATGACCCTTGTATAATCTTTCTTTACTTGTGTCTCGAGCTTGTTTGAAGCGCATTTTTTTCAACATACCACGTCAGAAGCTACCCATCTTTTGAGATGCATGTCCGCATAAATGCCACGCTGCACCGCCACATAAGGATTCATGCATGAGATTCCACTCTGCCCCCATCAAAATTGAGCATATACCACATTTGGCCAACGGTTACAACACACTACACGTGTTGGCTATGCTTATCTATTTACGTCTGATCCTATCGAATAATTTCATTCCTACCGAACATAACCATCATGCTGGGCCCCGAGTTCTTTCTTGAACGTCAACACGTGGCGGTGCGAGGATTTCTACGGTGGCGCAGGCAGTTTCAAACTTTGGTGATCCTGCCATACCACAGGGCTGGTTCACCCTGACACCAAAAGTAGCTGACAGATAGCAACGGGAAATTTTGGTTTCAGACCAATGCATATGAATGGCGTAGTGAGAGCTAAGAAAAGAACAACCCTGATGGAGGCAACAAGCAATGGTATTTTGATGTTCCTAAATCAATTCTTCACCGCCTTCACTTCGTGAATTCATCTGTAGATGCATACATTTCCAGATTAGCTGGTCTAATATCAGCAAAGTTTCCATAATGGTACTGCAATCCATAGGTTTCGTTGTATATCAGTTGTATTTGGTGGTAAATGGGCGTACTAAAAGGCCTTCCCGATTAGACGACTGTCCTTGCTTGGAATACATTGACTGATTGAGAGGATATTTTAGGAGTTCTAAGCTCTTTTGAGTAGCATTCTCTATAGCATTTGGAAATGCCTATATAAGGTATAGCTCTGAAATTCAAATATTTTGCGCTTCAAAAAATGACCCTTTCGAGTAAGTCCACAGCCATGTCTGGATCTCCTTCAGTAAACGGACTTCAGCAGTCTTGTCGAGGTACACTTGCAAGGCATACACTACGGCAGCCGAAGACCAGGTCTCCAGGCCTCGAGGTTTGTCCGATCATGATTCCTAAGGCACGAATGTTTCCAAAATGACTCAACTTCTCAGACTGGGAAAACGATCTCACAAGATATCCATCCCCATGATCACGAGAATTTGCACATTTATACTGGAATGAGTCACACTTGTGGCTATTTGTATTTTCAGTCACTAGATTGAACACTGGGGCAGTTTGGCATGTTGCGATACTTCTGTGCGCATTTGATCGCGACGTATCTCGAAAGGCGTCGTTCTCGCCTACGCACCGCACCCCTTTCTACTTTAGGCTTCCATCAGGCTACGTCAATTCAACGCCCTGACATACGGACGCCCTGTCAATAAAGAAAATTCAACTATCCACAATAATGAATTGCATGCCCACTTCGGTGAATACATTAGGAAGTAAAAAGATGCTGGCAACTTCCGTCGCCGGTGACAACGTGGTATCGATGTACTCATCAATAACAAGTCACCGAAATACCCTTGGACGTGTAACGTCTGCCTACTCTAACTGCCTTTGCCACTGTCTGGGACTTCCCTAGCAAATGCCGCGGCACTGATCATCCTCCATCTACTTGTCATCCCCCCTGAGCAAAGGTTAGATTTTTTTTGGTCTACTCCAAGTCCAATATTTAACATTTGTTCAGGGGGGGATAGTAAGATACAATTACCGGCAGCAGTAGAAGGCTTTGACTCACGTACCGATTGGCAAACTCAGATGACATGATTAAGAATGGATAGGAGAATACTATGGCTCAATAATGAGCTTAACTTTGCAGCTTCTAAATTGGATTTCAAGGTAACTTGGTACTAGCCATATATCGACAAAATTGTCTCATTTGGAACCAAACCTCATCCTCGGTGGCTCTTTGTATTGACCTTTCCTATATGAGAATCATTCTCTCGTTCACAATCTCTTCTTCTCGTTACCTTTCACAAATAATCCTCAGATCCAAGGGTAATATACTTCATTTCTTCTACTTTATTACTCTTTTAACATTTAATAATTAATACTCTCCCCCCCCCTGAATAAAGGTTAAATTTTTTGCCCTACTCCAAGCCCAGAATTTAACCTTTATTTAGGGGGGGGGAGAGTACAATGCCCCACCTGAACTCTTACACTCATCCCTCATGCGGATTCTTTCCGTTCTAGAGACAAGCTCTAACATAACTAATTAAGTACTAATTCATATCCCCTGCTATTCACCAAGCGAGAAGCCTATTCACAGATGCGATGCTCATCGTGCCCCTTCTCCCAATCACCACGACCACGAATACACCATGACTCGATATCATTCGACAACTCATCGTTTGCATCGATACTCATCTTACTAAGTTTGCTAGTTGTTATTTAAATAACGCTCGGACTTAGACCAAACAAGGTCACATTCATCCCTACATACTAAAGTTTAACATGGCATGTCGCCGATCCCACTTTAGTGCCCGTCCCCGCCCAACCAAGGAATTTGAAGGTGCAGCTGGCAACGATCTTTCCGGTGCCGAAACTTACGCACGCACTCACTGGCACTAAACTTCGGATACTATTTACGATCCATATTGATGCAAAGAGATGAAATTGGCAGATGATCATATCCTTACCACTTTCTTGGCTCATCCAAATCCGGATTAAACTCTTATATCAAAGTTGTACAATATCCATTTCCAGAATTTTTGGTGAATTGTGGTTTGGAAGAATCATCCAATCGGAATCGAAATCCACAAATGATTAACCCGGGTTGATCATCTCGTCATCTGAGAGTGGGGGATGCTGTATGCTGTATGCAACTACTGTATACCTGGTAGGTTATGGGTTCCACTCCTCGTTCCACTTTTACTTTGACACAAAACTTTGCATACGGATGGAGGAGCGTCCTCTCCACTACGAGGGCCATACCTTGATGATCGCGAGGATTGTTAAAGTCTTGCAAAGCAAGTCCTCAAATCGAACATCTGTGCAGGTCTCCTGAGACCTTCCTCTTCACATCTTAATACCTGCACAAAAGTACATGCAATAGTATCAGTATTGAACAAAGGCATCCTGATAGACATCGTTATCCCCTTCATCTCACTGGCATGATTATCCCATGTTCTCATGTTCTCCCGTTTGGTCTGATGAATAATGAACTGAGACCGTGACCGAGACTTCTCGATTGATGTTGGCCGATGCGTCCCAACTTGGTAAAAAGTAGAATGTAATGTACGACCTAAACATTGAAGAATCGGCAAGAGATGCCGACCAAACCCATTATTCGGGCTATCTTCATGTACACAAGCAAGCAATTCCATTTCTACATTGAGATACACTTCAAACTTGAATAGAAGTCACTAACGAATACCGAACAATGAGAAGCAAAGCAAGCAAGCACTTCGCTGAAAACAAAGAGATGGGGAAAGAAACCTGAAACTAATCCACCACTTCATCCATCATAACAATGGCAAACTCATCCAGTAGAACACGACAAAAGTACCACGAGACCACTGCACAAAATCCCGTTGGCAGTAACTATATTCATAACCGTACATTGACATTTGCATACGCATTGCAGTACATCTACATTGCATTGCAGTTTGCATCTACATAAATAACATTTCATCCTGTGATATACAACTACACATCAGCACCGTGACAGCTTGAGACTATACATTCCCAAGTCGAGAGTATTGCATATGCATCGCACCTGATGATATCCTCATTCCTCTCTATCCCCAGTTCTTCACTCTTCTCACACATCCTCCAAATATCATGAAGTCCAAATAAAAACTCACCACGAGTTCATCCACCACTCACAGTATACAGCACAGAAATTCCAAACCTCCCTGTCTCGGTGCTGTCCAGCTCATACAAGACCACATAAATAAATGCACCCAGATAAGATTTATCCATCCCGATTATTTGTACGCCCCAGCCCCCCATCCCGTACCCAATTCCCAGCCCAGCCCAGTCCAGTCCAGTATATATTCAATACCCACCAATCCAACCCTGACCGTGACACTCAAACACCAACTTCGTACCACGACATACCCGAAGGATCCACCCACCGTACATATATCCATACCGTACATCCATACCGAACGCAACACAAGACTATAGAATGATCCGACTCCCGAGCCTCCGATTTATGCTGTATCTGTATCTGTATCTGGTGCGAGGTTGGGTGCATATGATGCGCTAAGACTAGAGTTTCACTAGTGTGATGGCCGAATTGTGCTAGAGATATAACCTTGTAGACTTTTTTTAGTTGCTAGATCCCATTGATCATTAGTTAACAATTAAATTACCATTGAAAATATAAGTCACACAGTAAAAATTTATGAATAGAAATAAGAAATCTAGGAGATTTAAATGCAGACTCGGCCTTGACCCAAACAGCTGGAATTTTAGATTTTTCCTGGTGGTCACAAGATCATGTCACTGTATTTCTCTGCTCCTTCTTCGCCATTCTTACCAATGTAGTATGCTATTCTATACTCGTATCTAGCTAGTTCATGATATTGTATTGGCATTTTCTATATCATCTCCGATGCGCAATTGGAAGTATATGTTGTCAGTCATTCTCCCACTTGCCTCTCCGAACTCAGGACGCAGACATCTCCATTGCCTCCAGCGCCACAAGAATCGTTCGTACCACCAAACATCTAATGACTAGTCCTTTTTTAGTTGAAACCTAAAGACTAGATATAGAGAAGAACGGAATTGGACCAGAACTAGAATTTCTCATATGCATGGTGTGGGAAGGCAAGATCTAGCGGCGGGGAACAGACATTAGAATCACGAGATATATGAGGGAAAGAGAGACAAGTACTCTTTTGGGCTAGAATGATGATACCAATGTCACGGGAAAATTACGGATATTGAACCAGTGAATGTAATTGATGCGATATCTTTAGGCACATGATGAATTTACTTGAAGAGTAGATGCCTGTCACGGTCCAGATAGAAGGAAGGATCCGCATATCATCAGTACTTCCCCCCCCTTGAACAAATGTTCAATTCTGGGCTTGGAGTACACCAACAAATTTGACCTTTGTTCGGGGGGGAGGGGGGATAGTAATAAGCCAAACCGGACTTCATTCGCGTCACGCAAGCAAAATGATCTCAAATTGGCTATGATGCGAAGATCTCTTATTAAGAATTAAGTAATGTAAGCCCTACTAGCAAGTAAACTGCCTAGGTAGTATATAGTAGATAGATAATAAAGTAAAATTTATTCTTTCATCTCATCTCATCTCATCCATCTCTGGGGCATTCCCATCTCATCAATACTCAACTCTCTTTCGAGCGAGATCTCTTGTTCCTTTCCCAGTAACCCAGCTATTAAGATCCCGCGATACCATACAGATATGCACCCCATAATCCCACCAAAATCAAAACCTTGCTTTGCCCAAACCCTGCAAGTTGTACCCAGTACATCCATCCAAACCTCCCAAGCCAGACCGGATTAGACCCATACAAATGAACAAAAAACATACATTTTTTTGGTAACCTCACAACTCCTCTCCCATGCGAACCTATGATACCCCCTGCGGCTTAGCCCCTACCGCCCATGTGTCCAGTCCAAAACAAATGGAATATGATTAGCCCGCTTACTGTAAACAAACAAAAGGACCACCAAACAGAGAAAGAGATTGATATAAAAAGAGGAAAACAAATTGTTGTCACAACTGACTCGACGAACTCGCTCAAATGGTATCTAGTAACGATAACGATATATCTCTCCTCAACACCTCCGTCACGCAACAAAATGCAAAGCAAAGCAAGCTAATAGTAGTAGTAGACAAATTGCACAGAACATAGAAGAGTCAAAATTAAGACAAATCCGATAAAGCTGCTAGGATAAAGCGGCAGTGAAAGAAGACCGTGACTAGTATGCGAGCTAGTCCTCCTTCCACCACAAGCCTGAGACCTAACGGAATAAATGATCTCCATCTATCCCGTGCTAGCCCTTGGACGGCATCGGACGTCCAAATTGTTTATAACCCTTTGTTGACGATAACACGGGAGTTACGCATGGGCGTTCTTGTGTCCAATGCATCTTGTAGGTGTATGGATTGTATCGACCAGCCCACACATACACAACACAGGCTAAAACGCGCAATCCTTGGGATTTGTTCGCATTTCCATGCAAGCAATATGCATAATGCGATGCAAGCTGCAAGTACTTCCCCAAATCGTGAAAGATATGCCTAGGAAGCAAGGGTAGGATCCATAGCTAGGAAGACTACCAAGGTAGGTAGGTCTTGTTTATTTGATATGTGTACCAGTGATGATGCCATATGATGAGATGAAACAAGATCTTTCTCGGGATCTTAGGAAAGCCATCGGAGGAAGTAGATGTGACACTGATACGAATAAAAATTCCTACGCGAAAAAATATGGAAAATAAAACAAGACAGGTGGCCAAAAGGAATATTGCTATATGCTAGTACAATAAAATGCAGTAAGTAGCAACTGGGTTGATAAACGCCACACCACCAAGGACATTGATTAGTCCAGCCAGAACCAAGAACCAGATCCCCTCCGTTTCGCCGCTTCCCACTCAAAGCCAGAGATATGCAATGAGATCTAAAATAAGTGTTGATGAGATATTCGATTTTGGATGTAGTAGTGTCGTAGTGCATCAGGTGATAAACGAGTAATATAGATAAGGAATTTGAGGATAGATAGTCATGCATGTAAACAGTAAGAAACAGGAAAATAAGCGTGTGGCGGTAACCTGGAGGGTTGATACGGAATGGTGGCTGTGTTCGAGAACGAAGACGGTTGCGTAGAGTGGGGTGAAAGTATTTTGAAGAGGGTGTGGAGAACGGATGTAGCGTTAAAGGATGTAGGTAATGTAGTGTAGTGATGGAGTATAGTCGTAATAAAGTAGTAACAGGTAGTAGTAAGTAGTAGAGTCGTAATAAGCCGCGTTGGTATCCTTAAATCCATCGACAGCAAGCATTATCAAAAAAAGACTATTAAACAATAGGAGGATGTTCGACAAAGGTGTTTCGTGAGACGCAAGGTCGCTTAGAGAAGCAAGTATAACCACATAGTAGATAATAGTCGTTTCGAACGTAACGATTAAGTTGATAGGTCGATATGTCGATATGTCGATTAGACATAGATTGATGTGCATCAAGGGTTATTAGGGTAGTAGTATTGCATGGATTCGTGCAAGGTATGTTGATGCAGGAATGTGCATGTGAGGGTAATACGAGATAACTTCTGCCGAATGAGCTTTCATTATCTCGCACTAATCCACTTTTATACCCCATGCTAAAAGAGAAACAACATCCCATGACCAATGAATTCC
Organism: Myriosclerotinia duriaeana; assembly: GCA_002162615.1. NCBI lineage: Eukaryota > Fungi > Ascomycota > Leotiomycetes > Helotiales > Sclerotiniaceae > Myriosclerotinia > Myriosclerotinia duriaeana. The sequence continues at coordinate 641,126 of NGKI01000021.1, forward strand.
ATGGCTTGCAAGAAAAGATAGAAAGAAGAAAGCACAACAGCATAGGAAGGACACCCTCTCAACAGTACTCTCACACACAGAATCCCAGATTCCCTATCAGATGTGAAGCCATGAGCCCATGATTAGACTCCATTAGCTCAATGCTTCAATCTGATAGGACCGCGTAATCGATTCACGATTTACGTACGCGGTATCTGCTGACTCTGTTGTTGATGTTGAAGGGAAGATAAAGCGCGACTTCCATTGCCCCCGCCAGCCATTGAAGCATCCACAACGTTTCTCGGCGTCTGATGTTGTTGTTGACCTTGACCTTGATAATCAACCCCTGATCCCGAAGTGCCGGCGGCAGTCGCGGGACTATTTTCAAGATAATTCGATAAGTCCCATGAGCCTCTAGCGCTTGCTGCTACGGATGCCGCATTTCCAAGTTGTGCTTGATATTGTTGTTGTGGTGTAGGCATGTGATGTGTAGTTCCTTGTGGCCAATGACTTGATTCTTGTGTACCATGTGGTACTGCCATCCTTAGATCAGGGGGACCACCTTGGAAAGTTATTGATTTTTGGCTTTGCGGTGAAATTGCTCTTTGTGTGGGAATATTAGAATTGTAAGGGGTAGAAGTTGTTGATCCTGATATTGATCGCGGTGAAATTCCTCCATGATGATCACTTGTGTATGGTAAGCCTGCAGATGGAGCTTCCGTAGCGTATCCAGTGGAGCTGACTGGTGTCAGGAGGGCAGGAGCATGTGTGGGTGGAAGAGTTGAGGAAGGACTAGCGGACTATATTTCATTGTTAGTATGTTTAGGCCATTTGATGTTTTAAATAAATCGATCAATAAATCATAAAATGTGCTTACATATTTGCTAATAATCTTCTTCAAAGCGGGACCCAAATCCTTCCAGTGAAAGACCTTGACATCCTTCTCAATATTACGAGGCTTGGGATTAGGGAACGCCATAATGACTTTGAAGAATTCTTCGCTATCAGGCTTTCCTTTCGATACAGTTGCGGGTCGGAAACCTTCTAGATTCCTCCGTATCCTGTTCTTTTCCTCCACAGTAAACTTTGCTGAAACTAATGATTCCAATAGAGTAATTGTATCCACGCTTGTGACATAACAATCATTCTTCTCTTCCCAATATATGCAGCTGATTACTACACCTTGTGGCGGTCGTTCATCGGCTGTAATTGGGTTGAAAGTTGTCGTGATTGTGCATCCAGATTGTGATCGCTTGAATTGAACAAGCCGCCTCTTAGATTCCCACTCTTCTGCGGTCCAATTGTTTACCATCATGTCACCCAAATCTCCACTGATTTCCAATTTTGCTTTGTTTGCGTACATTGGGTAAGGGTTGTATGTATGGCCCGCATGAGGTGTGGCACCCGGACTTGAAGATTGCAAGGTCGAAGTTCTTATCAAAGCTGGGTTTCCGGGAGAAGGTAAGGATGACATATTGGATCGTTGCATCGAATTCGATGGTAATCCAGGACTTCGTGCCATACTTGAAACGATCGTCGAATATCCGGAATTCCAAGTAGAAAGATGCGGAGAATGTGCTTTCAGAGTAGGCGGTGAAGATGTGGATGAATTCCCATATCCATAGCCCATATTCCTAGGCGCAGCTTGAGCTGGATATGCACCGGAAGATCGATTGTACTGAGGCATCAGATTACTATAGGCAGAACTTGTTTGAAGGTATGGTGAGTAAGAGGATGGCGAGCCATCACTTGATGAAAACGCATAAGGAAATTCTTCCTTCGGCTTTAGCTGTTGGGAATTGCGTTTCGTCGGGCTCCTCATTATTTCCGCAGACTCAGTTGAAATCTTTCTTTTCCTAGTTCCCTCAAGTGATTGCGGGCCATTTTCGTAAGTAAAATCCCCAACCTCAACCTTGGAAATAACATCTCCATCGCCTTCCATAAACATCGACACAGGTACCCTGGAAGAAGACCAATTTGTAGATGCGAACTGAGGAACTTCACAAGCCACAATATAATTGCAAACTCCTCCAGATTGGTTCATTTTTCTTACTGAGGCCTGGCATTTCTGCTGTCCAAACACCAAATAGAAGGTCGGCGAGTTCGAGGTCAATAGCTCGTACAAAGTGGTTATGTAGACGCTGACTGGAGTGCCTTGACTTCCCCGCTGAGGCGAAAATGATGTAACTTCGGGTATTGGCGTAGACCCAACATTCAAGTAAGGACCCGCTTGTTCATCGTAGGTAGTACGTGTGTTACCCGATGCATAACCTAGCGGAGTCATCTGTCCGGCATTTTGGTAGACTGGGGCAGGCGTTGATGTTGGAATTGAAGACTGGGTTCCATATGAAGACGTTGGGTATGGAAATGCGTTCTCGGGATATGATCGTCCAGTTTCGTAGCCTGCTTTTGAAGTTAGTGATTCCATGGTTCGCATAACACTTAGGCGAAATGGAGCCCTTTCACCGTACTGACCATGAAGCTGTGGTGGTTGCGGTTTTCCGTAAGCAGACATTGACAGAATATCTGTCGGGGAATCCGCCCGGGGCACAAGGGCTCCCTCGTACCCTCCTTCGTGTAAGGCTGTAGTCTCTGGTGACGGATAAGTTTCGTCAATTATTATCGGTCTACCAGATGAGAGGTGTTCGGACTGGAAATGAAGCATTATATTAGTAAGAAAGATATCTCTAATTCCGTAGGAGTTGTAAAGACAAACGTACGTCGAACAAAGTGTAAGTTGAGTAGGCCAGTTTGACGGTGGGAAGAGAACTAGATTAAAAACACTATCGACTCGACAAGAGCACCGGATGAGAAATTTCCACGAATCGAACAGTTTGACTACTGAATATCGACAATATCGTAGAAAGTTTGGTCCATGGAAATCGTAAGTATCTTGAAGTATTGAGATCGTGAAGGATACTTAGAACTCGCGCGCTGTAGAGCTACGTATCTATATGAGGATCCGCAAGAATGAAGAATTGTCGGTAAAGTAGTTTTAGGCGGAGGTATTTGCTCTTGAAAGTGGAGCTTCCTAATAAATATAAATTCCAGGTAACAAAGTATTAGATAAATCTTGGTACCCTTAGGTGGAATTTCTCTTCCGTCCTTGGGAATATTCAGGGTTCGATCCGCAGTGACTTGTAACGATTAATGATGAGATACCGAGTTTAAGTAAGAGAACTTGAATAGAACAGGCTAGTCGAAGAAATAGTCTCAGAGCTGAATCCTTTTTCCACGACGCTTGTTTTCCAATATCTTAACTAGCGATTTTAAGTTCCCGCGCTCTAGAAATAACTAGGGCAAAGGCGTAAATCGTCTGAACAAAGTCTCGGGAACGTGAAACTAAAAGAATAAAGCACTTCAAAGGGTCGATAAATTTTCTAGAGGAAACTTCATGGATCAATCAGCCTGAGTAACTTTACGAACGATGAAGAGAACAAAAAAATGTTATCAAGATGGCTGACGAGGGGGGTTCATAGCTTAGTTGCATTCATGGTGAGGGATGGGTTGAGGCACGTACAGGACAAAGAATTTGGAGTTTCGTGGATGTTCGATAGGATTTGCGGATTGCCAGAAGATATGCAGCCACCCGGATGGTCGAACCTTTTGAATGAACCTGTTCGTTACGAGTTAAATGTCAGTATTCGTATCTCAGAATTATGCCGTCATGACAGGTGTGCCGGTGACAAGTTGTCGTGGAGAAAGGTGGTGTAGTATGAGCAGGTAGTAAGTAGCATGTGCGCAGAATGATGAAGTAGGGTATACCCAGGGTACAACGATAGCCTAGTGGTAAGGTTGCGTGGTGGTCGAGGTGGAGGTTGTGATCGATCACCCTAGTCCCGTTTATAGAATGGCACATATGGCTTCTCAGGTGCAAGGATGAGGAGGTGTGATGAAAATAAGAATAAATAAAAGAGGTAAAGCGTGAAATACATACAAATGGTGGGGCCTGGGCACTTCTTAATGGTTTATGAGTAAGTTAAGTAACTTGTTCTGGGCAAAAGAAGAAACACAGTAGTTAGCCAAAAGTTAAGGGACCTGTTGCAAATGGCCTTTCTCTTGATTGCTTAGATCTCGTGTAGGGTGCAAAGGCGGCTGATGGCTGTGGTGACACCAATTTCAACGATTCGAGGAAACTGCTTCAAACGCCTCGAAAGGGCTGGGCCAAGTCAAAAGTTTGTCAACTCGTTTGCTTACTCCCAACGAAAGAATGCGAGTCTCTTTATCGGGTACTCGGTATGGTTTCGAACCAAGATATACTATTTTCCGGCGTTCTATTTCATCCGATCGTGTATCGTATATATTGAAAACCGTTTGTTCGAGCGGTAGGATTCGGATGCAGGCTAGACACGTTCTTGATATGGTGCTTGAGTGTGGCTGTTGCCTTCAGAGGATCTGGAATGAGGCAATGATGCTTCGTTGACTCCGAGTCCGGGCAAAGAATTTTGTAAGGTTCGAAAATATGCGGTCGATATTTTGGTGCAGTGCTGCGCAGTCTTGGGTGCTTGCTAGAGTCTTAAAACCACAAGTTAAGATGTAGTGGGGAGAAAAAGGGCTGAATTTAACTTGAAGGCTGTGAAAGGAGGTTCTTAATGCGAAATGGTATATGGATGGTATGATATAATAAGGAGCGTGTCGGAAGTGAAGTGGCAGTAATCACTAATTATTATTTTATCGAAGTTGTTGAATGAATATCATAAGCTAGTTATGAAAGACGAGAAATATGCAAAGATTTTCCTGCTTTAAAAAAAGAAACCAAGGACGAAGTAGATCTGTTATGAGTAGTGAGGTAGGTAGTATGGGATCAAAGTAGGAACATTAGAGCTTGACCTTCTCGAATTCGATGCTGACCTCGAAAATGGCTTGGGCAAGGAAGAAGTGTGTTGTTGTTTGAACTGAGATGTAAGAGGTGTACTAAATCTATGACATGCATTCCCTACTTGAGAGGATAACAAGTACGCTTTCTCGCTCTTGCATACGACTAGGTATCTGTTTAGGAGTAGGAAAAGACGTGGAGAAGATTTGGGATGTGGGATTCCTTGGAAAACCTAGTGATGATTTCGGTTCGAAGGATGGATGGAAAAGCCAAGGTCAAATCTAATCGGGTCTGGTCGTGTGCTTCATTCGATGAGAGTAGTTATTACTGTAGGTCGGCGACTGCGGCTTGAATTGATGAGATCGAAATGGAAAATTATATTCTATGCCCATTCACTCAGAATGTGGAGAGGGAGGCTTTTGACAGAATAGCCAGCTTCAGGATTGGGTTGGACAGAATTGCTTGCTTTTTTCTCTATTGCTTTTTGCTTTCTTGGGTACCTTTTTACCTTAGCTCCTTCATAGTATGAATTTAAAAAATTATGATAATTAATATTATTTATTATGTTTTTTTTTTTTGGAAAAGATGGTACAAAATTTACAAGAATACTATTGGTGCACCAAAAAGTTTATGATGGGAATGTGGATGACGGAACTTTACTGCAAGAAGCGGTGACATTCTGACTTAAGGAGTGGAATGGGGATAAGGGTAGGCCATTCAAGCTCAAGGATGTAAGTTCGAATAGAATTCTAATGAGGACCCCTTGTTCGGAGGGAGATTATGCTTTGGGTATGGAAGAATCCATTATTCGGATAACTTTCCTCTTTCTTACAAGTCCCTATTGAATGATCTTTTTATTTTCCTTGAGCTTACAAGGAATTATATGGGGATGATCGTTCTATTACAAGGATAATAGAAATTTCGAAAGGGAGCTTTTACCCTGTTCATTTTATTATTTTTCTACTTGATTTGTGATTTGTATACTTGTAGTATGAGAGAGCATTTCGGTAATCAAGTTGACATGGGAGAGATCCACGGGTGAGATGGATGGCCGCGAGATGAGATGTATATTGTCGTACAACGTGCCCAGGTAGTAGCTGCCCCTGCTAGGCTCATCGATTCAATTGCGGCGAAGCTATTTAGTGGATCGAATAGGGCCACGTTTAATATAAAAATAGTGACAAATTAGAAGCTTTTCCATCTTTATAAGCCTTCTAAAGCTCATGACAATTTGAAGGATCCCTTCTATTCCTTACTGAGTAGAGCTCTACCCTGTAAACTCTCTTCTCCTCCCTTGTCTAAAAGCTATTTAGAAGCTACGGGTACGAGAGAATCCACTGTCCGGAATTCCCCAGAACCCTGGAAGAATATACTGCACCTCCGCTTTCATGGTCATAGAGAATGATTGAGTTAAATGAATAAGAGTAGAAAAATATCAGACCGAAATCGAATAGATTGATGATGATTGAGGGGCAGCGTTTCATAGTCTTTCATTTCCAACAATCAGGTCTCTGTGGAATTATTCCCTTCTTTTCGGTGATGAAGGGGTATTCTCGGTTGAGCAAATGCTTAACAGTAAATCGACAGCACAGCAAGGAATAATAGAGTTACACATACATGAATTATTACGATGATGTATACTTTATTTTCTGTTCAATCACGTTCATATTTTATACTGTCTATCCTATTCAATCCATCATATTTCACATCGCACCTCGTGGAGAATACATCTAGTACAGTAAAAAGCCCACGTAAAGTTCCACGTACACTCTTCAGGGGTCGTACAATAAAAGGCTCTTACGAAGAATACCAACCAAAAGTGCGGTACGTACCGTTCATTCATGCCCAAATGAAAATATTCCGAAGAATTTATCATCTGCCCTTTGGCAACTTACATCTTGCATATAATACTTGCATAAATGAACATCACTAGACTTTGTACATATAGTGTACATATAGTACAAAGCACCCTTCATTAGTCTCCCCAGTCAATGATTGTGAAACTTATTCTACCCTTTCTTCCTTTTGCTCGGCACTTGAGATGATCATTCATTTATCTGAGAAAAATAGTAGATACCCGTATTAATAGCTCATCCCTGGCTATCAATTCCCATTCTCTGATCTGCCATCTCGGGTTTATCGAAGAACATCTACTCTGATGATCTCATCATCTGGATCCGGATATAGCTTCTTCTCTCGTGATTGGAAATCATCAAACAGAACTTCATTTACTGCTCTCTCCCATAGTGCTGGGTCTGCTTACTTTCGGTCGTTTTCTGGTTGTATTGTAGACAATCCCCCTCGGGAAAAGCGCTAATACCAAGAAAGAATTCTTGCGCAATATTGTACAGCAGCTCAAATTTTTCGACATATTCTCCTAGCTACATAGCACAAGCACAAATGACCACTTTCATCGGAGAAAAAAATCTTGCTCTTCTCTGTCTGGTCGTTTTATTCGCTTTCGTCGGGTTCGGATCAGAGCTGGCAAGGGGAGCGGGATGGGCATGGGAGGCTCGACTCTTTTAGGAATTAATGGCTGTCACTTCTCATGCTGAAAAGCTTGGAGCCAGAGCTGGTGTTCGTGATAGGCAATACTAATACTGCTGCTGAACTAAATGACCGGGAAGTGGATTCCTCGACCAATATTGTAGGGTTAGAATCAAAATGCGTGATATGTGAACTTCCAAATCATCAGTGTGATTAAAGACGCTGCGATGATGAATAGGCGTTGGAGTGTTGCTTGACGAATCACGGCAGCAGTGTAAAGGTAGGTTTCTGCAGGCAAAAGATCGACACTTGGATGTTCGGGAGTGTCAGGTCATCTACATTATGGTAGGTGTGCACATTGTGCATATTAGACAGGGTTAGAGATGTAGGGTCACTAGATACTGGACGCCACAAAACGACAGGCCTGTTCGGAAAGGGAATCCGAATTCTGATGTGAACGGACAGTATGTACTTCTTTTCCCTTTTTGTGCCCGGTGTAGCCAAATGGATATTCTAAAATTTTCCCGGTTTGGTTGGAGAGCTGGGTTAGATGGTGGGGATAGTAGATGGACTGTTGCTCAACCATGGGAAAGTTCTCAAAACCTTACGAGAAAACCGCAAGCCTTCCGTCACGACCGTCGGGGCACAGATTAAAATCGTATTCACCGCTGCCGTGGAATTAAAGAAAGGGGAGGGGTAATCAACTTGCATTACCCCGTATCTTAGGTCTCTCTGATACTACAGTGCTTTCTCTTGTTGTTGATACTCACGTAGAAATACTTTCTTTCGATCCCTTAAGGGAAGCAAAGTAACCCGTCCCATATGCTATTTAATCATGTGAACTATGAATAGTACAACCAGACAACCGCAGTATTTGTAAGAGAATTATGAAAATATCGATATCGTTTTCTGACATAACATTGAGGAAAATGACCAGATCATGCGAAAGATTTAGATTTCCCTAAAGTATCCGTGAACTAATCCTAGTCAAGTAATAAACTCAGGAGATGTCTCTAATCATTTGATTGATAATGATTGGATGAACCCCCTTGAGAGCATTCGTGGCTGTGTTTCTTTTCAATGACCCTCGCTTGGTTGGATCAACGGGATTGGACCATTGACTGGATGGATTATAAGCTTGCAAGGGAAAGGGACATCAAAACGTGATTAGTCATGGAATTGTGCTTGTATTGAAATTTTGAAAGAGAAGAGCAATTCAAAGCTGCTTTTACATAAAATATCCCAGCCCTCACACTTCACCCCCTTCATCGAATTGTGATCGTACTGTAGATGAATTAGAAGCGACAAAGATCGTATACTCCAACAACAAAAGTTTGGTCCTTCCGGACGGGGGCTTTGGTTTATCCAGTTTCATATGTTCTAGCTCGAGGTATTATCCTTCATCACAAGCTATTTCTCCTCACTTATGTACTGAACACCCTCTCTAACACATACACACACACCTTCTCTCTCTCTCTCTCTTTCTCTATGTGTATATGTGTGTGTTTGCCCCCTCTCTGCCCCCTCTCTCCTCTCTCAAGCTCGAAATGATTACTGTATCTATACTACGTAAATGTGGCAATAATTTAGCTATTTCTCCACAAGAATTTCAAAAAAGTATCAAGGTGCTCAATTATTTGCTTATTTTCATCTTCCTTCACCCCCTTACTCAATAAAAGAATAAAAGCCATTTACATAAAATCATATATCAATTACAAAAGCCTCAAACGTTCCCTTTGCATTTCAACTTCGTTTTTCAGGTACAGTACCAAGAAAATCAAGCTTTATGGCCTGAGCCTGATCGCCATTTGACAGCTCGCAAGAACCTAAATTTAATTCTAATTTCAAAAACTAAACCCAGCACAGTTGTGGCTTCAATAGTTTGAACAACTCCCCAGAAAAGATTTATGAAATACCAATTTTCTCAATTTTTCCTTACCTCATCTCATCATCTCATCATCTCATCATCATCAATATAATCATCATTGCACATTCTTCCGTCTATCATCTCACTGGACTCGAGATTCAAGCGTCCGCGTCTCCGTCGTTGTAGTACACGATATTGTCAACTTCATCCCATTGTTCCACTCGTTCCACCTCATGCAAGGTCCCATATTCATCATTACCGACTACCTCGAAAGCTAAATTGGCCTTTCGGGTGTGATGTGAAATAGAGTTACGATCATCTACTCGGTTTTTCTTGTCATACCTGCGCTTGTTTTCTATCATGCCAATGAGCAGGCTAGAGCTCTACTCGCCGTTTGCGGCACCAAATCACTGGATGAACACTGCACCATACACACAACAACGTTGGCGAGTGGTCCAATGGTTCAATGAATCAATCAGATTGGGCCACGATACCCATCTTACCAATCTTACAAGGCTCTCATACAAATATCATACAACTTAAACTTCCATTGATTGCGCCACCAAAATTTTGGCTGAAAGACCCCCCATCTAAAACTCCTTTTCAATCTCATATTGTTGATTATGCAACCTAGCGCGCATTCTTAAAACTCCAACTAATATAAAAAGTCATAGACTCATAACGATACGATATTTTAGATTTCTACGCCACCAAGGTAAGCTCCGTGTAATCTCTCATATGGTTACCTGCATGACCTACTGCCTTACACAAGACTTCATTCCTGAAAAGCGTCGGTCGGCCCAATCCAGGCCCCAAAATACTTTTGGCAAATTTGCCAAGAATTGCCATAAATCAATATTTCAAGCTCAGCTGAATTAGACAATCCCTAATCAAATGCTGGCATCTTCTTATGTCATGATTCCGTTGATACGTCCAAGTTCCAACAAAAGAATGTAAGATTGAATAGTAAAAGCTTACTATTTTCTTCGATATTTGTGTTTTCTTCTATGCATAGGACAGGTAACAGGGCCTTGCATTCTTGTATCACAGCAACTTCTTACCAACCACGGCTCTGGATCCTTATTTGATCTGCATGAAGCCGAATTTCGGTTCCTGGTAGTCGGGTTGATCACTTTCCTATTGGTATTCATATACTAAATGTTGGTCTATACTATTTTCAGTTCTACTGTGCTGCATAACATCTAAAACAACGAGCTGAGCCAACGAACGACCTTGCATTGTATTGATGGAAACTAAACTCATTGTGAAAAGGATAAAAGCAAAAGAACGGACGCTTTTCCCGTCCTGTACGGATACCCCACGTGGTAACGACGGAATTGGAAATTGATGACGATAATCTCACCTCTGAATTTGGATGTCTTCCCGCGTTCGCCACGTGGATTTGAGGCAAGCCGAGGATTCAAAAAAAATTTCTCAGGCCGTTCTGGACGAATTTATAACGGGGAATGGTTGTTATACGAGATAAAATCTCGAGAGCGGGATGGATACACTGTATGTAATCAGCCTTTTCTTTCCTATCCACTTGGCATATGCATTGGTGATCATTGGACGTCTGCAACTGCAAAAAGTGATCTACGAAGCATAACCGTCTGCACGGGACAGGGAACAAGGTGCAGTGTGCCACCAATATCCCTTGGGAAAATAGCGGGTAGCCTCATAGTGTGGGGAAAATCTACTCGGGCTCAATGAGACGGAAGATGAAGGCGGAATGAAGGTACCACAAAGTATCGATACTCGAGAAGGTGAGCTCGTAGACAAACGCATTTTGCTAAAACTAGATCCACGCACACTTGTGCACTCGCGAGGTTTGAATGTTAAAACTTTATGTAGGTAATTTGGAAGCCTACACCCCCGAGTTGTACCAGACTCTAGTGCTGGTGCAAATTGGTGCAAGCTAATGTGGAGGAAAAGCATTGTACGGCCACAAGTCCCCAGTGTTGAGGCATACTATCCAAGAGAGCATCAAGCCAGTGGCTTGAGAATATCGGTGGTAAAAAGACACACTGCGGGCAATGTGTGTTCTTGTGCTGTAGCCTCTATTCACTATTTATTTATGGGTGAAGAGCATGATTTCGATTATATGTTGTTGGAAAGTGAATACAAAAGTTTGCTTTAACAAATCAAATGCTTTCTTAAAGTCTTGTTGCATATCTATAGATGGCTCCCAAGTCAAGATGGTTCCCAAGTCAAGATGGTTCCCAAGTCAAGAACTTTGCAAGTCAAGAAGAAGGTTCTCAAGTCAAGAGCCATCTTGCGCACGGTGAATGCTTTCGCCTCTCCGCTGGATTTGTGGCGATAACAATTATTTAGTTGATAAAATGGCGACGAAGGTTATATCATTAACAACGGTGGGAAGACCTAGTTAGAGTATTATCATCTGTTGTTCGAAGCCCTAAGGATTTCACTTTCAGAGGTGCTTATGGTCTTGGGACGCTTAGAGAGTTACTTTATATTGCTTAATCTATCTCTGTATTCTGTTTAATAAGATTAGGTTGTATAGGTAGGTGTTATATAGCGAGGATTGGGTGATTAGGTGATGCGGATGAACGAGGTTGAGACTTTTGTCACTTCATAATAGAATTTTGATGGGTTATTGCATGGAGACGAAAATCTGAATTAACAACTAATAGGAAAAGGGCATTGTACTGATATGCAGCGATGATTTATTTCGTATATCTTGACTTGGAGCATCGATTGAACAAGGAATAGGGGGAAATGTTCAGGATTTTGGATATTATCACACTTTTTAATTCCATCTGATAGCTAAAACCTCACGAAACTTTATTGCAATCTAAACTATGTTCTGTATCTTTCAATTGAATTTTCAGAAATTTGTACCGAATGAAACTTCATGACGTTACAATCCCATCGGCTCCCATCCATCCATCCACCCCCTGACAAGTTTCCACAGAATCCAAAAATTCCCGAATGCACGATCCGCACCCAAACCATGGAACATTGGCGACGTGATAGCGGAGTGCATGAATCGGAACATTTGGGCTTCCTTCATTGATTGATTTGATATGTGCCGATCACAGTCGTAGTCACATCACATGCATGTGCAGATAAGCATCTGTGTGGGTGAGCGAACATGGTTCCGACGTGGTGTTCGGCGACGACTTCTGTTTTGGGATATCATCGCCGTGGGGGCGGAAAATGCTGGAAATGCTGGAAATGCGGGGTTGGTTGGCGGGGTTGCGACGAGGTGTGGTGGTGTAATTTTTCGTATTCGGAGGGGAGAGGAGAGGGTATTTTTTCTGAGACTAGTTTGTGGTATTGCATATTGTTGATGGAGGTGTGAGGTTGAGGCGAATAGGGTATGTATAATCTCGTGATCAGATCATAGAGCTAATCATCACCGGACGACGAACAATATTCTCACCCAGAACAATCTTGAAGCCAATCATGATTTTGTAAGCATTTTATGGGGAGTGAAACATCAAATGGTATGGCAGCCACCCCTCGAAACATGTAAATTCATATTATTTCCTACTTCCATCATTTCCCTTTGCATAATTTATGACTTCTTCCCCAAGCACTTCCGGACCCATATCTAGTCATGATAGTGGTAATCCACTTAGATTGTGCTCGCGAGCCGTGCTGGGTAGGTCACTTGGTCGTCCTCATAGTATTGCCTATCAGGTAGATACCAATTCCACACAATGTTGTTCGTAATCCCACACCAAGGACCTTCACGCATGAATTGTTGACTTGAGTTTTTGATCATTCGATCAGCGAGCATAGGGTAAACCAAGCATCGTTCTATTAGCCTTACTCATACCTGTAGTCATCCATTGATTCCATCATAAGCATAAAGGCAGTTCTGTCAGCAAGTCCTCCACCCGAGGTCGTCCGAGCGAGTTGCTAAGTGATCGCGCTGTCTTGACGGCGGGAGAGTAGGCACGGCTAGGGCTTAGCAACTTGGAAGTGCAAGTCGGAAAGGCCGCTGGATCTAGAGAACACTCATAATTCAATATTACACTTTAACTCAGATCATGAATTCAAAATTAGACTATCGTCCCATGTAACAGTGCTAATAGCAAGGTAGTTTAGAGGTACTTTAAATCATTGAAACATCTTTTTCGCTCAAGTTGGAATCGTCTTTGAATCCTTATTTTCCATTCCATCGTCTACAGAGCCGGTAAATCTACCAAGGAATGAACAGTCAAACGAGAAGATGCTAGCTGTTTTGAATATGGCGAGGTGCAAATGCAACTCAAGAATCAAAGTACTTTGAGCGTACAGGTGAAATCTAGTGTTTTTATTTCTATAAAAAAAGACGCTTAGCCGGGTATAATACAACTTTCATAATCACTCCCCACTCTCCACCATCTTTCTCGCCTCTCTATACTCTATCCTCTCTCTAGCGATTTTCAAACCCCTCAATCCAGCGCCTAACCCTTTCGCAATCCCACCTATCAGATCTCTTTTCGGCTATCATTCCTTTGATTCCCTCCGCCATCTCATGATCTTCAAATTCGGGCGGGAATTTACCCGATTTGATGTTATTTAATACAACATGTCGCTCGGTACGCGTTGTAAAAGGGGTAATTAGCTCGAAAGCTATAATACCCAAGGCATAAACATCCAGCTTGGGGCAGACAATAGATGACTTGCCAGGAGGCATATAAAGCTTTGTACCAGCTTGCTTTGACCCTAGGCGAGAAAGCTGCGATGATGGATTGAGCTCTATGGCTCTAGTAGAAGGACCGGCTGCGGGTGTAGCGGTTGTCTCTGCTAATTTGACTGCTAGGCCAAGATCTCCGATGCAAGGCGTGATGTAGGCTTTGTTTTGATCTGCGGAGCCAGCACACGTAGGACAGGCGCTTCTGCTAACGTTTATAAGGTCATGGGAGGGAACGAATGCTTCGAGATCCTTTTTTGCGGACAGGAATATATTGGCGGGCTTGAGATCTCTATGTATTAAACGTTTTGCATGTAGATATTGGACTCCATTGAGAATAGCACCCAGAATTCGGATTGTAGGAAGTGTATGGAAGCAGTGCCGGATAGGAAACTCGTGACCTGGTTGTGGTTCATCGGTCGAGATATATTCCTCTAGTGTCAGAGGATAAACAGTAAATCGGATGTATAGAATGCGAGCTCTGTTATCTTGTGGTGTAATGGTATTGTCATTATCATGATCACTTTCTTCATCATCTTCATCTTCATCTTCATCCGTTGACGACCTGCTAGCTGTTGCTGTCCTTGAATCCGAGATATCAAAAACAACACCTCCACCGAAATTATTTGAGAAACTCTGATCAGTACCAGTTCTTTGTCGCTGTCTTCTATTTTCCTTTTCTAGCTCCTTCTCCATATCGAGACGCAAGTCAGTCATGTTGAAAGTAGGGTCTTCCTGCATTCCAATTACGTCTTCTGACTGCTCTGCTTCACTACCAATTATTGTCAGTACAATCGCAATGCAAACAAGATTTTCAATATTCCGGACTGAAATCTAGATTAGACCTGATCGCTGTTCCTAATTAATCCAACTTCCCAAGTAAATATATGTTACAAATTGACTCGGGACACGCTCTGACCACAATGCACCAAATGGGTTCATTGCAGTCGGGAAATTTGAAACTCTGAAGACAAGGGCAAAGAATATCTCACCTCATACTGATTGAAAGGTAACTTGACTCATCAGCGTCCATCAACCGCCTCTCTGATGGAACAATCACATTGCCCATTTCAATCCAACAGCCGTAGTAATTCACAATATTGGGATGCTTATGTTCAGCCAATGCTTTTACCTCCGACAACAGTGCTGCTGTATCAACCTTGCGTAGCTGATCTGGTGTGATGATGACCTACAAAATACGCATATCAGTAATGTAACATTTAAACAGAGCTGGACAATTGAACGGAGCTGATTGTCCGAACGGAATTTGATATCAGAGAGCGCAGCGTTTTCATACCCCCCTTCTCTCCTCCCCTTGACTAAAGGAGAGGAAGGGGTGCTTCAAGTTGAAGCAGAGGAAGGTTAGGAGAAATAAAAAAATTCGAGGATATAGTAGGGGGGAGAAGAGAGTCCAAAAACCCTTTATTTCAATTATTATTGTAACCTGAAATCTGAAGCTACTTCCATTATATAGTAATGAAAGTTCCTTTGATTTTTTAACATGTATATATGATATTGGCACGTGGATGTTCCTTCCTCTCCTCCTATCATGATGAAGATAAATACCCTTTTTGGAAGAAGAGAGGATAGGATAGATCAGAAATCTACAGGATATAGTAGTTTCTCCAAGGGTCTAGGAGAGGAGGAGAGGAGGAGG